>JARHVA010002025.1:485000-1007500 GCA_037957365.1 Torreya grandis
AATATATTTTGTGCCATATAAGAAAGTTAGTTCTCTTGTGTGCTTTAGGTTAAGTGGTCTTTGAATAAATCCTATTTAGATTTCCTTGGTCCAATCACGAGTGTATGTGCAAGCTAAAATAGATACAATTAATGAAGTCAAAATTCCTTCTTCTTGTAGATACTAAAATTTAATACTAAGTACTTGACAATGACAAGTTTGACATACATTTACCATGCATAACTTGTGTGCAAAAATATGATCCTAACTTGCCATTTCCTCACACATATATGATACCTTATAAGTTTGACTATTTTGTTCTATTACTACACACCTATAAAAACCTCATTGTCTATTTCAAGCTTGATACTATCATGAATAAGCATCCCAAAACCTCTAGTTTGGTCCTTTGAATCATGGATCAGTAATGTCATACCAAGTCGATATTGCTAGTCGATACTGACTAAGTCAGATGGTACCGACCCTCTTCAAATAATGACCACTTTTTAAAATCAAATATTTTTAGTGTTGACTCATCTACCTAACATGTCGGTGGCATGAGAAATTTGTAATACCCATGTGAAGATCTCACCTTTCTTGTGTTGATGTGAGATGTTTGCCAAGTGTGACAACCCTAGTGGTGAAGAAATATGAATTTATAGTTTCCCTCATTATTGCTAATAGAGTAATGTTTATTTATAGCTTAAAAAATACTAATTAAATTTGAAATTGCATATAATTATCAAATGAATTGTATATCCTATAAATTTTCAATATTCTATTAAAAGGGTCATAGGCCTCCTAAAAGGGATATAAGCCCTATCTAAAAGGTTTTCTATAAAACTTTCAACCTTAAGGTCCTATCCTAGTTTGTAGGCTTGACCCACTAAATTGAGTGTTTTGAAAGTTATGTAAGTGAATTAAATGGTGTGTAAGAAACTAGTGTGGGCATGTAAGTGAATTTCTTATTATATAAGATGTATTACTTGCAATAAAGTCTAAAGTTTATAAACATAGTATGGGTCCTTTTCTACCATGAAAGGACTCATGTAAAGGATGGTACTGACCATGTTTTTATTTCTAATTCTTGGTCATTGTTGGGTTGTTCTTTTGGGTTCATTTTGGATGGTTGTATACTTGTTTGCGATAAAAATGACCTTTCACCTTCTCTCCCTTATTACTACCAATATCTCTCTTGAATCTTGAAAAGGAAATGAATATGAAAATTATTCATTTTTGTATTTAATCATTGCAAAAAAAAAATGGGTGAAAATTATTTACCTTTAGGATATTAAAAATGGTAAAATGTAAATTAATATGTATGAAAACGTGTTGTGATGTAAACAAATGAATGCGTGTTATTTGTGTTTCTCTCACATGCACAAAATTTACATTTAAGAAATGAAATTGTAAGTGAAAATTAGTCATATGTTGAAATGGTGCTTTATAAAGGAAAATATAATAATTATGCATTTTAAGCTTACACAAAGCAAATAAAATGTAAAATGTATGCCCCTTATCCTTCTCAATCTTTTCCTTTTAGTTGAAGATTATGTGCTAGTAATAAAAATTATTTATTTTAAGTCTTATATTATAAATCAAATCATGGAAGCTATTAAGTTGACTCTACATATATATATGGAAATAGTGCATATGTATACAAAGAATCGTTATTAAATCAATTCACAAAAAAATATATATATAATAAATAATAATAAATTTGAAATGAGTAAAAAAATTAAAAAGAGAGAGAGAATTAAAAAGATTAAAATATTAGTAATAATATCATAATAAAATAAATAAATAGAAATCCTAGACCTATCAAATAGTATATATAAAAACTAATAGATTAAAGAAAAACAATTTTAAAAAAATGATGAAAGGGGTTGCAAGGTGAGGGATGAAAACGACCCTTACCTTAAATCCTTTTCCTTTGAGGAAGAGGGAAGGGGTCAGGCCAACCAAACCACCCTTGCTCCCCCACGTTATCATGTGAATTGAAAGCTAATCACTAGTTAAGAGCCATTATCGAAGATTTATGGCCAAGATCTTGAGTCTATTTATATTTATATATATACTAAAATAATAAAATATGGATTTTTATTTATAAAAAATACTTTTTTTGGATTTATATATACATAAATTATTTACTAAAAAATGTATATATATATATATATATATATATATATATATATATATAAATATAATAAAATATGCATTTGTTTTAAATGAGTTTTTAAAATGGAAATAAATAAAAATTAAAGAAAAACACATATTTATCCATTAAAATAAAAAGTATATACATTGAATATATACTTAAAATTGAAACCTTCAAATAATTGGGCTTTCTTGTTTAAGCTTATTCTCCAACCGCAAAAAGTGAAAGAAAAATAATGAAATAAAATAAAAGAATTGGATTTTTTATCTTGCCATATAAAAGATTAGGGCAACTCTTGAAACCTTAGATCTGGTGGTGAATTTTCACTCAATATAATGGTAGGGATTTGACCCACCACTACTTAAGTTAAGTGGGAGTTTTATGTTACTTTTTTTTACTTTAATAAACTAATTTACACTTAGTTTTCTTTATAAAGTCACTTTGTAATTAAACTCTTCTAAGCACATCATTATATTGAAGTATGAATTAATTAATCATTTTATTATTAGGTTTGGTTTTACAAAATTATTTTGGATGTTTTAAATGATAAAGTAAGTAAATTATGATAATTAAATTTGAAAAAGTAAATCAAACAATTTACTTGAATATCCTTTTAATCTGATTAAAACCTATTCAAAATCAGAGAAAAAAAATACCTAAACTAAAAACTATACAAAATAATATTTAAAATTAATTTTATTAGATCGTAGAATGCATAAACAATATATATACAAATTATAATCATTAGAAACTATCTTTATTGACCATTTTTGAATAACATTTACAAGAGCAAATTTGTAGTTACTTTTCTTGCCTCCAAAATCTTTTCAAATTTGACATAAAATAAATACTTAAATTTAAAACTTATAAAATTTGAGACTTGGATATATTTTTTTAGGATATGAAATATGAAGTCAGCAACCAAACAATTTTTATTCCTATTAGGAATTGTCATTTTTGACCAAGTTTGGGATACAGTTGCAAGGCCAAAATCCCTTTATCTTCCTCTTGTTTCTAGGTCAATTTGGAATCAACATAAATAAAATATCAAGAAATAAAAAATCTCAAATTTAAAAGTTGTAATAAAATTATAGTAGCTACCAATGAGATATGGGTGACTTGGTTATTTCAAGCCCCACCCAGGTTCAAATCTCAAGAAAGGCATATGAGGTTGGTTATGGCCATTGGTTGTATTCTCAGGGTCTTTAATGGTCATTGGTTATTATTGAGTGTGGTGGTGGCCATTGTTGGTAATAATTGGTAATAGTTGATATATAAGTTGTATTCAAGTGGTTAATAAATCACATGTGATCTGGGCCCCCAATTGTGTCCTAGATTGGTCCACGCTCTGGTCAAAAGTTATTACCTATATAATTTTTTTTATAATAACTTAAAATTGTTAGTATAATAACAAGATAATTTTTATTACAAGTTCTAGTATAACTAGCAAGGTGATTCCAAAGCCAATTTACGTATAATGTTTGTAAGATAATTTTTAAGCACATAAATTCACTTTGGAATGGTGAAATAATTTATATTTTATTCATAGTAAAAATATTCATATGCCTTAAACAAGATAATTATAACTCAAGGAACAAGTTCTAACAATTAGAAAAAAAAATATTTGTCTTGTTATAAGTTAAAACAAGGGTGTTTTAATACCCAGTTTATCCAACTTCAAGTTGGTGGGTTATGTATCCCTTTGAAGCATCATTGGTCGTGAAACTTTATTGAAGTGTGTCCTTTCCTTTTTATTAATACATTTAGTGGCTACCATGCATTATATTAGCCTAAAACTATTGTTATGACCTTAGGTCGGGTGTGGAGCCATAAAATCTTTGAGCTATCTAAGGCCCTAGTCGTACTTTGTTGGTCAAAAGGGGTCTTATTAGCGATTGTTTTGGAATGAAATTTTGGACTAAGGATTATTTTTTCATGCTCAAACTTAGAAGTTTCAATACACGTACTTACTCTTGGTAGTGCCGAGATGTACTTAGGCTAACTAGTGGTCATGGTATTACCTATCATGGGTAATTACACTGACTTAGTCATGTGCATAATAGATGAAGGTTGGGCACCTTCACAACTAATCTAACACTCATTTATAAATGGGTGAACTACAACTATCACTAATTTTACTTGTGAAGGTATTACCACATTTATGTAGGTAGTTTGAGGAGTGGGTGAGGGTATAGAGAATCAACCTTGAGAATGCTCTCCTAGAGTGAGTGTCATGATTAACTAATTTAGGGTGTTCTTAGAACACATGCTTAAACAACTAACCCTTAGAGAGTTCACCTTGATGCGGATTATATAGTGTTCTTTCTTGTGTACGTGCATCATTCTAGTTTTTAACTATGTGGTTTGCTCAAATGTATACTTGTTGTTGGGTATTGACCCTCATTGAATCTTTTATAAGTGAGCTTGTATTGTTTTATCATGACCCTATTCATCATTAGAGACCTGATCAAGAGACAGAGCTCCTTTGAGCAATGTAGGTTAGAGATTATTAAGACTTTGGTCTTGTTAGATCAATAGAACATGGGTTCTTTATCACATTTGACTCTCATAAGTGTTTTAATGTGAGAGTGCTTTGGGTAAGCATGCACACTTGTGTTGTCTAAATGTTTTATGTTGAGTGGACTTGTTGAGTTGT
Organism: Torreya grandis; assembly: GCA_037957365.1. Lineage (NCBI taxonomy): Eukaryota > Viridiplantae > Streptophyta > Pinopsida > Cupressales > Taxaceae > Torreya > Torreya grandis. The sequence continues at coordinate 489,794 of JARHVA010002025.1, forward strand.
GGTTCATTCATGAATTTTATTTATAGAGCTTATAGGGGCTCACTTGAGTGGTGTATTTTATCCCTTGTTGGCTTAGAGTGTCAATGCTATTTTGGTAATGACATCTTGTGGAGTAGGTGATCACAAGTTTGAGGAGAATTATATTAGATGATGATTCCATGAGTGGATATGTAGGTTTCCCAAATTGTGGTGGGGGAATTGGGTCTAGGTCATAAGCTATATTAGAGGTGTTTTGTCATCATCCTTCATGTTGGGATTGTACATTATTATTTGGATAAATTTATGTTATATTAATTAAATAAAATTTGTGTTTATGTGTGTAATTACTAAACCCGTTATATTAAGTTGTTTTGGCTCAATGTTAGCTACCTCGAGATGAATGTACTTTGGTAACTCTCCTTGTTTTTGGAAATTGAGAGTAGAACTTGTATAGTGTTAGTCAAGACTCTCCCTTGGTGAGCTTTAGGGTGGTTACCCTGTTAAAGTAATTGTTGCCTCAATTTGCTTGTTTTCCTTTGTGCGTGTTAAAATAAGATGTATGTTTGAATGTATCCTTGACCTATCAAATCAATAAACTGTAATTAAATTAGAACATATATTCTTGGCATCATATTAATTTGATTTGTCCCTCTTCCTTGATGAGGACATTAAATAAAATATTTCAGAAACTATGCTTAATCTTAACCTCATTCTAATGTGTTTATATTTCGCTTCATAGGGAAGCCTTGTGGTGAAAAGTAAACAAAATTAAATGAATTACCTAATTCACTAAATAATTCTATGTGTCACACTTTAGTTGCAGATTAACTAAATCACAACAATTAAATCACTAATAAACTATAGTTAATAAGTAAGCACATTGAATTAAGTTAAATAAATAAACAAAAAATTGCAAGGGTTTTGGTACAAAATTTTGGGCACGACAAAATCACCCATTTGGAATTATATATATATATATTCAAAATAAAAAGCATCAATATCTTTTATTCCAAGTTGTGGTGAAAAGACACATCGAGAATGCCAATAGGAGATGGTAGAGAGAGTAAGAGACAAGGGCCTCTACTAAAGAAAACAGAGAGATAAAAGCCTCGATTTGTAGATACAAGCACCCCAGTAGATGGGGGAACAAGAAGGTGGGTTAAAACAACACAAACAACATGTTATGGTAGTTGGCATCATCCAAAGAAATGTCATGGACCAATGCACTATAATGAGGAAGAATTGATATAGTCTTCCACCCTACCCTTTTTACCTTTTATATTCACTTATTGCCACACTCCTTGAGTCATAACCATCGTTATTATCTACATTCTTGTGTTCTGAATCTCTAGAATTGTGTGATAACCCAACTATCTTGGGTTTGTGCTTGTCACTAATTCCTTTTTTGAGTCTGAGCTCTTTGCTTCATGAGCACATTTCACACCTCCAGATATAGGCCCAACTGGTTCTAATTCCTTTGTTTGGATCCCTTCTCTATTTCCCTCCTCATTGTGGTCATTGTCCTAGCCCCATGTGATTGGCACCTCTAGCTCATTTGTATTTGGCCTTCCTCCTCTTGTGCTTGTATTTATGCATCTTCTTCATCTTAAGTCAAAATGGTCCAACATTTGAAGGTTGATTTCATCCCTTTCTTCTTTGGTGGAAAGTTTTGATCCTGGGGGCGAGTGGCTTGAAGATGTCTAGTAAGCTTATAAAAGTAACATCGAAAAGTGGTATTATCATAGTCCAGGGACTGAGTATGTTGGATTTATTCATAATGGATTATCATTTTTTCTGGTAGTCCTTTACTAAGGTCCATTTCCACACATATTCGAGCATATGTGCATAATATTGACCCCATTATTTCATAATATAATTTAATGAACTTACCTAAGTTGTCCCCTATCTTTTTGAAGGCACTTATGAGACAAAAAGGAAGGCTTGACAGTGAGACCCAGATTGGCATTACAGTAGCCGAGTGGGAGCTTGAATAAAATTATAAAAACCATGGTGTGATTTATAGGACCGTTGGTCCCCAAAACCATGGGCTTTTTGTTAATACTCTCTAGTATTCTTCATCATAAAAAAAATGTACAATGAAGAAACCCTTGGAGCAGACGGAGATTTCACAATTTTTTGACTAGGTAGTATGTTCCCACTAGAATAGAGCAGCTATAGTTGGCCAAAAGTCATTGTATTTACAAATGAGACCCTCCTTTTGTAAATTTACTCTATACTCGAACACTTCTTCCTCTGAAATATCCACTTGTGGCACATCCTCTATGTGTTCCATAATGTAGGCACTTATTATGGGAGAGGATTTCTGAGTGCCTAATTTAGCTACAGTATTTTTGATAACATCTTTAAATGATCCCCTAGGTTTGGAAGAATTAGTTGCATCCTTAGAAGAGTGCTTGGTAGAATTTCTTGTGTTTATAACACCACCGTGCAGGCACAAAGCATGTGACAACAACGATCCATTTATAATACCATAATCTACTAGTAGTTTATGATTTTCCATATCTTTGCCTTTTATAAATGAGGCATTGGAGGGAAATTGAGATCCTAGTTGCCAATTCAATTTGATCTTTGAGGTCATGTACACTACTGGTCTAATCTACCTGTAGGTAGAGGGTATTCTCCATGATGGATCGTAACATAATCTAGAAATTTTCCCTCTGCTCCAGTGGAAAAACCAAAGTTTGCATTTTGTGAAACACATTGTTGACATCCTTCGAAAATTTCCAAACCTCTGTCCCCCAGGTCGTAGTCCTTTTTTTGGCTAAACCAGGTGCCTTCATTGACATAGAATGATGGCCAACCCCCATCAAAGTCCTCAAGAATTGGATCATGTCTTCTTGCTTGATTGAAATTAGAAGGTGCATCAAAAAACATTATGTGCCATCTAATGGTGCACCCTCTTCTACTATTGGCTTCAAAATTCCCTCTAAAAATAGTGTAAATAAAGATGTAGACTCTTTATTGAATTTTGAAACCTGGCACCTGTACTGCCACCACTGCAGTCCAAATTAGTTCTAGCTTTGATCTGTGAAGTGTAACCCTCACTACATAAATCATAAGTCGCTTGATCTCCTCTTTTATATATATATATATATATATATATATATATATATCATATATATTTATACACACACACACACATATACATACATATGTGTGTGTGTGTGTGTGTGTGTGTGTGTGTGTGTGTGTGTGTGTAAATATATGATATATATATATATATATATATATATATATATATATATAAGAGGATATGGAATGACTTATGATGTCCGCAATGAGGGTTACACTCATGGATTGAAGCTGGAACTGACTTAGACTACGATGGTGGTAGTATAGGTATTTATATGTATGTGTGTGTGTGTAAATAAATCTATATATATTTTTGTGTGTGTGTGTGATTTTTGTAGCAAGTGATACACTTCACGGATCAAAGCTGGAACTAACTTGTAATGCGGTGGTGGTAGTATAGGTGTGCATATGTGTGTGTATAAATATATATATGTATATTTGTACACACACACATACATACATATATTTATATGTATAAATGTATACATATATATTTATACACACACATACATACATACATACATATACACACATGTACTACCACCACCACAGTCCAAGTTAGTTCCAGCTTACACACACACACATACATATACACATTTGTATTACCATCATCATAGTCCAAGTCAGTTCTATCTTTGAACCATGAAGTGTAACCCTCGCTACAGAAATCATATATACACACACACATATAGATATACATATACATGTATATATTTATACACACACACACATACATATACACACCTGTACTACCACTGTCACAGTCTAAGTCAGTTTTAGCTTCAATTCATGAAGTGTAACCCTCACTATGGAAATCATAGGTTGCTCCATCTCCTCTTATATAGACACACACACACATATTTATACATAAATACAGATACACGCATGCACACACACACATACACATACATACATACATACATATTATAAACACCTAACATTGGCCATTGATAACCTCCAATTAGGATTTTGGCTAATTTCCACCCAAAATGCACAATTTGGCCTAAAAACACTAAAACATGCTAAATGATATAAAACTGACATATTCAAGTGCCAATTTTGGCTAGGGTATCCCTAAATGGGGTAATGCAATTTATGGGCCAACTAACTTTGATCAGATCATTCTGAGTCAAAATGTTTAATTTTCACCTACATACTCTGGATTGCTCTTCTGTATCAAATCTTTTGCACAAGATTTGTGCCTTTGTTATTTGTTATTGGCAACATCCTAAATAAGAATACATATCCAATGCATCTGATGTGGACTTCCAATTCAAATCCAGTCAAATTTAAGACCAATAACAAGGCATTCTGATCAAATTAAGTAATTTGTGCACAAAGTGCTTAATCATGCTTAAGAGCTAATTAACCTAAATCAAGGCCTAATCGATAATTCCATGGAAACTTGTTGAATACTTATTTTTAGAAATGAATATTGAATATCTGCATCATCAGGTAACCTCATTTCTTGGGAAGGCATCCCTAGGCCATAAATACCATAAATATCAAGATTCATGCCCTCCATGCCTCATCAATGCCTTCCATGATGCCCTCCATACCTCTTAATTGCCCCTTCTTCCAATGTCATGATGAGGATAATTACAAAATCAATTCTAAAAATTGAATTAATCTTCAACCACACATCTCAATCTTGAGATGGATGGTTGAGGTTGATTCTGATCAAATCCAAATATCTATAAATAAGAAGCCTCACAACATCATTTATAAGCTATATTAGTGCAAAGTTATTAGGCTCAAATGTCTTATAAGCTTTTTTGATGCAAAGTTATAATGCCAAATTGATTCCAAGCCAAGCCAAGCCACAAGCCAAAGGTGCCAAGGAGAGATGGAGGTAGCCAAGCTTTCATTGCCAAGGACTTCATGAGCACGAGCTGAGCAAGCCACTACTACAAAGGCATTTGGAGCATCCAAGGAATGTGAAGGAACTATTATGTTTTATTGCTTACTTTTTAGTTGTATTTGTCATTTAATTTTATTAACTAAGCTCTCCCTAGTGTCTAGGCTTAGAGATGTTATGCTATTAGTGTGTTTATTTCACTTTGTTTTCATTTTTGAACTAACACCATACTAACCATCCTCTCTTGAGTCAAATTATTATATCACATAATGGCATGCCTGGTGGGACTAGACACATCCTACACCTGAAGGAGATTCTTTTAAAATTCTAAAATATTTATTTAAGCCTTTAAAACTCTTATAAATTGATTTTCTAACTTTATTTTGTCATTTTTGGTTGCCATAGTTTTTACACAATAATTGACATCGGTAGGAAATATTGACATTGATTACTGACTTAATTGATACCGGTCAACAAAATTGACATCAGCCAGATCTCAGTTAGCTAGAGCAACTGATGTTGGTCACTATTTTTTTCCAAAAACATAGACCCGAGAGCTACTTTTTCAAAGTTCATTGTTTCAAGCTAAAAAGAGCTTCAAAGCTAAAGGATATGCTAACAATTTTTCTATAGGACCAAGCTTGATATTTGTTTAAAACATGTTTAAATCACCTTTTCATGCTTAGAAATTGATTAGGAACCTTGTTTTTGGTGTTTAAAAAAAATTTAGATGCTTTTTATGAATGTTTTCAAAGTTTGCATCTAAGGCCAAGGGGTCAAATGAACACCACCAAATCTTTCCTTTGGGATATTAAATTGAACACACTTGTCAATTCTTGTTTGTAATAGTTATTTTAATCAAATTTTTGTTTGGAAAAAAGAGGAATGTTGCATGTATACTCTTCCATTTGTCCCCTATAGGGAACCCTTGGAATCAAAAGTGCCATTCCTATTATAAGTAGCCTAGTCCAAAGCTTAAAAAGAAAGTCTTCTAAAGCATTCCCCAGAAACTCGTCAAAATTTGGGTGACCTTGAAAAGGACCCTAAAGTCTTTCTATTTTTATGTTTACTTTTTTTTCATGCAAACTTGGCTTGCGAGGGGGACTTCATCACCTCCCACAAGTTCTTTAAGGAAGTTTTGACCTAGGGATTCATTTCTTGACATTGACTTCATTTGGTTCCTTTGGATTTACACACAGGATGTAGTGGCACTTTAGACATCACATTACACTAAGCAAATAATAGGATGTAGTGGTTACAAAAAGGACTAGACCTTTTTGCAACAAGCCAAGTGATATGGACCCAAAATCTATGCTTTTATTTTGCATTGTTTGATGTGAAAGTCATTATGCAATTGATTCCCCTAGATCGTTCAAAAACTTGTTAGATCTTAGACAAATCCCCACTTGCCATAGAAGTATTATTGGTGCAAGGTGCATGTCAAGATCTATGTCACAGTACTGTCATCTGAGAGAAAGCGGGGTGTAAAAATCCTACTATATAATGTGCATTTGCTTTTGGATGAACACTTTAAAACCTCTCAAATGATGTATATTGATGGATTCCAACAATACCAAGCAACCTTGTCAGTTTAGGATCTAAGAAATGGTTAATTAGTTAGTCTTGTCCTAGATTAAAGTCTTGTTTAGAGTCAAAACTTGGTGTAAACAAATAATCCAAACCAAACACATAGTCCAAATTTTCCTTTGAATAAAGAGGTGTTATGCTACCCATGTGAGATCATCAATTTTGCCTTGTTTGAAAGTTCATCAAAAGCTTGAGAGTCATATCATCGACTTTGGCATAGTTATGCTGCCTAATTGAGTCTAGACCTTTTACCAAAGTTGTTTAAGTCCTTCACTTATAATCCAAATTTGTAATTACACCTTTACAAGCTCATAGGGTTGATGTGTTAAGTGGGTTTGCCATTTGCACTAAACTTGAAGGAACTTAGATTTAATTTCCAATTTGTGTTGAAGGCCATTTAAGACTCATAATTATTATCATCACGTGATAGACTTAAGCCACTTTGTGCTAGACACTTGCACTTTAAGTCTATACACCACAACATTTTGAGTTAAAAAAGGTAGTGTTATACTGTCAAAATTGTAGGAATGCATCTTTGCCTTTGAGAGTTTTTGAAACAAACCTTTTTGTCACAACTTTTTAGGTAGTATAGCATCACTACGCCACCCAAAACATTTTAAATATTTTTTCATATACCTTCTTGCATAGAGTTTTAAATTTGTTCATGCATTTTCAGACCAATCCGAGTGTACTTTTGTGATCTTTTGTCTAAAATAGTTATACTGATCATCTTTATCTAGTTTGTTTGTCAAAAGAACCTAGTTTTATACCATTTTTTGTGAGAAATTAAATTATTGATAAAGTGACTTTTGTTTCATACCTTATACCTAGTTGACCAGTTCTTGTCCAAGAATCAAATGCCTAGTGTTTGTTAGAAGTGTTTCAAATCCATTAGATTAAAACTTTCATCTATTTTCAAAGTCTAGGTGTTGATGCCATTTGGCCAAGTGTCCTAGCACATGCCTTGTTTGAGCCTAGCTTTTGACATCGCATTTAGCCAAAAGACCTAGCAACTTTTAAATTTCCTAGATTAGACTGATTTGAAACACTTTGAACTTAGAGTTTGGCATTTTGATTTTTGGTCCATTTACTTGCTTACCTTTGTGTGAACAATGAAATGTTAGATACTTCACTCTAGCTATTTCCTCATAAACCTTTGCATAAACCTATTGATCCTTTTGGCAAATCTAGACCAAGTTGAAACATCATCTATTTTAGAAATTGTCCTTTTTAGAGTTTGTAGAACTCTTTGACCTTTTATCGTAAAGCATTGACTATGGATCCCAACATGTATTCATACACTCGTAGTGGACTCATGTACAATCTAGGGATTAGTAATCTTGTTACACAGGAAGAAATGGTGCAAGACCCCTATGCAGATAATATTGCTTATGAGATGGATTCTTATCCCCCTTATAATACTCAATCAGGGGCAAAAAACCAATATCTATTGGCTAACTATTTGGTTAACACACAACCTTACACAAAACATTACCAAAAGCAAACTGCACAATACCTAGCTACAATACCCATAATGGATAAGATAGTTCTTTAACAGTCGTATTCTACTAATACATCTTCCACATATGATCCATTTTTGTTTGAGTGACATTTGTTAGAAAACAAGTATGAAATTTTGGTTAGAGCCATCGAGGTAGGGGCCAAGTTTCCAATAAGTTTCCCCCATGAAAATTTACCAAGTCTAGTAAGGGTTCCCCTCAATATCATTTATGATCAAAAAACTTCTTCTAAAAAATCTATGGCTCTAGTCCAAACAACATATCAAGATCCTAATATATCTAATCGAAGCAAAAACATTATGGAAGAACACTTTAACCAAATGTAGATAGCATATCAAACATATCTGAATCTAGCACATGATTTCAATCAGATGAACATGGTAAGTAAACCTCTCATTGACCTAATTCCTTCAATAGGAATGATGCTAGAATTAACTAGACAAGAGAATCTAAATTTTGACCCATTCATACAAACTATTTTAATAGATAACTTGATGCATATGCCCATTATTGAGGAAGTGTCTTTGGCCTCTATACTGAATAGTGAGCCAATCATAGTGGACAATGTGCATACATTGTCCAACCTAGATTAAAGTGGTACTAATGCACAAACAACTAGCCAACAACATATGCCTATAGTTAATCCCATGAGCAGATCATCATACTAAGGAATAGGAGTTTCTACATCCCATCCTCAACCAACTACTTCCTCAAGTGTACAACTTATGGGGTTAGGTAATCAAACAATGACCAATGTCACACCTCAACGATAGAATATGATGAATCCTACTCCTCCTCAATAGGTAATGAGTAGTATTCCACAACAACAAACACAATCTAGTGTATCAAAATAATAGAGGACAAATGTAATTCCACCTCAAATAGGGGTAAGTAATATACCACCTCACCAGGTAACAATGAACATACTTTTTCAGTCATAGACTAATATGCTAATTCAAAACTAAGCAATGACTAGTCACCAATGTGCGAATATTGGTCAACGACAAATGCCAAATATACAACCTACTTTCACTTCCTCATAAGGATTCATGTAATAAGGAGGTCCCCATGTTTCTCGGGTATGTACTAGACAACTGTCAGTTTAAAATGTACCAAAAATCTAGAGATAGGGTCTTGGTCCACAAGTTCCCACTCAAAAACAAGGTTCAATTGGTTGGTAACATGCCTCTTTTCAACCACAACATGCATATTATAGCTATATCCCTCTATCCCAACCATGAAATCCTATAAGTCAAACCTTTATCGCCAACCCAAACCAGAATATCTGACAACTAAATGTGCAATTTTATGTACATCCTAATCTACGTATGCATATTCCTAGTCTATTCCCCAACCAAGCCAATATACCTCAACAAGTGTATCCATCATACCCTGGTCAAAGTGTCCCACTATAACCTCTCAACCATTTACCCAAACCAACATTCTCCCTCAAACCAATATCCCTTCTAGTTTTCTATCCAAATAATTGCAACAAATGAAGGATGCAATTGTTGCTATTCAGGTGGGAAAGCAGACCAAAAATTTCAAATTGGATGATGTGTGTTCTTATCCATTCAACATGGAGTATTTGCATACACTATTTCCTCCAGGATATAAACCACCCAAATTTAATAAATATAGAGTGAAAGGTGACCCTAAGGCTCATTTGACTCAATTCTTTGTTGCATGTCAACTAGTGGCATATAACAACATATACCTTTTGCTATTATTTCAAAGGAGCTTGGCTAGACAAGCTTTGGAGTGGTTTTTAAATTTGCCCAAGAATTCAGTAACAAACTTTGATGATCTTTCTAATAAATTTGTGCAACACTTTTCCTACAATCTCGAGCATAAGATTTCATTAGTGGATTTGACACAAGCAAATCAAAAAGTTGGGAGAGTTTTGCAAGTTATTTATAATGATGGAGAGACCTTGTAAGCCATTTCACCCATATTTTACTAGATAAATAATTAGCTATTATGTTTACCAATAATTTGCATAGTGAGATAGCTTACCACCTAGAGTTATAACGTGCACATACATTCAAAGAGATCTTTGATAAAGCTTTGTTGATCGAGAGGGCACTCATCAATAAGGGAGTCATCAAGCTCAATTCAACTAATCAAAATAAAAGTACCAATCAAGGAAATGATCAACATCCCAATCAAATGCATGCATCACAACTAACATAGGCCAATTATCACTAAAGATTGAAGCAATTCAATCGCAACAGGAATGTTGTGGGAAATAGAGTAATCAAATCTCATCATGTCCTAATTGTGTAAACATCATTTGTACTACCTTTTCAAATTAATCCTACCTAACAACCTCTCCAACTGATGTGACAAGCACAACAACCAAGACCTACACAATAAATACAATAGCCTTTACCATTACAAACCCCTCCTCTTAAAAGAACCATCCCTACACGTTGTGTCTTTAGTGACCTAGGAGAACCTATTGATTCTATATTTTGCAAGCTTGTTATTGCTAATATGATTAGTTGGCCTATACCAAAGCGTTATTTGTAAGGTATTCCTTATCCTAATTGGTATCATGAAAATGAATTTTATGACTATCATCTGGTCAACGGGCATAATTTATGAAGATGTGTCCAAATCAAACATTTAATTGAAAATATGTTGGAGAATGGGGATATAACATTGGATAATTGTGCTTCCATTTCTAATCAAAGTCTTGGGATTTATCAAAAACCTTTTCCTTGACATCATAATCAGCAACAACAAAATAATTAACAATAATAACAATGGCCAGTGAAATAGCAAAATCAACAGTATCAAAATCAAAGGCCAAACTAGCAGAATCAACAAAATCAACAGCAAAACCTGCAATGATAGAACAATGGACAAAACCAAGGTCAAAATGGTAACAACCAACAAATCTACCCTGCAGTTGCACATGACTACAATAGGGTTGTAGGTCATATTATTGGGGGTAGTGTTAATACCATCTCCATTAATCCTAAACCAAGTACTAATCAACTTATACCATTGCTAAACAATAATATTTAGCCAAATCATATGGATAATCCTTATTTGATCTAGGAATGCATATAGGCAAACCAACAAAGTAAGACTTCCCCTTTTGGATCTTATACCGACAACTTGTTCTTGCCATGTGACCACATGCAAGTGCACCGACAATCGAGACTTGTCTTGTCTAGCCCTGTACCATTCATAGCATTGGTTAGCAATAATGTCACAATATTTAATCCTAATTGTGCAATCACAACTCAAAGTTCAAAGATTACTATCCTAGGCCTACAACCATCCACCACCTTGCCTATCATCTAACCAACCATTCAGCCTCAGAATAAAGCATTCACTACTGACGAAGATAATTTTTTTGATATTATGAAACAATTACAGAAGACACCAACACAAATTTCTATTTTAGATTTGTTGTGGACGTTAATAATCTACAAAAACATCTGGAATAATTTTTTAACCTAATCCACTATTGCTAGTGACATATCCCCTGATAACTTTCAAGCTTTGGTTGGACACCTCACTTCAGCCGAATAAGTCACATTCAACCAAAGTGATATGTCTTCCCTTGGCCCACTCCATAATAACCCATTATACATAAAAGTTTGTATTAGATGGCATAAAGTGAAACATGTCTTTACAGAAAATGGATCTGGGCTCAACATGGTGTCTCTAAAGCTCATCAAGCTTCTTGGGTACACAATGATAGATCTCCATCCAAAAACAATAACTATTAAAGCCTATGATAATCAGGGAAGAGAGTCATAGGGCACAATTAGTTTGCCAAATATCATTGAGCCTTTAACCCATGATACATTTTTCCATGTGTTGGATCTTGAGTTATCATACAACATGCTTCTAGGTAGGCCTTGGTTACATGAGATTCATGCAATCCCATCAACACTGCACTAATGTATTGAGTTTTCCCACTCAGGGATGGAAGCGAATATTCCAAGAGATTTACACCCATATGAACACTGCAAGCATCTTGAGGCTAAATTTCAAAGCTATAATTATCAGTAAGGTATGAATCCAAGTTCCAAGTAGGATAAAGGAAAGGATATACTTATCGATCCTTCACTAAATAATTGCATAGATCTAAATACCTTGGATTCCCTTTCCCACTTGCCACCTCCTAAAGCTTCTAATCATTTCGCCATTTTAGATAATGGACCAGAAGAGTATGTGACCCACGATACATTTCACATTGCCAATCTTCCTCAGAATTTAAAAACCTTTAGGCGACCTAAAGTCATTTCACATATGCATTGGCAACAAAAGAACAAGGATAAGGGACCTATTACATTTGTACTAGCATTCAACCTAGGACCTGACTCTCTTGAAGGGAATGAATAATGGTTATACAATGATAACCAAGCTGATTGTTATAAAAGTGCAAAGTATCCTATTCTTAATAGGATCATGAAGCATCACAATTATAAAGGAAGAGGCCTCAGATTGAATCAATAAGGAACCATTGAGCCAATTTCCATGACTAAGTATGAAAGACCTTATGGACTTAGATTTAAACCACCTGGGGGTGACCCCACATATCTTATTAAAACTCCATCACCAATGACTAGTGATAATGATGTCGATAATGAAGTAGAGTCCAATCATAGCCTTACCTTTGATGACCTAACTAAAACCAACCTGTTTGATAACAATGCCATTTGTACCCTTACCTTGGCCATTCATCACAATCCATTACCATTATATTATCCCTAACTGATAGATTGGGACCAACAAGAATTCAATTTGCTGACTGATGAGTTCTAGAATGATGATGCATTCTATGATTTCTTAGGCTTTGATAAAGGCTAGTCTAGTGGTGAAAACCTATCTCAGGCACCATTAGATGGGGGTGTTCATTCTTCTTTGAATTTAGACCAAGAGACCACCAACGATGAACTTGCATGTGGATCTGAGTTTAGTTTTGAGCAACAAGTATTTAATCAAATTCTCCAAGAATTTTTGACTATTTGTGTTACATAGCCAGATCTCCCATTAAAGGATTCAAATTCATCATGCCTAGGAGAAGTTGAATAACAAGTCCTAATAGAGGACCCTGACATAGTCCAATAGTTCAAGTCACTGCCTACTATCTTAGAAGATAGTTCGACCCTTCTAGTCGAAGATACAAGAGAGGTAAATATCGAGACTCCATCAGACCTGAAATGGATAAAATTAGGTGCATCCCTCATTAAGGAGGAACATGATGTCTTTATAGCTTTGTTGAGAGAATTTGTAAATATCTTTGCATGGGCCTATTTTGACATGCTAGGTTTAGACCCCTCCTTGGTTCTGCACCACCTTGTAGTTAATCCTAATGTCAAACTAGTAAAATAAAAATTACTTAAAATGCATCCTCATATTATTGTATTAGTAAAGAAAGAGTTGGAAAAACTCTTAGAATTAAGATGTATCTGATCTATTGACTACTCTAAATAGACCTCTAATGTTGTACCTATTAGTGAAAAGCCTGAAGGGATCAGAATTTGTATTGATTTTTGAGACATCAATAAAAATTTTCCTAAAGATTATTTTCCCTTGCCTAATATCAAAATGATCATCGACTCCATGATAGGTTATGAAATGCTGTCACTCATGGATTGCTTTTCAGGATACAACCAAATTAGAATAACACCAGAAGATTTGCATAAAACAACATTCACCACTCTATGGGGAGCATTTTGTTATCAAGTAAAGCCATTTGGCCTTAAGAATGTTAGAGCTACAAATCAAAGGGACATGACTATCATATTCCATTATATGATGCATGATATTGTTGAAGACTATGTCGATGACTTATTAGGAAAATCCAAAACTAGGGTCGACCATCTTGTAGTGTTGCATAAGATATTTGAAAGATTATGAGAGTACAAAGTCAGACTAGATCCAAAGAAATTTGTGTTTGATGTAACTTTTAGAAAATTACTTAGCTTCATCATGTCTTGTAGAGGCATTGAAGTTGATCCAGCTAAAGTCCATGCTATAACTGAGATGCCACCACCAACTAATCTGAAGTAACTCTATAGTTTGTAGGGTAAGATCTAGTCCATCCGATGCTTCATATCTTAGTTAGTGGATAAGTGCCATCCATTTACACACCTTTTGAAGAAGGGAGTTGTATTTCACTGGGATGATCATTGCCAAACAAATTTTCAATAAATCAAAGATTATCTTGTTAATCTACCTATTTTTTTACCTCCTATACCAAGAAAGCCATTTTTGTTATATCTATCAGCTACCGACTATGCTCCAGGAGCACTCCTAGCTCAACATGATGACAAAGGAAAGGAACATGTTGTATACTACCTAAGTTATACGTTGGTTACATATGAACATAACTATGCACCTATTGAAAAAGCTTGTTTGGCCATAGTTTTCATAGCTCAGAAACTGCGTCATTATATGTTGAATAATAAAACCATGGTCATTTCAAAAGTAGATCTGCTCAACTATCTACCATCTAAAACAACTTTGCAAGGTAGGATGTCTAAATGGATCATGCTTCTCAGTGTGTTTGACATAGAGTATGTTAATTAGAATGCAATAAAGGGACAAATTCTTGCAGATCAACTTGTTGAAGTACCTCTCACAGATGCCCAACCACTCACATTCTAATTTCATAATGAATCTATAATGACCATCATTGACACACCCATTGAAGAGCAGCCCTTAAAGCTATATTTTGATGGTTCATTCATTGCACATAAATCGAGGGAAGGCTTATTGTTTATTACATCACATGGGGATCTAATCCCTAAATCATTCAAAATCAGCTTTCCTTATACAAACAACATGGCTGAGTATGAAGCACTTGTTGTAGGACTTCGACAAGCAATGAATTGGAATATATCTCATCTCCATGTTTATGGTGATTCTCAATTAATCATCAATCATGTTACAAATCATTTTTAGACTAAAGATGACAAGCCAGTTCCATATAAAGCCATGGCCAATGCTCTTAAGCAACAAATTGCCAACATTTAGTTTGAGCACATACCAAAGGTTAGTAACAGAATTACAAATGCCATGGCTACCATTAGATCTATAATCTGACAAATAGATAAATCTAGAGAGTATCAATTCCTCATTAAGGATTTGTTAGCACCAGCTCATGAACCTTTAACCATTGCCATGATTTGAGATATTGTTGGTCTTAACTCTATCTGGTACTCAAACCTTTATAACTACCTTCATGACCATGTTTTACCACATAAACTCTCTCTAAAACAAACCAAAGCCTTCATTCATCATTTCACTCATTGTACTCTACTTAGATCCACCCTTTACCATCATAGTTTTGATGAAACTCTACTTCTTTGTTTAACTTTGGTAGAGTCTACGTTAGTGTTAAGATAAGTTCATAAAGGAGTATGTGGAGCCCATTATAGCAAGGTAGTCCTATCCAAAAATGTCTTGCATACTAGTTATTATTGGCCCACAATAGATGTAGATGCCATTGCATATGTTAAAAAGTGTGATAAATGTCAACAGCATGTTAATTAGATTCATGCCCCAGCAAAAAATCTAAAACTAATGTTGACACCATGGCCATTTTCTACATGGGGACTTGACCTCATTGGGAAGATCAACCCCACTTCATTTGATGGCCATAAACATATCCTTACCACCACTAGATATTTCAATAAGTGGGTTAAAGATATACCCCTCACTTACATGATAAGAAAACAAATTTGTACATTCATTTTCAATCACCTTATCTGTTGCTATGGTATCCCATCTGACATTATATTTGATAATGGAGGATCATTCAAGAATAAAGATGTAGACCAATTATGCACTGAATACAAAATCACCCATTATTTATCTACAACATATTACCGTCAAGGTAATGGTCAGGCAAAAGCATCTAACAAAACCCTTATCAATATTCTCAAAAATATTGTCAATGATGTTGGTCATGATTGGCACCTCCAAATATTTCCTACCCTTTGGGCATACCATACCAATCATCGAACCCCCACAAGATCCACTCCATACTCATTTGTTTATGGTACTAAAGCCATCCTTCTCATCCAAGTTGAATTACCTTCACTATACATCTCTTTTAAGCATGTCCTTGATGATCATGGCTATTAAGTAGCTCGCCTACAAGAGCTAGATCTACTTGATGAAAAATGCACAACCACTCTCAAAAATCTTTAAGCATATTAGAAATGACTCAAAGGCCACTATAATCTATGTGTTAAGTATAGAATATTTGAACTTGATCATCTTGTTCTTAAAGAAAACCAAAAGAATAACGTGACCGAGAAGAAACATAAAGGTAAATTTAAACCAAACTGGATAGGTCCTTTCATCATCACTGTAGATTATGGATCAAGAGCATACAGGCTTGCCACACCAGATGATGACAAACTTCTAGAGCCAATGAATATTATTCATCTCAAGTGGTACTATGCTTGAATGCTAAGGTGTATTGTTTGTAAGGACCATTTTAGTTATACCATTTTATCACTATTCTTCTTTGTACAAATACCATTCTTATTTGTCCTCTTTGCCATATCCACTTTCCACTTTCAACCTATCAACCCAGTGTGTTCTTAATCCTAGCCTATTTGACCTTAGTTTTTATCATTCATTACGTACTTTTAGCATTGAGGTATCTAATCAGTTCATAAGTTAGTTCAAGTACTTCAAATAAGAGACATATTTTGAGATAGTGTGATAAAAGTTTCGACAGTTACATCCTTCATTGGGTAGTCCTTTCTTACCACCAATCTTATTACTAATTATAACCACCTTTGGGAAAATTAGTACCATTGCTCTATGCCATTATGTCCTAGTTATAATTGTCTATGGGCAAACTAGGGGAAATAGTAAGCCTATTTACCAATGTACTAACTTGCCACTTCCTATGCCATCTTGTGTCTTTTTACCAATTGTGCCTATTTTGTTTAAATTGACTATTGCACTGGTCAAATTCCTTCATTGTATGGGTAGAACTATAGTGACTTGAGGTCCTACTCTGGGACTATGTAGGCAACACTCGATACTTGTTGAGGTTAGCTTAATCAACCTAAGCCACGCTCTCATCATTTTGCGAGCTTGAACCATTTAGTGTCTCATCACTCTTGATTGAGTTGAGACACTCCAAAACTTCTAAAAACATTCCAAAATTATTAGAAAAGAACAAAAACATTGACCACTTCTTTGCCTTAAATATTTTGGGAAGCCTTACTAAGTTATAAGAAAATCACTTGTCATTTAGTTTCCCCATCCTTTTTGTCCCTTTCTCTCTTGCACTTGCCATTTTGCAAGACCATTACTCTTCTTCTATCACATCCATTCTATTTTTTTCCTCAGTTATCATATTCTTCCCATTCCTTGGGAGAACTACATTTGGCCTAAAGTTTTTTTATTGGATAGTACATCCATGGAACTATGTAGGTAGCATCCACTTGCCTAGTGCATATGGAGACAACTCAACCACCCCCTTCTTTTTCTTCTATTCCCCTATTTTGTTCATTTGTTAGGTTATCGCCTATTTTCTAGGGGCAATGTTCATAGGGTTGCTATTGTGTTGTTTGTTTGTTTGTCTCTACTTATTTTATTTGTATGTCTACCTATTTATTTGCTTTCAACATTGTTGCCTTGATTCAGTTTATGTGTGTTCATTGGGTGATTTCTTGCCCACACTTATACTTGAATCCATCCCTATTCATATGTTTACATTGTCATCATGGTTTCTATCATTGGTGAATTATTTTATATTGAGTATTAGATTATGGGAGTCAGTCCTCATGCATATTTTGGCCAAGTCCTCATGATGTTATATCATGATACCTATCAACATGTGCTATAATAAACCTTAGCTTCAAGAAGTCTATTCAGTAATGGCAGTATCTCTTCAGCACCGACATCCTGATTCACTCCTAATCATATCCCAAATAGAGTAATTAAACATGAAAGAATTATAACCTTTATTAGTTTGGATGAACATTTCCCTACTAGTAGGTTGTTCCAATTCATCATTACCCTTTGTGTTAAGTTATCATCATCCTCGGCCAATTTTAACATGTTTGCCATAATCAGGGTCCAATGATTATAACCACCTCTAGGAAAATCATTGCATAACATCCCACTTACATTTCTCAATGATTATAACCACCTTTGGGCAAATCATTGTGTTGTCAGCATTTTATTTTTTTTGCCCATTTAGGGGCATGTTATTCTCTTGTTTGTCTATCTTAATTGGGGTAGGTCCATCTTCCCAATGATTATAATCACCTTTGGGCAAATCATTGTGTTATCATACCATGTTGCCACTATCAGGGTACAATGATTATAATCACCTTTAGGCAAACCATTTCACACCATCCCACTTGAATTCTTAATGATTTTGACTACTTTCTCAATATCATTGTGTTTTCACCCCATCATCTATCTTTTCTTTGGTCCCCTCATTTTGCTTCTTTCTTTTTGAGGGACCATTTGCTGACCTGCTTGTGCCAACCATTCCCTTAAGGGGGCATCATATAATTAGTTTATCATCATTGCAGTTGTAGGCATACATGACCTTTTCATTCTTTGAGAAGACGTTATTATGTTTATAGCTTGTAATGCCTTCCTAAACAAGGGCAAATTGTAGACACTTGAAACTGGCCATCGATAACCTCTAATTAGGCTTTTCGCTAATTTCCACCCAAAATGCACAATTTGGCCTAAAAACACTAAAACATGCTAAATAATATGAAACTGACATATTCAAGTGCTGATTTTGGCTAGGGTATCTCTAAATGGGGTAATGCAATTTATGGGCTAGCTAACTTTGATCAGATCATTTTGAGTCAAAATGTCAAATTTGCATCTACGTACTTTGGATTACTCTTCCCTATTAAATATTTTGCACAAGACTTGTGCCTTTGTTATTTGTTATTGACAACATCCTAAATAGGAATATGTATCCAACACATCTGATGTGGACTTCCAATTCCAATCTAGTCAAATTTAGGACCAATAACAAGGCATTCTAAATAAATTGAGTAATTTGTGCACAAAGTGCTTAATCATGCTTAAGAGCTAATTAACCCAAATCAAGGCCTAATCAATAATTACATGGAAACTTGTTGAATACTTCTTTTTGGAAATGAATATTGAATATTTGCATCATTAGGTGACCTCATTTCTTGGGAAGGCATCCCTAGGCCATAAATGCCATAAATATCAGGGTTCATGCCCTCCATGCCTCATCAATGCCTTTCATGATGCTCTCCATGCCTCTTAATTGACCCTTCTTCCAATTTCATGATGAGGATAATTACAAACTTAATTCCAAAAATTGAATTAATCCTCAACTACATATCTCAATCTTGAGATGGATGGTTGAGGTTGATTCTGATCAAATCTAAAAATCTAGAAATAGGAGGCGTCACAACATCATTTCTAAGCTATAGTGGTGTAAAATTATTATTCTCAAATAAGTTCTAAGATTTTTTGATGCAAAGTCATAATGCCAAATTGATTCCAAGCCAAGCCAAGCCATAAGCCAAAAGTGCCAAGGAGAGATGGAGGTAGACAAGCTTCCATTGCTAAGGACTTCATGAACACAAGCCAAACAAACCACTACTACAAAGGCATTTGGAGCATCCAAGGAAGGTAAAGGAACTATTGTATTTGATTCCTTGCTTTTTAGTTGTGTTTGTCATTTAATTTTGTTAACTAAGCTCTCCTTAGTGTCTAGGACTAGAGATGTTATGCTATTAGTGTGTTTATTTCACTTTATTTTCATTTAGGAACTAACACCATACTAACCATCCTCTCTTGAGTCAAATTCTTAGATTACAGTTGCAGGCTTCCCCTATCTAACAAGTAGAGAGCCATTGTTGATAGGTTAGGTCTCAGTTATGTGGGTTAGTTGGACTTGATTCCATATAAAGTCCATATCATGGCTACATTGGCTAAGCTATGGGATATAGATACTGACACATTATAGTTTCCTTCAGGTGAGATGACAATCATGCTAAAGGATATTTGATTATCAATTATTGGCACAAGAATTGTACTACATGATGTTACAAGCTCAAGCCTCAAGTATATTGAACATATATATTTTAATAGTAGAACTTGTGGGTGATGCGAGTGCATTAATTTTGATATTATATTATCTTTGATTGCGCTATCTAATGTCTTACATGTTCCAAAGTTCCTTATGGTTTTGTTGTCTTCATTTATAGCACTAGATGGTGATCGGGTCTTTATCTCATATATGATGCATACCATTATATAGGATATAAAGGAGCATGGACAATGTATTTCTGGCATTGTACCATGCTTGCACATTTGTAAAAAGATATGTATAGATTTACACTTGAGGGGTTTAGTGGAAAAATTGACTCAACCACCTTAATACATTATTGGGCCTTTGAGCACATAGTGGTTACTCAACTAGTGGGGATGCCAAATACTGATTGGGAACAACCATAAGTATTTTCATTATGGTGAGCTAGTATAGGGCATGTGCAGGATCAAAGCACCATGCAATGCTAGATGATATTAGATGATTTGACTATTGAATCCATTATTTAAACACCACACAAATGTTTTTGTGGGTGTCTAGAGGATGGATCATAGTTGGGTCAAATTTGTTGAGCATTACTCTTATTGTTGAGGTTTGGCATTGATATTGTCATTGATTTCAAAGGTTCTTGAGAAGGTCTTCACGAGGTCATTGAAGAGTGTAGCTATGAGAGATAATATTGATCAATGTTGCAGTGATTAGGAGAGTGTAAGTTATGATTGGTATATGTTCTTTTGACTGCATGAATGATGTGAAGTTCAACATGGAAGGTCTTTTATTTTTAAAGTTGTCAAGTGTTTGAGCTTAGTAGTGTCTTGAGAAGGTATATGCATAGGATGCCTAGTCTTGTGCATAAAGGAGTATGATGGCTTGGTGAGATAAATGCACATAGGCATGAGTAGTTATATGAGGTTACTTGAGCATATATGAGGCATTGAAGCACTCATGAGAGTCTTTGGGTAATCTTATAGGGGTAAGACCTTCATACCAAGTATGTACCTATAACACTCCTAGACCCTACCTAGCCTAATGAGGCATCATGATCTGTTGTTAAGGCATATGAATGATGTATGATAGTGTTTAAACATGTATGAGGTTCCTTGAGTATGTGAGAGTGGTGTAGAGTGCATAGAAAGAGGCATACAGGTTAGTTTTAAGGCCTAATATGGTTATAAGTCAAGGTCTAAGCAATCAAAGAGAGATAGTGTGGCCTAATGACATTTTAAGATAAGTTTTCAAGGAAAGTGTGAGTAGGGGAACATTTAAAAAGGTGATTCAAGTTGTTTTAAGAATCTTCATGAAGTTTCAAGTCAAATTTTGAAGGTTAAGGCAAGAAAAAGTGTTTTTAGGTCTCTCAAGTGCACAAAATAAAGGGTTCTCAACTCGAGATGGATTTTCTTGTGCTCATTAGCTCGTCAAACCTTTGCATGGGAACCTAAGGTATTCATGGTAGATGGGTAAGGTCCTAGCTCAAAATTCTTGGTATTTTTTTTATTAAGGGGATATGCTTTATGAATGATTGTTAAGAATGGAAAGAGGTTTAAACCCTCTTAGAGCCCTAATAAGGACCTGATGTTGAAGACATTGGTCAAAAGTGACCATAATGGATTGGTATGGCTAGATAAGTGATTGGAGGTTATATTAAACTCTCTTAGGCACCTCCAAATGTGTTTAAATTATCAAGTGTGTGAGGAGACCCTATAAGAAAGTGATAATTTCTCTAAATATTTTTGGACATAATCTAGCCTTAAAGTGTGCTAAACCAGTCATTCAAGTTAGCCAGTCACTAACATGCCTAATGGTGGAAATAGTGAAAAACCTAAGTAATAATGAAAATAATATTAAAAATGTGTTACCATGTTATAGTGATGAAACCAAGTACATAAGATGGTGTTTAGGATTTTTAATACATGTTCATGTTTGGTTTAAATTTTGGAGGTTAGTGATTATATTGAAAAAGTTGCTCACAAGTTGACCTATCTGGTTCAGATGAGACAATGAGATATAAGGTTATGAGATTGGTCTGAAAGACTAATATTTCCATTTGACCATATTATATTTATATCTGATAATGATCTAATGATCTCATAGGATCATCTACATGCATCATAAGTAATTGAAGGTGTCTATATAGGTGTTGGAGGTCTGAGTCATTATTGACTATTTTGACCACAAGTCAAAATAGTCAACCCCCTAAAGTACAAAACTTGTATATGGGTCTTATAAGATTTTATAAGGTGTATCATGGTCCTATTAATGTCATTTAATATAATATCTACCTTGGTCATAGTCAAATTTTAATCCTTGTGCCATTTCATATCATATAAGGTCATATTTAAGCCGTTTATGAAGGTTGTATAGTTTTCCTTAGTAGACAAAAGTGTCCAAGTGTTCTCAACATCCTTCATTTCAGTCTGTTGTCAGACATGTTAGTTCTAATTGAAAACTTGTAAGTACTATGTTGAAATTAGGAAAATAGTTAGAAAAGAAGAAGTTTTGGCAGTTGTACAACCTTTTGCAAGAGTGTGGCACATATGGAAGGAATCTACAGTGACTCTTCAGGTCCTTTGAGCTCATTCCCACATTTAATTAGCTTTGGAGATCCAAAAATTGGCCTAAAACTAATCATTTATTCCATCTCTCCACTAGGCATAAAGAAATGACCAACCAATTTTGGTATAGTATGGACAATAGAGGTTTATTTAGGTCAAATAAACTTGATGGTAGATATTAATCTTAGTCTACTTTAATTTCATATGAGTTTAAATATTTATGGTTTATGCTCTATGAACCATTGTTTAGAGGTTGATTGGTCCTTTCTACCTACTTATCACTACACCTTATAGGTTTTTCTTTTGTTAGAAATGGTCCATATAAA
This sequence comes from Torreya grandis, assembly GCA_037957365.1. Taxonomy (NCBI): domain Eukaryota; kingdom Viridiplantae; phylum Streptophyta; class Pinopsida; order Cupressales; family Taxaceae; genus Torreya; species Torreya grandis. The sequence continues at coordinate 512,767 of JARHVA010002025.1, forward strand.
CCAATTACTATACATGGTCCTTAAGATAATGGATATACTATTCACATGATTTTTGACATGGTTTTCATGTGTGGAAGTCAAAATATGCGCATGAATCATCTTACATTGCTAGTGAAAGACACTGTCATAGTCTGCAAATAAGAGTTCCTTAGTAATAGATTTTATATTCCTTTTTTAGGTTTCAAATCAATGTTTATGTGGTTGTCCACATCTCAAAACATGATGATCAACCTCTCTATAGTATTTATAGTCTCCAATTCATATTTTGAAGGAGTAACACATTCATATATGGCACACAGTCAGTCTCTTGCAAGTATTCATCTATAGGTAGGAGAAAAGAGGAACCTTGCATAGTCATGGTGGTTAAGCATAAGGTTTTCAAAGCATTGAGATAGTTATTGAGGTGGAGATAATGTCTTTGAGATATCTAATTATAATTTGAGATTAGTTAAGATAACACTTCTCTGATGCACACAGTTCTGCCTTGTTTGTTACTAATTTGCACCTACAGGTGGTCAACAGAGGAGTGAGAAGTTGAAAATGAGGTTCTTTATAACTTGTACATTCATTTGGGCCTTGAAACATTTAAGGTGTAAAAACAATCATAAAATATTCATAATTTAACAAGTAGACTTGAATATATGACTCTTAAGTCAAGAAGGTTACTTTAAGGATTCCTTACCTTAAACTTTCCAAAATAGAGACTTGGCCCTTTTTATGATCCTTTCATGATGGATCATCTTGAGATAAAAATTGGTGTAATGGTTTGATTATGTAGTACAAGTATAAAGGTAGTAAGTTGGCATGACAAATGGTATTTTGTCCAAAGGATGATGATGTATGAAGACCTCCATTTCAGGAAATATTTTACTGTAGGTGGACAGTGTTATCTATAGTATTTTGAGTCTAAATGGATTTACAATGCCATGAGACCTAATAAAGCATAACCCTATAGAAAACTACTTCTTTGGAATGAAGGTAGTATTATTGGATTAAAGAAAATCTAAAAGATTTAAAATACAATGTCTTAAATCATACTATCATCCTACAGGGGCTCCTTTGGTCTCCAAAATAGGCAACTATAGTTGACTGTAAAATTATGGCATAGTGTACATTGAGAGAGTTAACTGTTGGTTTGGCTTTAGGCTTGATATGAATGTGCTTGACTATGAATGTGAGTTAAATGGCCTCCAAAGTAAACCTAAGCATGAAATATACTTAGTATGACATCATAAAAGGGTCTATATGGCCTAAAAATAGCCACCTATAGGTTGTTATTATGGAGAAACCAACTCAGTTTGGTGTCAATAAAGAAGCAATGAACACTACCCCTAAAAACATAGACATTTGGACAAGTTAAACTATGATATGATCCTAAATGAATTCAATAAGATCTTAGAGTAGAGGATGCAGGGTCTAATACAAAAGGTTTACCTATAGACATGCCTTTTTCTCAGTGAGCACACAATCATATTTGAATACAAACTAAGCTAAAGGTAGTGAAGATTGTACCTATTGGGAGAGTTGGAAAAGGCTAGGATGATGGATATGATTAGGACCACTATCATAGTGGTGATGACTATCTCATATGAACCATAAGACAAGGGAAAACCTCAAAATTTTAATCTACATCCATACTTACAAACCTTGCACAATGAGTGAGTTCAAGAAGCCTATCTTAAGGGTTTTTGAAGAACTAAAGGGGATATTGATGTGATATAATCATAAAAATTGGTACATAATGTCTCTATAACCTAAACAAGCACCTCATATCCTTATTTTTCTTTAGACAATAGGGTAAATATCTTATATTCTATCTCATATAGATGGTACTCCCAGATAGACTACCCTACAGGCAAGAAGTGTGAAAGGTCAGAGGAAGATGCATAAAGTGTTGGGTCATTACAAGGATAAGTGGGAAGAGTTGTGTTGAACATCTAAAAACATGTAAAGGACCTCACAGTCATGACAAACCACTCAAAGGTGATTGTGAGTAAGAAAGTATAGACTGAGCATACTTGGCCTAAACTAGGCTTAGAGTCATAAAGGGGTACAATCCCATGTCTAACATAAGATGAACATTCTAATGGACTTGATAATCTTTAAAGGGATATATAAAACTATTTTAACCTATTGATCTATAGGGGAGATCACAAATAAGTCATTTATTGGCTTAAGAATAACTCAAGGTGCACATAATGTGAGGAAGAGATTGAGAAGGAATATTTGGAAGCTCATATCTATATGGAAGCTTAACATGGAGGTCTAAGGAGTTGGGATATGTTGAATAGGGTCCCAAACAAGAATCTAGTTGATTTTTTTTGAGTTTTCAATGTCAGGATTGTATGAACAATCGTTAAGAGCCAAAACATCCTAAAACCCTCCAAAACCCTTGCTCATGACCCAATGGGAAATAAATAGATATAAATGCACTTAAGAGGGATATTATGACTTGGAAATTATTTTTTACTTTCAAATAAGACCCTCAGGTTCCTTCACATCAGATTAGCTTCTACCCTATTTGTATAGACATGGTATAGAACTAGTTTTCTTGATATATTTTGGTGTTTTATAGGTAAAAGGAGTATTAAAATATGAGGATAAATTTGAGATATCAAGTGGTACCTAATATAACTCCTCATATCCATTTCTTTCTTTATTCAATCACACAGGTACCTCTACAAGCACCTTCACTTTAGATAGTCCAAACTGTCATAGTGAATGAAGAGTGATCACCAAGTGAGAAGATGATAACTCCAATTGGGAGAATTTTTAAGGTTTTTATGATGGATTTAATGAGAAGAGGACTATTTACAAGTGTCATAACACCCTTTTCATAAATTTGTTTTTAAAACTAAAGGTCACTTTAATGACAAGTGTGAGGAATGAGTGAAAGAAGGATGATGATGACTGTAGGCAGTGAGAACACTTGTCTTGAAGAAGATAAATGGTTATCAATATATATAATGCATGTTAGATATTGTATTTAACCCCCCATCACATTTCAAATGTGGCATGTCTCCCTAGTCTATTGTGGAATGCTCAAGAGAAGCCAATGTTGAAGATAGTTTCCAAGAAGACAGTTGAAGGGTGCTACATTAGATTTGAGGAGTTTTCATGCCTTGGAGGTATATTTATCCAAATAAACCTATCATGTTTCATTTCACACTCTAATCCTATAAAACATAACTAATTCTCATGCCTTGACAAGTGGTATTGTGACCCTTGATCTCCACTTCTCTCTCTCCTGTCTCACATTATATAAGTGCAAGCCATTTTGGCTCTTGTTTTCAACTTCCACACCTGGTATGCTAAAGCCCTGCTAGTTTTATGTTGTACTTTACCTTTCAATAATACATGTGATCTTGATTTTATTTCATAATTTTTTTGTTGAAGTGTGTGAAGTGATGTATGGTGAAGTCTAGTGATAAGCTTCTATCCTTACTTCCCTTTATCCTTTCATGTTTAGTGAAATAATTTCTCATTCTAACAGGTCATATGGAGTGTAGATAATGTGTTTGACTCCCTTAAAGTGTAAAATTAGCCTTAGTGTATGAAACTAACCTTTGGTTTACTTACCTAGAGTTTTCTCATGCATATCACCTCCATATTTAAATACTAATGTTAGAGTATTCTAGGACTTTGAAGCCAGTGTTGTAGGTCTTGTTTCTTAGTGAAAGAGGTATGATAACATTATGAAGATATTCATGGTGTATCACTTGTTTATAATATTTTAATTTCATGCATATTTATACCCCTTTTAACACAAGAAATCAATTAGGATAGGCGATAAGCACTTAAAGGTGAATCTAGGGAGTTGTCCCTTAAACTTAGAGGTCTACTATAGGCAACCCACAGGCTTAAAAGTATTCCAATGTTATCCAAATATTAGAGTATGATTGAACAACCTCCTCTAGAGTCCAATATTTGGTGACAATAGTTCTAGCATGCTCGATAGGACCATTGTCCTAAAGATAACTTGTCAAGGTGAATACTAGTCTTAACAACATCAGATGTATATGGTGTGCTACTTAGCATTTAACAACTCCATTTAAGGTAATATCCTGGTTATAGGCTATTGTTTTTTCTTATATTTGTGCTCATACTTCATGGTCCTTACTAATTCCTCTTCTAGTATATTTTTCAATCCTATCAATCCACCTCTTCAACCCGAACTTCCTATTGAAGTTCAACACCTTCATCCTATTCTACCCTGTGAAGAGCAAGAGGACTTTGCTAGCCATGAAGACCAAGAGAGTGAAGAAGAATTTGAAAAAAACATGGCTAGATAACATGCCTTCCTAGCCTTTGACATTTAAAATCCAATCCATCTTAATGCCTATGATTACATTCCTCCTAATTCTACAAAGAGTGTTCCTACATTAAATGGTGAAGGCCATGTCACTCCCAGTGATCACATTAGGGATATATTTAATTTATATAGTTTTCACAATGTCACCAAGGTCAACATTGCCATTAGACTCCTTTCCATGTCCCTTAGAGGGAAAGCACTTGATTGGTATAGGACTTTGCCCGGTCCTTTCATCACAACATGAGATGATTTTATAGTGTTGTTAATATCAACGTTTGAGGATAAGAGTGACCAAACCTCACTCATACACCAACTCAATGTGATCCAAAGTGCCCCCAAGGAGGGAATGCATGATTTTAATGAGAGATTAGAAAAGAATTGGTATAGGTTTCCTCCTCCCATGAAACCACTTGCTTACTTTGTGTTTCCTACATACTTGAGGTCCATTTTCATGGACATAGCCATCATGCTACAATCCATGGGTGGATTCACCCTACCTGAAGCATATGACCTTGTCATTAGAGCTAAGAATGGCCTCATACAAGCTGGAAAGTTAGCTCCAAAAGTATCCATACCTCTTCTACCTAATATTCTTATTGATACTCCAAGTGTTACCCAAGTTCTTAATGCCAACACCAACCCAAGGAGTACTCCTAAGAAAGTATAAGAAACAATTGATTAGAAGGTAAGATATCAAGCCTTAGAGGCTCAAACTAGGAAACATAATCTTCAGGAAGGTGCTCATCAAACTCATACCCCTATCATCAGAATTATGGTCAACAATATGGGCAAGGGAGAGGTGAAGGGCAGCCAAATTTCAAAAGACCTTCCAATACATACAATCCTAATTTCACCTCCAACATAAGAGCAACGATACCAGTTCATAGCAATATGATCCAAATATAAGAGTTTCAATAAGGCCATTTCATAGATGTAAATGAAGGTGGAGAATAAGCTCTAGTTTCTTAAGGAGGATTCACTCCTCAACTGTTAGTAGAAGATGAAGTCATCATGCAATCAAGTGAAGGTTGGCATCCTCAAGGAGTAAGTTTCACCAACTTCCTAACTAAAGACACCTATGCTATCAATCAATGTAATTCTATTATAGAAAACACTAAAGCTAAGATAAAGGATCTAGGAGATTCTAATGGTGTGCTTACAAGTGCAAATAGTCCTCGTACAAGGCAATAAAGCATGACTATAAGCATGGTAGTCCCTAACACTCCTACACCTCCTCCAAGTCAGAATGTTGGAAGGCTTGCTCAAAGTAATTCAATACATCAGGTTCTAAACACTTCATTGCCTCTAAGGACACAAGAAAAATTAATTATTTTTACTCTAAACGTTGTGGACTCATTGAAAAATACCAAGGCATCTATCTCTCTTTGGGATGTCCTTCATATGCCTAGAAAAAAATAACTTTTACAAAATTAATTGTCCACTATTCATGATAGTCCTCCATCACCAAGCCATAGTCATGGTCATGTTTCTCTTACCAATGCTCTTAACAACATTGTATAACCCTCTACTAAATCTGATAAGCCACCTTTAAACTAGTTCATAATTGCATAGTTGATAATGGAGCTAGCACATTAGTGATACCCAAGGTTGTAGCTGATAAATTGAGTCTAAAATATGAACCAAATATCAAAGGGGTGATTCAAGTGAATTGTACACTTTCCAAGTTATTAGGATTGATCAAAGGGTTGAACATTTTCTTGAATGATTGTCCTAGTTTCCCCATCCTCCAAGACATTATGGTTATTAACTTACCTACCCACTTTGAAATATGCCTCTCAAGAGATTTCACAACCAAAATAGGAGGGTACCTCTCAATTAATTGGTCCTTCTTATCCTTTAGGACAAGATATGTAACAAAGGTGACCATAATAACTCAACCACTTGGTAGGTTCGACATTGAGCCCAATGTAGAAGTAAGTTCTAATCTCAATTATGTTATCAATGATAAGGAGGAATATATTGTGGATGATGGTGCTTCTTCCAAGCTGAAAGGCATATATAATTTTTTTCTAAATAAGTATGGTGCATATGCTTATGAAAATGATCCATATACCTATTTTGAGAAAAATGACCTTGGCACCTATATCATCCGTGACAGAGCATTGGGGAAATCTGAGGTGAGTATTGAGCATTCTTTCTCACAAGCTACTGAAGGTAATTACTTGATCCATGTATATGATGATGATAGTTTGAAGAGCATGATAGATCACTATGGTGAGAATATCAATGTTATTCTACCTAAAATTGATGAAGCAACCCTTGAAGATGACATTCATGAAGAGGAGGATGAGTTATGGCAAAGGTTCAATGCCATATGTCAAGAATTTGATCAGTTAGGTAATAATACCTATCCTCTTAAGAAGTGTGAATCTTATGCTATGTTTTCTAATGAGCCTAACAAGCAGATGGTTGAGTGTCTTATTGAGTCAAGAAGAAAATGTCTTTCTAAGCATGAAGATGTTTTTATTATTATTGTCAAAGAAGATTCAGTCATGGAAAAACTTAATGAGGTCAAATCATATTTGTTTATGCTTAAGGAATAGTCAAGACCTCAAATTTATGGTCAATTACTCTTAGATGTGATGGAATAAAATGAAGTCTACCTTAATGTTTCCAAGCATCAAATGTATCATGTCTTAGAGGATGGAAAGGTTGAGGTAGTTGTCATGCTTCTTAATATTAAGTTTGAGAGGTGTTATGGGAACATGATAGAAATTCATGAAGATGCATAGCTAAGTAAGATTTTTGAAGAAAAAAGAGTGCCTTTCAATTCCCAAAGTAGTCCACTTGCAGGAATGAGAAGACATAAGGATGATAAGCTTTTTGACCATCAACATGAGCAAGTGTTTCATGATGAACATGGCTCACATGCAAGTTTCTTTCATGGAGTAACAAGGATGCAAGAGGAACCATATTTAACCCTGGTTAAAGCATGGTAAGTTGTTTTTCACCTCAAGTGAGGTCTTGTAAATATTAGGATAGGTGTGTGCCTTTATTTTAGTTATGCGTGTGTTTCATAAGTGTTCTTGACAACACATGTGTGTTTCCTTTATTGTGTTTTATTTTGTGTATCCTTCTTTATTATTTGGTGTGGTTTCAAAGGCAATTGAGTGTCAAACTTATGCTTGGTGACTCTATGGCCCAATGGATGGGATTAGTCTACTGGTTATTGTCATAGCAATCATACCACCCCTAAAAAATCACTAAAAATGTTGACTATTTTGACCACAAGTCAAAATAGTCAACCCCCTATAGTATAAAACTTGTATAAGGGTCTTATAATATCTTATAGGGTGTGTTATGGTCCTAGTAATGTCATTTAATGTGTTATCTACCTTGGTTATAGTCAAATTTTAGTCCTTGTACCATTTTGTGTCATATAGGGTCATATTTAAGACATTTATGAAGGTTGTATGGTTTTCCTTAGTAGACAAAAGTGTCCAAGTGTTATCAATGTCCTTCATGTCAGTATCCTATCAAACATGTTAGTCCTAACTAAAAACTTGCAATTACTATGTTGAAATCAAAAAAATTATTAGAAAAGAGGAAGCTTTAATAGTTGTACATATTCTACAAGAGTGTGGTACATGTGGAAAGAATATATAGTGACTCTTCAAGTCCCTTGATCTCATTACCATGTTTGGTAAGATTTGGAGATCCCAAAATTGGCCTAAAACCGTTTGGTTCTTCCATAGATCCATTAGGCATGCAAAACTAACCAACCAATTTTCGTCTAGTACAGATAGTAGAGGTTGATTCAGGTCAAATACACTTGGTGGTAGATATTAATCTTAGTATACTTCCATTCTATAGTAGGATTTTAGAGATTGATGTTTTATGCTCTATGAACCATTGTTTAGAAGTTGATTGTTCCTTTTTGTTTGCTTATCCCTACACTTTGTAGGTTTCTATTTTGTTTGCAATGGTACATATAAATTAGGTACATTACATGGTCCTTAGGATCATGGAAATCCTCTTCACATGATTCTTGACATGGTTTACACATGTGGAAGTCAAAATATGGGCATTAATCATCTAACATTACTAGTGAAAGTCATTGTCATAGTCTACAGACAAGAGTTCCTTAGCAATGGAGTTTTTCTTCCTATTTTGACTTTCAAATCAAGGTTGATATGGTTGTCCACCTCTAAAAAACATGATTATCAGCCTCTCCATAGGATTTTTGGTCTCCAATGCATATTTTGAGGGAGTAACACATTCAAATATGACATACAATCAGTCTCTTACAAGTATTCATCTACAAGCAGGAGAAAAGAGGAACCTTACACAACCATGTGGTCAAGCATAAGTTTTTCAAAGTGTTGAGATAGCTCTTGAGTTGGAAATAATGTCTTTGAGATATCTAATGATAGTTTGAATTTTGTTGAGATAACCAATTATTTAACACACATACTTTTACCTTGTCTGCTACTAATGTGCACCTACAGGTGGTCCACAAAGGAGTGATAAATTTAAAATGAGGTTGTTTGAAAAAGTTTAGACCTTCATTAGGGTCTTAAAACATTGAAGGTGTCATAAAAATCATAAAAGTGTCAATATGTAACAAGTAGACTTGAATATATGACTCTTAAGTCAAGAAGGTTACTTTAAGGGTTCCTTTCCTTAAACTTTCCAAAATAGAGACTCTGCCCTTCTTTTGATCCTTTCATGATGGATCATCTTGAGATACAAACTGCTATAATGGTTTTATTATGCATTCTAGGTATAAAGCCTGTAAGTGTATACACATAATATTTTCAAACTTTTATTGATTATTGACACTTTATATCTTGCAAGAACATGTCGAGTCTCAATCTCTTTGAGTGCTTGCATTATGGGGTGCACTGAGAAAGGGGTGGGAAGAACATCAATGCTTTAGAAGATTATTTTTCCTTTTAACACTTGCCACCCACACTCTAGTCTCTTAAAAACCTTGAACCCTTAGCTTATTCTACTCTATCTTATCCATTATAGTCATTATCATGCTTGATTCCCTCATTTCTTACCTTGTTATCCTTTTGAATTGTTTAATACACTAGGTCAACCTGGTCGACCTAGTGTATTCTAGAGACACTTTAGCTCCTTTAGTTTATTAGCATACCAACTGACCTAGCACAGACTTTAGGCATTAGCTTGAGAATTTACTAGGTCAACCCGCTCGACCTAGTATAACTGACATGTTCAAATTTTTTTAGGCAAGTTACCACTATATATACAAGGTCATTTATCACCATTTGATAAGAAGAGAATAAGAAAATGAATAAGTACAAATGAACATTTACTTATTAACCATTCTACTTAAGGAATAAAGATTTAGGGTTCAATACTTTCTTTGGAGTGTCGATCTTGTCTTGTGGAGAAGTCTTTTGGATGCTTAGGTAGGTAATGTAACCTAGAGATGATTTATCTTGGTTATCCTTACAACCACAATAATATCTTATGAAGCACCTTGGCCAAGGGAGAGATTGAGGCTCGACAGGTTCATCTTCAAAAGTAATTATTACTAACTTTATTTCTCCTTTGTAAGAGTAGATAGATAATGCAATATGTATTATTTTCTTCCATATATTAGGTTTTTGTATACATTGACATGAGTATATATGTCATATGCATGTTTAGTTTAGTTTTTGTTTATTTATTTATTATTCTAACCCCCACTTTGTGACACAAACTTTGGTGAGTACTAGATTAGTTTACTTTTCTTGTTATTAAAATAGTTTACTTTCTTGTTTATTAGCATAAGTAAAATATCAAATCATAGGACTCTTTTAGGATTATTGTGTGATTGTGTTAGACTGTAGGCTTTGGAACCCTTCCTAGCATGATATATTGTGATAAGTGATATAAATAATCCCCTAATTAGGTCTAACAAATCCTCATATTAGTCATGTTCCTACTTAACAAGTGTATACCCAATCATAAGTGTAGGTGTGCTCTATCTTATTCAATCCAAGATTAATTCATGTACATCATGCAATTTCAATTGCATACATTCTGGTGAACCTGATTGAAACTAACCCTTTTAGGATTTCTTCACTTATTTTCATTCTTTTTTGTCATCATTTTTATCATATATTTTGACACACTGGTTTGATTCTATCAACCTAGTTAAATTTTCTCTATACATAAGAATAGGCAACTAGATCGATCAGCTTGACCTAGTACAGGTTTTTGACATTTTTTAGACTTCCATTTTAGCCTACCAACCAAGTTGACCTAGTACATTTTTATCCACTTTGTAATAGGTTCTTGTATACCCTGATCAATCAGCTCAACCCTGTACAGGTTCCAATTTTCCAAATTTCCATATTAGCCTACTAGGTCAACCTCATGCATTTTCAGGGTTCCAATTCAGTCAACTAGGTCGACCAGGTGGACCTAGTCCATTTTTAACACTTTTTTAGCTTTTACAATAGGTTCTTATATAGTTTTATTGATCAACTTGACCCAATACAGGTTCCAGTTTTCTAGATTTCTAGATTAGCCTACTAGATCGACTAGCTTGACCTAGTGCATTTTTAGGCTTCTAGTTCAGTCAACTAGGTTGACCAAGTCAACCTAGTGGATTTTCAACACTTTTTTAGTTTATGTAGTAGGTATCTGTATTACTTGGTTGACCAGCTCGACCTAGTTTTCAATATTTTGATAATTTTATCCAAGGTTCCATATCAATAATCTCCTTTTCCATCTCTGAACCATCAAGGTCAGTATTATATTCTTTATATCTTTCCTTTTTTGTACTTTCCTTTCAAGTTTATAGTCTTTAAAACTACTGCTGCATGACCAACTAGATCGACCTAGTCAACCTAGTTTTATGTTCTATGTACTATCTGAAATAACCAGGTCGACCTGATCAACCTAGTAGGTTTTTCAAACCCTATCTTTAGCAGTACTAGCTTGACCCTATCGACTAAGTTATGTATGTCATGCATATAGTGTTCTCATTATACCTTATTTCAAAGTTATAATTCACCTTGTATGCTAATCACATATTTCCTTTTAGTTGTTTGTATGCTTAGAATAGTTCACATAGTCTAATTAAGAGGTTTTGAATTAACCACTTAGTTTTAGTATTTCTATTTTATGCACACATGGCCAAATCACATAACATAAACAAGCATTTTAACATTTGGCTACCCAGACCAACCTACTTGGATTTCATCACCAAAGGGGAAGTTGACTTGATTCTCTGGTCAAGTATAAAGCATGGTTAATGGTATATTTTGGCTAAGCACCCAACACCCTTATTATTATGGTGTGTGAAGTGAGGGGGTAGGCCTCAATACCAAGCCTGTATCATTATCACTACAGTCCCTTTCATCCTAAACTCACTTAAAACTATCCATAGATTACTATCTAGTACCTTGGTTTTAGAAAACTCCCTATCATTTAAAATTATTCTTAATAATCAAATTTAACATTCTAGGTTGACCAATTAGCTAGTTTTACTTTCAATTTATTTACTCTTTGCTCAATTATGTGTGCAAGAACTTGTATTAGCCAGCGTTGTTGTAAGGTTTTAATTTGTGTGCATCAATTGGATTGGCCAACATCAATTCAATTGGTTGTCTATTTACTTTTAGCATTTACTTTCTTAGATCAACTGCAAATTGGCTTCTTTCATTTCACAAACTTATTATCAGTGCTTTTTGTTATTTCTTATTCATTGTACAAGGTCAACTCGGTCAACCTAGCACATTTTTCAACCTTTGTATACTACACTAGGTTGACCTAGTCAACTTAGCACTATATTAATAAGCTTTTTACCCTTTTCTACTAGTCTTTGTTCTCTATACTAGGTTGATCCTGTGGACCCTGTGTAGTTTCACAGTCCCTATTTTTGTATTAGATCGACCTCTATGTCAGTCATGTTTTGATTTCTCATTTTTCTTCTTTCCCCTTTCATCATGAACTTTCTATTTGGTGATAATACTGAAGTTCAATCAATAGACATGATGGAATTTACCAATCCTAATAGGATCTCTCATGGACAAAGTAGGGTTCTTTTCGAGAATGCTAGTAATGTTCATATTACAACCCATATAATGTACTATGGGAATCCTCATACCACTTTGCAACAAAACCATCATCTTCTCTTAGAGGATTAAGTTAATTTAGATTATATTCCTGAAGTGATTTTCTTTATCATGGAATTCTGATATGGGCAACAATTTAGGCAACAATTCGGGTGACAGTTCCACCCCAATTGATGACGAAACTTTCGGGAGCCATAACTTTCGCACCGTAGCTCTAATTAACTCGCCGTTTGAACCGTTGGAAAGATAATAATGAGGAGAACATCATGAGATGGCATGGAGATTTGACTAATGAAGTTTGACCCTATAAAACCCAATGGAAGTACCCAAAATTTCAAAATTAGTATTGTAGTCTAAAAATAGTAAGTTTCTAAAAATAGTAATTCCTCAAATTTTGTATTGTTTTAAATCTTGGAAGTCAAACCACTTAATCTCCCTTGATATTGGTGACCTTCTACATCTTCCCCATGCTTTCAAAATGTGTATAAATGAAGAGGTAACCCAAAATGTGAAGATAAACATCTCTTCCCAGAGATAAGCATATATTTGTATTGCGATCTTGAGTAATACTATATCTCTTCTCAGAGAATTCATTATTACTGTGTTATTTATATGCTATTGAAATATTTATCAACCAAAATTTCTAAGTTTTAGATCAGTGGTATCAAAACGATTTGTCTTGAGAGTGTATGATCTCGAGGACGAGGTCAGGCTACAAGAAGCTTGGGTGGGAAACAACAAAGCTTCCAAAATTTCCACCTGTTTGCTCCAAATGACTTCAAATAGTAGATGACACCAAGACATCTAATCCTTTCAAGGAAATGGTGAATGAAGCCCTCCAATGGCAACAAGTGTAGATGCTACAATAATTTGCCTAGATTATTTAAACACTTCTGATGGGAAATACTGGCTCTATGGCTCCACTTCCTGGCACCTCATCAAGGGAATGTCCTTTTAGTGCCCCAACACCATTCAAGGTTTAGGTAAATTTTGACATTCCTACATTTGAAGGAAAAATAAATGCTGATGTAGTAGAAAATTGGTCGGATCAATTGTCTTCCTACTTCTCTGTAAATAAGTTCATTGATGGAGAAAAGATTACTTTTGCTCTTTTGAAATCATCATTGCCTGTGAAAAATTGGTGGGAATTGTACAAAAAGAGGTTCAATATAGATGACATTGGCCTTGAGGTGGAACCTACCTAGGATGATTTTGTGGAAGCGGTGAAAAAAGAATACTATCCCAGCGGAGTATATGATGATCTGTACATACAGTGGCAACAACTTTGCCAAGGTAAGGACCAATCTATTCAAGATTGCACAGACACTTTTCATTCTTTGTCTGTAAGATTGGGCATTCAAGAAAGTGAGAAACATAAGACTCTCAACTATCATGGTAGACTACAATGGTACATATGGGGGGAAATGGAACTCTTCAATTTGGAAACCCTTGGTGAGGCATACAAATTTGTAGTGAAGATTGAACAGAAGCATGGCAGAAAAAATACGAAGAGTCAAACCTAAAAATGGAAAAGTGACAAGGAAGGTCAAACACGAGGCCAAAATTGGAAGCAAAAGGAGTTTTAGGATGATAAATCCCAGAACGGGAAGGCTAGAAAATGGTGTGATTACCACAAAACTGGAACTCACTTAAAAGAAGAATGTCGAGCCATCAAGTCACTACTTGTTGAGTCACAATACTTGACATCTACTACTTTGCCTCATACACAACCCACAGTCGAAGAGGATGAAGAAGAAATTGTAGATGATGAGCCTGACACCATCATCACTTCATCACAGACCCGTGACAAAAGACTAGATGACAAGGAAAGATTGTTTCACTCCAAATTATGGGTAAAAGGTAAGCCTCTACATTTCATTCTTGATAGTGGGAGTCAAAAGAATTTAATCTCTGCTAAAGTTGTGAAAAGTCTAAATCTATGCATGAAGCCTCATCCAAAGCCCTATAGTATTGGATGGTTGAGCCCAGGGAGAGACCTCCGTGTCACCCATCAGTGTCTTCTTTTATATGCTATAAAACCATTCCAAGATGAAGTCTTGTGTGATGTGGTCAATCTAGATGTTTGTGATGTACTCCTTGGTCAGCCGTTCATGTATGAACAACATGGCATCTATGAATAAGGATCAACCTCACTCTTGGAACACGATGCTATAGGGTACTAGAGGTACCACCTCCCACATCTATCTCCCTAATCAGTGCTAAGCAATGCAAGAGATTGGTGGAGAAAACAAAGCAATTTGTTCTCATGGTGGTCAAACCACATAAATCTAAGAAGGCTGATGTTGCAGTCCTAACTACATAATCAACACAATAACAAAAGCAGATAGGATGAATCACAGGAGAATATGATGACTTAATCAAGTCACCCACAGGAGTTTCACTGCATTGTCAGGTAAAACATTATGTCGATTTGATCCCAGGATCACCTTTGCCTAACAGTCCTGTGTATCGCAGATTAGTTTTAGAGAATGATGAGATAAAAAGACAAATTCAAGAATTGATCCAAAAGGGTCACATCAGGCCAAGTTCTTCACCTTGTGGTAGCCCAATTGTCTTGGCACCAAACAAAGATGGAACATGGAGGCTTTACATTGACTACCGAGCCTTAAATAAAATATCTATGAAGAATCGCTATCCTCTCCCTAGGATTGATGACCTATTGGACCAGCTGCATGGTGAAAAGTTCACCAAAATTGATCTCAAATTTGGTTATCACCAAATTCCCATCGATCCCACTGATGTCTGGAAGACTGCATTCAAATCTAAGGAGGGCTCTTTGAATGATTGGTTATGCCTTTTGGCTTAACTAACACACTTGCAACCTTCATGAGGATGATGGATGACATCCTAAAACCCTTCACCAACTCATTTATGGTTATCTACTTAGATGACATACTCATCTATAGCAAAACATGGGAAGAACATTTGCAACATGTTCATAAGGTGCTTCAAACTCTTCAGGAGCACAAGTTGTATGCAAATATTGACAAATGCACATTTGGGATGACAATAATTCAGTACCTCAGGTACGTTGTGAATGAGGAAGGGGTCCATGTTGATCCAAAAAAGATTGAGGTTATTCGAGAATGGCCCACACCAAGGACCCTCATAGAGCTTTGAAAATTTTTGGGTTTTTCAAATTTCTATTGTAGGTTTGTTCTTGGATTTTCACATGTTGCTTGGTCACTAACCCAAGTGACTAAAGGAGGAGCTAAAGCTACATTTCAGTGGGGTGAAATACAACAAAGGGAATTTGAGAATTTTAAGAATAGACTTTACTCAGCCCCTATTCTTGCCTTGCCAAATTTGCATCAACCTTTTGAGTTGATGACAGATGCATCTGAATATGCCATGGGAGCTATCATCATGCAACATGGCCATCTTGTTGCATATCATAATGAAACTTTCACTGATACAGTTAGGAAATATCCAACATATGATAAGGAGTTCTATGCCATTGTGTAAGCCTACAAACAATGGAAACACTACATCTTGGGGAAAGAAACGGTCATCCACACTGACCACAGACCATTGGAATTCATCCAGATGCAAAGGAAACTACGAAATGAGAGGCACCAAAATTGGGCCATATATCTTTAGCAATTCCACCTGATAATCAAACATAAAAAGGGGAGATCAAATACAACTACAAATTATCTGAGCTACCCACCAATTACTGCACTCACAATAGTTCTTGACCTATGCGGACTTGAGACTGCCACTTGGGGTGCTCTGTATGACGCAAATCCTACCTTTGCTTATACATATCAAGCATTTCAAAAAGGTAAACATGTTTCTGATTTATATTTGCAAGATAATGTCCTCTATCATATGGGGCACATCTGTGTTCCAGTTGTAGAGCAACAAAAGATGATATGAGAAGCACACTTCAGCAGGATAACTGGACACTTTGGTATTGAAAAGACATTGGCAGTTCTTCAAAAACACTTCTACTAGCCCCATATGTGAAAGGATGTGGAAAGATATCTCAAATATTTCACCTCATGTGTGATAGCCAAGCCAACAAATAAGAAGCAAGGATTGTACACACCATTGCTAGAACCAACTAGGCCTTGGGAATCCGTCTCAATGGATTTTCTCTCAGGTTTGCCCACTTCAAAACATGGTAAGGACTGTATTTTTGTGGTATTTGATCATTTTTCAAAAATGGCTATCATGATTACTTGTAAGAAAAATATATCTATTGAGGAAACTTCTCAATTATATTTTAGTCATGTATGGCTCCATTTTGGTCTCCCTAAGTCCATTGTCTTAGATCAAGATAGCAGGTTCCTGAGCATCTTTTGGTCCACTCTATGGAAGATGATGGATACTAAGTTGATGAAGTCCACAGCCTTCCATCCATAGATCGATGGTCAAATAGAGGTAGTAAACCACTTGATTGTTCACATGATTTGGATGTATCACTCCAAACATCCATGCACATGGGATGAGGGACTTCTTTTCATACAACATGGATACAATCGGGCATTGCACAGCTCGACCAAGCACAGTCCATTCCAAGTCTATTTTGGGTTCTAACCCATGGCACCAATTGATATAGCTATTCCATTTTCCACCATGGAATAGACACCTCATGGAATATCTGAGGTAGCAAAAGAAACAAAGTTTATTGAATAAATGCAACACATCCAGCAACAAGTTCATGACATCTTGGAGAAGATGAATTAGAAGTATAAGCAACACCATGATAAACATATGATTGCACACCATTTTACTATGGGTGACAAGGTTTGGTTGTGGCTTCAAAAGGAATGAATTGTAGGCCCACATAGAAATATTTATCCTCTACGATATGGTCCCTACACCATCACCAGAAGAGATGGAGAAAATGCTTTTGAGTTGAACCTACCAGCCTACCTTGGCCTGCATCCAATATTCAATGTGGAACTCCTCAAATCATATCACCCACCTTTATTAGACACTTAAATTATAGAAGAACAACTAGACATTGATGAGCTTGATCCATAGAGTTTTGCTCCAGTGGAAGAGGATCAGATTTTGGATACCTGGATGAAGACAATAAGAGGATGCTTTATTCAGCTTTATCGAGTGTTCAAAAGGGGCCATCTTAGCCATCAAGGTGAGTGGCTCATAGAGAATAAATTCAAGAAATAAATACCACACCTGATGGGTAACATTGATGCAATGGGGACCATTACTTTTTAAGTAGGGAGGAATGATCTGGGCAACAATTTAGGCGACAATTCGGGTGACAGTTCCACCCCAATTGATGACAAAACTTCTAGGAGCCATAACTTTTGCACCGTAGCTCCAATTGACTCACCGTTTGAACCATTGGAAAGATAAGAATGAGGAGAAAATCATGAGATGGCATGGAGATATACTCAATTAATTTTGACCCCTAAAAACCCAATAGAATTTCCCCAAATTTCAATTTTAGTAGTGCAGTCTAAATATAGTAAGTTTCTAAAAATAGTAATTACTCAAATTTTGTATTGTTTTAAATCTTGGAAGTTGAACCACTTAATCTCCCTCGAGATTGGTGACCTTCCACATCCTCCCCATGCTTTCAAAATGTGTATAAATGAAGATGTAACCCAAAATGTGAAGACAAACATCTCTTCCCAGAGATAAGCATATATTTGTATTGCGATCTTGAGTAATACTACATCTCTTCTCAGAGAATTCATTGTTACTGTGTTATTTCTATGTTATTGAAATATTTATCAACCAAAAATTCTAAGTTTTGGATTAAATTCCCTCAACATAGAGTTAAATATCCTTCCACCATCTATAACTCATGATTAGCCATCAAGTCAAATAAACACATTCTCCTACTTCCACTTTCTCAACTAGATTTGGGGGTATCGATTTCTTTTCTTCTCAACCTCTTCCTTCAATCTTGACTCCTTATGCCATGACATCTTCTTCCTTAACTTATTCTACCTCCATGCCTAGTATCTCAGCTAACATGGCTAGTTCTACATCTAGTGGGCCTCTCCTAAGATCCACTATTCTTAATCCTTCCACTAGTTCATTGTTTATTACCCAAGGCAATCATGCTTCTAGTGCTTCTTCCTCTCAACAATTTACTAGTCTATCTTTTGCTTCACAATAAATTTTTTCCACAAGTGCCTCAAAATCTCATAGCTTTTCTTAAGATCATGTCAACACTAATAATGGTACCTAAGCCACTAATACCAACACAAACAGCAATACTACTTTTTCTAATAACACTAATCAAACTCATCAACTATTATTACAAACTCTCAATCAAATGAACACATTCTAAGCTAATAATATGAATCAAATGATGAGAATGTAGAATCACCCTCTTAATCTCCAATCCAATCCTCAACCAATGACTTGGGGCACACATAACCAAAGTGTTCCTCTGCCCCCTCTTCAAGATTCTAAAGGTAATCTCATTCCTAAATCTCCATTAGTCAACAAAGTCATCAAACATCTAGAAAATGAACTTCTTACTACTAAAATTTCTAAAATTGACATTGGAGGTATAACACCTATAATCTCTTATAATGGATCAACTGATCCTACCCTTCATCTTAAGACATTTGGAAATATTTATAAGGATTGGGTCAAATTAAACACCTTTGCTGCTACCAAAATCCTTCCCAAAACCCTCATTGGTGATGCCTTAGATTGATATAATCAACTTAGATCTCATTCCATTACTAGTTTGGAGGATTTAGTGAATGCTTTAGTAAAAGAATTCCAAACTAGTGATCTTCCTAAAAATACTTTGGCCCATTTCATCAATTACAAACAAAACAAAAACAAAACTGCCCAACCCTTTGTTAAATGATGGAAGAATGTGTCAAACAAATGTGAACATAACATGGCTAATAATAATCTCCTTCATCTCTTTACCAATGCTTTTTATCCTAATTTACAATATTGAGTCCATACCCTCTCTCCACGTACCTTGGAGGAGGCCATTGACCAAGCCAAATGACAAGATTTCCTTATGCGTCAATTCAAGCCACCCCAACCTTCCATGAGTCCTCATCTATTACTTAAAAAAAAAATTACAATATTAATAATGATGGTGTTACCAATTCATATGATACCATTCACAATGTTCAAGCTGTCATTCCTACCCCTTCTTTAGAACTAGCTCCTTCTCAACAATATACTAATAATCATTTCTCTTCAACAAATAACATTAATGTTCATAAACATCTTTCCTTATCTAAATTTCTTAAGCATCTACCTAGGCCTCTTCCTTGAGAGATTGACCCTTCTCATCCTATGAAAACCTGGTATGATCCTAGTAAGTTTTTTTGGGTTCATACTAGTTGGGGTCACTCTCATGAAACCTGTAGATAACTTCATAATTTAGCTATGGAATTTGTTCTTGGACCTAATTTTGATCATGATTTTATCACTTAAAAGTGTCAACAAGCTTATGAGATTACTTTCAAGGACTACAAAAATCATGATAAAGCTCATGCCTTGAATCAATCAAACACTGATTTAGTTATCTATAAAGATCCTTTACCTAATCATCAACCTATTCAAGAAAATTAAGACAAGCCCACTCCTTCCACCAATAATGTAGATAGTTTTATCAAAACAAATTCTAAGGAGAATGTGGTTAGCATGACTAATATGTGAAAGGTGGTGGCTTTCATCAATTTTCAACCTATCTACACCCTGCCTCTTTCTAAGACATACCGTGTTATCCAAGATTCTTCTCCAACTCATTTTAATGAGTTGGGGCAAGAATATATTATAACCTTTGATGATGGTCCATTTATGATTATCCCTTGGATAACACATCCCATTTTATTTATACCATTCTTCCATCATCTTCTGATACCAATGATAATCAATCTTCTAATGATAATCAACCTTCTATTAACACTTCTTCTACTTCTCTAGATCAATATAAACTAACTACTTCTTCATCACCAAATGACTTACAACCTTCTTCTAAACCTTCTCATTCTTATCAACACAAATTTAAATGATCTTTAGCTCCTCCTTTAGAGGGCCTCCTTGATCATTACACACCTATATCTAACAATCTTCTCATTGGTTATGATGAGTGGGATCCCATCATGGAGCTCACTAATCTCCCATCTCAAATTCCATTTCTTGATCTTATGAGGACTTCTCCCTATCATCAGAGCTATCTTATTCAACTATTATTTGAGATGAATTTCCCTCATCCTCCTTTAGTAGGATGGGAGGCAACCTTATCTGATTCTGAGGATAGTATCTTGCAACAATGTGAAGATATGTCCATCAATGTTGATGAAACTATTGACACTTCTCTTTCTTTGAAATTTCCCATCACATCTATGATTCTCAATCATATTCTGCTTCTTCCAGATGATCCTTCCATATTTATTGGCATTCAAATAAGTGATATCCAAGTTTAATGAGCATTGATTGATGAGGGTTCTAGAACTTGTGTTGCTTCTCTTTATTTCATTAAATCCATTGGATATTCAGAATGCAATCTTAAGTCTACACATAACACCTACCAAGGATATGATAAAAGGAAAATGCCTCCTCTTGGGTGTGTGTGGCTTCCCATTATAGTCCCACCTATCACCATTCATGTAAAGGTGATGATCTTTAACTTTCCCTTTTCTTATAACATTTTTATTGGTAGATCGTGGACTCATCGTATGAGAGCTATTGCTTCTTATACCTACCAATGCAGTAAATTCTCTCATAATGGAGACATTTACAAGATTCAATTAGATACTAACCCTTGAAATTTTGAATAAATCTAAGATTGTGGTGTTTTCAAGATTCTTACTCTTGAGCCTTTACCTAGCATTCCATTCCATGAGTCACAACATTTAAATGTTCATGTCATCTTAACCAGAGGTTACAATGGGCATCCTGAGCTCGTTGGTAATATTCCTCCCAACATTTTATACTTTGATGATGATGAGCCATATGAGATTAACCTAAAGATCAAAACTTATGATCTTGTACCTCATCTCATCTCAAAAATTCTTGCTTCCTTATAGCCTCATTCTCATAAACCTCTTTATGATGACATTTTCATAGTCTTATCCAAGACTCAACATTCTATTCACCATGCTTCTTTTGATGACAAAGTTATTCCAACTTGTGTCATTGATTTTCATACACTGGATTATGATGATGGATATTCTTTAGATGATCCTTTATTGAGTGGTCTGCTCCATGCCCATAATGCCAAGATTGTGCATTATCATTCTTCTTTACTTATGTCTTTTTGTGCATCTTCTCATGTTCCAACATTTATAGTTCTTGATTCTTGCATTTTTCCTCTTTATCGTAGAGTAGAGATGGCACTGACAACTCCAGTTTTTGAGGATCCCCGTAGGATTATGCTCATGGATCGTGCAATGACTAGACCTTACCATTTTGCTAGGTTCCTTGAATCCCATCATTAGTTCACCCTTGATGTTAGTGCAACCTCCTTAGACCTTCTATTGATCCAGCCCCTCCCATAGTAGAACCTATATCAGAATCAATTATTATGGTTACTTCCATTGTTATTGAGCCTACTCTTGCTTCTTCCACTAGTGTTCCTTCTATTACACATGGCTCCATTCCCTCTCTATTACCACCTTATCTTAGTGATGGTTTGCTTTCTTTACCTAAGATGGATCCTATGCCCACCAAATGGGATGATGATCTATGTCTATCTTCTTCCATGCCTATTACACCTTCTCCCATGTGTGTTTTTCCTAAAAATACTCACAAGCGTATATATTGCTTTTATGAGATAAATAATCACTCTTCTACCTATTATCATAAGTTACGACAATATATTGATACATTGTATCCTTCTTCCCCATCAATAAACACTACCATACATTCTCCAAAGATCCTAAATATATACCTAAGTATAGTGAGAGGTATTATTTATGGCACCAATGTAGCACACATCACACTGATCATTGTCATATCCTTCAGCAACATCTTAAGGATCATTTTATAGGTATTCCTAAACCTCTTATCATTCCACCCACAAGTCATTCTCTCAAGAAGGCTCCCCCTTATTCTCCTATAGTTACACCTATTGTGGTCCCTTCACCACCTTTTGTCCCTCCACCTATGGTTCCTTCTCCACCTATAGACCCTCCTTCACCCATGGATCCTTCTCCACCAGTGATTCCTACATCTTCCGTAGATCCCATTAACACACATTATCCTAACCATTATTTCCTTAATTTCCCTCCTCAACATGATCTAATGAGTATTCCTAATTTTTCAATTGAGGAGATTAGAAAATAAGTATTTTCCTAGTATTAAACAAAGATTTATGAGATATTTGCATCAGTTCATATTCAGCTTCATAGAGATTTATTTGATTTCTTGGATAATGTGTGTGGATAAATTTACCAGTATTTGTTAGCACATGCATGGTGTTTTCTCATTTATATTTGGATTGGATGTGTGATCTAATCTTATTTCTATCTTTGATTACATTATTTGACATTGTCTTAAATTATTTCCTATCTTATATCATGTTTCTCCTTCTTTTTGTACTATAGTTAGCTTATGTTTTTATGTTTTTTCATATACTTATCTTTTCCTTATCATGGCTATTTTTCACTTATCATTGCTTTCTTTTCCTTTAGAGTTTTTCTCAAAACTCTTCCCTTGTATCTTCAGGATTGTATGCTTTCTTATCTTTATTTTTCATAGTTAGTTGTCATGGTGACTTGGTTATATCTGCCCTACTCCCTTTGGTTATTATCTCATTTTACCATGTGATCAATTAGAAAATAGTCTTTCTCATTACTATTTCCTTTTACTGGCCCACCTTTGGATCTCCTTTTTCCTTCTTCCTTTTCTACAAACTAAGCATATACATGGTTGAGACTTGAGATCAAATACTTGTTCATTACCAAGCCTAAGTGTCCTAGTCAGTCTTTTATCTTGGGTTACTTATCTTCCTTTAGCCTTAGCCTACAACTCTTTCATGTGTATCACTATCTCTTTAATGATTGGTCATTCCAAGTCTATAAGGAGGAGGAATGATAAAAATCCTTTAAAAGAAATTTAAAATCCAAATAATTTAAATAAAAGGCAATGATATCAAAAGGCAAAAATATTCAAAAGTCTAATCACACTAAGACATGATTCAAAACACATCTCTTTTTTCTAGTCAAAGTTCAAACTCTAAAGTTGGCCTCATGATAGAGTCGAGGCCCTTTGGAGTGTGGTAGGCCAATAGATTAGAAGAGGAGAATAAAAAAATCTATTAGTGCTACCTACTTTCTCATGCAAGTACCCAATCGTTGTAGTAGTCTGATGGCTCTAAAAGGGGTCCTAAGGAGCAGGGAACACATCATGGGGAGGTAGGTCCATTTTAATTTTCTTTATAAAAATATACCTTCATGAGTTGATCTTAGTAGCACACTTATTTGCCTACAAAACTTTGTGTCTATAGGGAATAGGTTTCCTTTGTACATAAATGACCACTAATCACTTAGTGTCTTCTCATGTCCTTAGTACACCTCTTGCCTCCTAAGGTCTTCTCACAAGATGCCTAAGTCTTTGATTTTTACACTCCCTTTTTCATTCCCTTTCCTCATATTTCCTCTTAGGAAATATTGTCTTGTTTACTGATCACTCCCCATTGGATTTCATTTGTGAGTTGTTTTGTAAGACCATAGATAGGACCGAGCATCCCTAAAAAATTACCACCTTTTCCATCCTATTACCCACATCCTTGATTCACATTTCTTAATCCTTTTGCTTCCCAATGTTGTTTTTTTACCCCTTGGGTTTTATTTTATGAGTTATAGTGTAAGACCATAGATAGGACCTGACTCTCCTCACAAAACAAAAAAATTCCAATAAACAAGTCACCATCCAAATTACATGTGTCGAGTAAGAGATAAGATTTGATTGATTATGAAGTTACACATCATTTGACATACCTCCCATCTTGATATTTAGTATGTTTTATGCTTACTTCATTTTTTTTGCCTTTTATTTTCTTATTTTTCGAGTACATGTAAGATTTCAACTATTTCTTGAATTTCTTATACTTCCTAGCTTGAATTAGTATGATGAATTTAAGACTGAGTTTTTACAATTTTTATTTTTATTTTGTACTTCCCATCATGAAAAAGTATAATTGATTGACTTAATTTTGATTTATTTTTATTAGAATTTGAACCCTTTTACATACCTTCCATTTTATTACATTGTTTTTCATACTTCCCAATGTGATATTTAGTATGATTTTACTTGTTTTAATTTGGTAGAATTTTTTTTACATTGGTTTAAAAACAAATATCTTTTTACCATTTTGTTTGCCATTTTCTTGGATTGTTATACTTAATGATTTTTCATGTTATTACACATTTCCCTGCTTGAATTAGTGTGTAGTGAATTTCTTTATTTGATTATATTTTTCCAAGTCCTTTTTCACCTGTTTCTTTTTAACCATGCATGTGTAATCCATAATGATAGAAAAGAAACCACACCACATATATTTCCTATAGCATAAACAACAAATATAATTACATGTGATAGAAATAAATATATCCAAAACATCCATAGCCTCAACCATAGTGAACAAACACAATCATCATAAAGACACCATACATAACCAACACCAATAAGCCAAATGATACATCATATATATATATCTCAAGAGTTTAATACAACATATACAATCATATATAATGCCTCAGCACTAAGGTTGAGCTCCATCATGTCTATCTCATGGCCTAACTATGTTGCCTATTGAGGCCTCAGTCTAACTCCTTTTAATGGTATGTTATAATGAGGTAGTCTAAGATCTTAATCCCTCTACCTGTCCCTATAGATGTGCTATCTGCACTTGTGCCTATACCAACTCAATCTGGGTCATTGCATGTGCTTGTATTAGTTTGGTTTGCATTATCATATATGCCTACATCATTTGTGTCGCTATCTTTATATGTGCATCTCTCTCATTAGCTAGAGCCTATCAGGCCTGCCTCTCCCTTGTACACATCTCTACTGGTGGTTGTGCCCTCTCTCTTTGCACCCATATCTACCTTGTGGTTTCTCCTACATAGTTTAACTAGCTTACTTGAGTTTGGGTAGATGGTACACTTAGATCCTCTAGTGTCATGGGGTCATATGGTTGTAGAGTCTCATCTAGGACATCATGGAGTGCTTCCTTAACTAGGGACCCCATCTCTCCTCATCCTTAGGTATGCCTATAAAATCACAATAGATGGATATTAGATCGTTATCATATCTCATAATATTTATGTATCTACCAAATAACAACTTAAGAAATAATGTAACCATATTCATACCTATCTATGTCTCAGATCCTATGGTCTTGCCATCAACATGACCACCTAACACCATCTCGCCATCTTTACAACCTCCTAGTAACTCCTCTGTAGGTCACCTCCTTAGCTCAAGCCTGACTATCATGGCTCATGTCTCTCTTAGCCTATGTTTGAGGGGTCTGTCCCTCATTTATCTCTCCTATAACTCCTCTAATAACTCACTAAGGATGATGATGGTCTCCACTTTTTCCTCCTACCTCCATCATTATCATGTCCTTAGTGGCCGTATCTCATCTCTCTATGGAGCTAGTGGTGGTACATCTAGTATTTTTGCCTCTAGCTCCACCTCCTCCTGATCTTCCCCTCATCATGCCTAACTAGTCCATGGTCACTCTCGACATGGTCTCAATGTTGGTCTCACTATCAGAGGTTTGAGTCTACTTTTCTCTCATGGCTCTCTCACATGCCAATTCTACTACTTGAACATGAGTATCGGTCTTGGTGGATTGGGTAGACCCATTTACCCTTGATCTCATGCCACTGGTTATGGCTCTTTCTATCATATATAGTGCCATATCATCTCTCTCCTCTCTAACACTAGTCCAATTATGTGTCAACTCTCCCAAGTAGTCGTTATTTTCTCATATGGTCACCATACTATGTCAGTGTGTTTCACCATTTATATCACTAGCACATGGGGCATGACCCATGCTACTTGGTCCTCCCTGCATCTCTACACTTGAGGTGACATATTATTGACTGCATGGGGTAATCTAGCCAATTGATACATAGGTAATCTCTTATATATACATGATATCAGTAGTATGATCGGTCCCATGGTCTTATGTCCTCTGACTCACATCTCAAATAGATCATGAACTAACTGGACCCAGTTGATAGATCCCATATCATATACTACTCCCTCCTCCAACATTATCCTACTCAAGGCTATCACATATAGTTGTACCTTGCCATCCAAATTGTGATAGAGCACTCACTATATCACAAGGCCTATCACTACCTTTCAGAGATCCATAATCTATAATATATACACATCATCCATACTCACTCTCTAACCTAAAAATATCATCTTTGAGTCTGTATTCCACATGGCTAAGGCTCCCCTCTCCTCTATGTTGTCTGATATCCCTATAATCACTAGTTTTCCTACTATGGGTAGCCTGAGGATGGCATGGACATCCTCTAGTGTGATATCCACCTTTATCACATCCCCATCCACCTCCCATCTAAAGGTGTTGGTCAATCATTCCCAATAACTAAGGAACATGAGCAACACATCCATGCTAAGGGGGACCTTACACATATCTGATATACCTCCTAGACCTATGGCTACTAGTCTAGCTCTGTATCCATCTATTAACCTATTGAAAAATTCTAACAACCATGATATGTCTAGCAATCTCTAGAATCGTGGCCATTTTCCAACCAAGAAACAACAAAGGGCGTATTAGTTCTTCCATGTCATGTATAATCATAATACATTCCTTATACATTCTATTTTTAATAAAAAATAAGTAGATTTTATTAATTTTATCCATTTTATCTCATTTTGGTCCTTCTTATCCTTCTTTGGTTATTTTGAGCCATTCTAGCCCTCTTTTAGCTTCCTGCATGCTTTTCCATGCTTATGTTAGTTCCCTGGTTAACCTAGTTTGACCAAAAACTTCCTTATTTTTATCTTATTTTATCATAAATTTCTTATTTTTCTTCTTATATTCTTATCCTTGGTGTTAAGTTTCCATTTTGGCCCTTACAAACCAACTAGACACTTTCTCACTAGGTCTTAGCTTGAAAAATACACTAGGTCGACCTATACTTACTAGGTCAACCACATGGATTTTCACCCTAATTTAACTTACTAGGTCGACTTGGTCGACCTAGTAGGTTCAATGTGCTGACCTTGTCTATTTTTTTAAAAATGTGCATTTTTGTCATTTTCTCCCTATTTCCCTCAAACCCATTTCCCATCTTCCTATTTTCTACCCGTACTATCTAATTTCATTCAATTTTGACACGTATAGATGCTTACAATCAAATTTTATCAAAAAATCACTTAATTCAATATAAATTTCAAAAATTGGTTTGAGATCTGTAGTTGCATACTTGTAGTGCACTTGTTGCCACCTCTTGGTGTCCTTCTCATCTAGCCTATTGTTACCTTGCCATCCTAGCCTTGTTTGATGTTAGAGATATTTTTCTCTTCTCTTAAAATTCAAAATACAAAATGAATTTTCTTTTGTCCTATTTAAAAACACTTTTCAAAATTCAATTACTACAATGATTTTCCTTTAGATTCCTTGTTTTGCTCATATATTTATTTCTATTCATCTATTTTGAAAAATACATTGGATTTATGATGACATAGAGATTAGTTTCCACTATCATATGCCTATCTTCCATTTTATTTTTATTTTTAGCTATTTTTTGTACTAACTTCTACAGGTTTGCCTAGTGTAGTCTACATTAGACACCTTCATTTCTTATAGGCTACTTCTTTATCTATGACACTAAGGTAAATTAAAGGTATTTTTTTTTTTCAATTCAATCCTTTCCTTTATCTTATTTTTTTCTTACTACACCATTCTTAGCATCAAAATTATGTGTTATCATGTTCTATCTCTGAAGCACCATCTTGTGTCGCACTTACATGACACATGATGAGCTTCGGCTGGGGAATATGTATACACATAATATTTTCAAACTTTTATTGATTATTGACACTTTGTATCTTATAAAAACTTGTCAAGTGTCAATATATTTGAGTGCATGCCTTAATGGGTGCATCAAGAAAGGGATGGGTAGACCATCGGTGCTTTATAAGATTGTTGTTCCTTTTGCCATTTTCCATCCACACTCTAGTCTCTTAAAAACCTTGAACCCTAAGCTTATTCTTCTCTTTCCTATCCATTTTATTCATTATCATGCTTTATGGCCTCATTTCTTCCCTTGTTTCCTTTTAACATATTTAATACACTAGGTCAACTTGGTTGATCTAGTGTATTTTGGAGACACTTTATCTATTTTGGTTTATTAGCCTTTCAACTGACCTAACATAGACTTTAGGCATTAGCCTGA
This sequence comes from Torreya grandis, assembly GCA_037957365.1. Classification (NCBI taxonomy): domain Eukaryota; kingdom Viridiplantae; phylum Streptophyta; class Pinopsida; order Cupressales; family Taxaceae; genus Torreya; species Torreya grandis. The sequence goes on from JARHVA010002025.1 coordinate 541,518, forward strand.
GAATGTATTAGGTCGACTTAATCAGCCTAGTACAACTAACATGTCAAAAAGTTTTAAAGCAAGTTACCACTATATATACAAGGTCATTTACCACCATTTGATAAGAAGATAATAAGAAAGTGAAGAAGTGTGAATGAACATATGCTTATTAACCATTGTCTTGAGGAATTAAGCTTTAGGGTTCAATACTTTATTTGGAGCTTTGATCTTATCTTGTGGAGAAGTATTTTGGATGCTTAGGTAGGTCATGTATCCTAGATATGATTTATCTTGGTTATCCTTATAACCATAATAATCTCTTGTGAAACACCTTGTCCAAGGGAGATATTGAGGCTCAACATGTTCATCTTCAAAGGTAAGTATTCCTAACTTTATTTATCCTTTGTAAGAGTAGATAGATTATGTAGTATGTATTATTTTCTTCCATGTATTAAGATTTCATATAAATTGACATGAGTATATGTCTCTAATGCATGATTTGTTTTGTTATTGTTTATTTGTTTCATTTTAACCCACACTTTGTGCCACAAGCTTTGGTGAGCACTAGATTAGTTTACTTTTCTTGTTATTAGAATAGTTTACTTTCTTGTTTATTAGCATAAGTGAAATATCAAAGCATAGGACTCTTTTTGGTTTATTGTGTGATTATGTTATAATGTAGGATTTATAACCCTTCCTGACATGATATGTTGTGACAAGTGATATAATTGATCCCATAATCAGGTCTAGTGGATCCTCATATTCTTCATGCTCTCGCTTAACAAGTGTATACCTAATTAGAAGTGTAGGTGTGGTCTATCTTATCCGATCCAAGATTATCTCATGTACATCATGTAATTTTGATTTCATATAGTAAATTGGCATGATAAATGTTTTTTTGGCCAAAGGAGGATGATGTATGAAGACCTTTATTTCATGTAATATTTCACTATAGGTAGACAATGTTATCTATAGTATTTTGAGTCCAAATGGATTTATAATTCCATGAGACCTAATGAAGCATAAGCTTGCAAACAACTACTTCTTTCGAATGAAGGTAGTATTGGTAGATCAAGGAAAATATGGAGTTGAAATATAAGGTCTTAACTCATATTACCATCCTACAGGGTTACCTTTGGTCTCCAAAATAGGCACTTATAGTTGATTGTAGAATGATAACACAATGTACATTGAGAGAGTTGACTGTTGGTTTGGATTTAGGTTTTTTGTGAGTGTGTTTGAATATGAAGATGAAATCAAAGGCCTCTAAATCATAATCATGAAATATACAGAGTATGACATCTTACAAGGGTCTTTATAGCCTAAAAATAGCCACCTACAAGTTATTATGGAGGAGACACCAACTCAGATTGGTGTCAATAGAGAATCAATGATCACTACCCTTACAAATATAGAAATTTGGACAAGTCCAACTATGAGATGATCCTAAAGGACTTAAACAAAATCTTGTAGGAAAGGATGTAGGGTCTAATACAAAATGTTCACCTACATACATGCCTTTTTCTAAGTGAGCACACAATCACAGTTGACTGTAAACTCAGCCAAGGGTAGTGCAGAGATTACTATTGGGAGAGTTGGAAAAGGTTAAGATGATGGATATGATTGGTGCCACTATCATAGTGGTTATGACTATCTCATGTGACCCATAATACAAGGACCAACCTCCAAATTTCAATCTATAGCCATACTTACAAACCCTGCATAGTTAGTGAGTGTAAGAAGACTATCTTAAGGGTTTTTGAAGAACTGAAGGCATTATTAATGTGATATAATCATTAAAATTGGTACATAAGGTATCCATAACCTACCCAATCCCCTCATATCCTTATTTTTCTTTAGAAAATAGGGTAAGTTCCATCTATTCTATCTCAAATAGAGGGCAATCCTAGACAGACTACCGTACAAGTAATAAGTGTGAAAGGTAAGAGGAAGATGATTAGAGTGTTGGATAAATACAAGGATATGTGGTAAGCGTTGAACATGGAAAAACATGTAAAGGACCTTATAATCATGATAAACCACTAAGAGGTGATTGTGAGTATCAAAGTTTAAACTAAGTCTACTTGGCCTAGACTAGGTTTGAAGTCCTAAAGGGGTCTAATCCCATCTATAACACTATATGAACATTCCAATTAACTTTATAATTTTCAAATTTAGATATAATACTATTTTGAGCTATTAATTTATAGTGAGAGATCACAAATAAGTCATTTCTTGGTTTAAAAACAACTCAAGGTACATAGAATGTAGGGAAGAGCTTGAAAAGGCATATTTAGAAGCTCATATTTATATGTAAACTTATCATGGAGGTACAAAGAGTTGGGATATATTGAATAGGGTCATAAATAATATTATAGTGTAATTGTTTTAAGGTTTCAATGTTAGGATTGTATGAACAATCCTTAAGAGCTAAAACATCCTAAAACCCTCCAAAACCCTTGCTCATGAATTGATGGGAAATAAATAGATATAAATAAAATCAAGAGGGATATTATGACTTGTAAATTATTTTATAATTTCATATAAATACCTTAGGATCCTTCCCATCAAATTGGATTTTACCCTATTTTTATGGACAAGGTACAAAACTAGTTTTCTTGACAAATTTTGGTGTTTTGTAGGTATAGAGGAATATTAAAGGATGAGGATCACTTTGGGAGATAAAGTGGGAAATAATATAACTCCTCATATTAATTTATTTCTTTATTCAATCACATAGGTACCTTTCTAAGCACATTCACTTCAGGCAGTCCAAATTGGCATAGTGAATGAAGAGTGATCACCAAGTGAGAAGGTGATAACTACAATTGGGAGGCCTTTTAAGGTATTCCTAATGGAATTAAGGATAAGAGGACTATTTAAATGTGTCATGAAACCACTTTAATTTATTTAAAAAAAAAATTGAAGGTCACTTGAATGATAAGTGTGAAGAATGAGTGAAAGAAGGATAATGATGACTGCAAGTGGTGAGAACACTTGTCCTAAATAAGATCACTGGTTAGGGATAAAAATAATGAATGTTGGATATTTTCCTTAATACCCCATCATATTAATATGTTTTATCTCTCCCTAGTCTATTTTGGAGTTCTCAAGAGAAGCCAATGATGAAGAAAGTTTCCAAGAAGCTAGTTGAAGGGTCCTACACCAAATTTGAGGAGTTTTCATGACTTGGAAGGAAATTTGTCCAAATAAACCTTGGATGGTTAATTTAACACTCTATCCTATGTAAATTAAATAATTATCATGCCTTAAAAAGTGGAATTATGACCCTTGAGCTCCACTTCTCTCTCTCTCTCACACACACACACACATTTTATAAGTACTAGCCATTTTGCCTCTTGTTTTTGAATTACACACTTGGTATGGTAAATACCTACTAGTTTGATGTTTTAATTTGAATTTTATTAATAAATTAAATCTTTATTTGAGTTAATAAACATTTTTCTAAGTGTGTGAAGTGATTGATGGTGAGGTCTAGTGATATGCTTTTATCCTTGCTTCTCTTTGTCCTTTCATGTTTGGTGCAATAAGTTCTCATTATAACAATTCATATGGAGTGTAGATAGTGTTTTTAACTAAATTAAAGTGTACATGTATAATTAGTGTCTAAAAATAACCTATGGCCCACTTAACTTGAGTTGTCTCATGCATATCGCTTCCATATTGAAATACTAATGTTAGAGTATTCTAGGACTTTGAATCTAGTGTTGTAGGTCTTGTTTCTTAGTGAAAAAGGTATTATAGCATTATGGATATATTAATGGTCTATCACCCCATTATCATAGTTTAATTTCATTCATATTTATACCCATTTTCACATTAAAAAAATTTAGTATAGGTGATAAGCACTTAAAGGTCAATCTAGGGAGATAACCCTTAAACCTAGAGGTCTACTACTATAGGCAACCCACAGGCCTAGAGGTATTCCAATGTTACCCAAATATTAGAGTAGGATTTTAAAAACCTCCTCTAAGGTGTGATATTTGGTGACAATAGTCACCAAGACTGGTCTTTGAGGAAAACTGGTAGTTTTGAGCGAGCAAGTTGTAGGAGTATTTTTGAGACTTTATACCCTGTATGTTAAATTATAATGCACTTATTGAAGGTTTTGAGGTATTTTAGGTTCTATGTATATGATTTATTATCATTTTTTTATGTTTAAATATATTTTTATCTTCACTTGTTCAAAATAGACCTTTCTGTGTGTTTGAAGGCCTAATGTAAATAGTACTAATGGTGTGCTTCAATTGGTGGTTGGCACTAAAAAGTGTCATGGAACTAAGATGAGTTTGGTATGGGTATATTTGAGTGGAATATGAAGTATTATTACTGTGTGTGAAGTTTTAAAGAGTTTTAAGAAGATCAAAGGGTAATGTGTACTAATGAAGGCCTAATTGAATTAGGTCTCCTTAAGGCCTAAAAGAGGTTTTGGTATTTTAAGTTGTAGATGACCTATTATAATGATTTATTCATGTATGAAATGTGTAATAATACCTATTTAAAGGGTAATCAAAGTATTCAAGTGTGTATGGCCAACCAAGAGGTGTGTTTTCTATAGGACTATATAAGAACAAGGCCTAATTTACTAGTTAGAGAATAAGAGAGTGAAAGCGAAGGAAAAAGCACTTTGAAGAGATGAAGGAGGTTTGATAGACCATCATAGGGGTGTATATGAACTATCATAAATATATAATAGGGTTAATATAGATGATTATCTAGGTCATATGACCTAATCTATCTAGAAGAGACCTAATTGAGTGAAGAGGCCTAGAAGGCCGTTTGAGAAGGATAAGAATATGAAGAGATGAAGAGGTGTTCATCATCAATTGGTTGAGAAATAAGGAGTTATGAAGGTGATAAAATCAATAAGGTTGTTTAATTTGTGCTAAGTCATTTAGGGGGTTGGTTCCTCCTTATGAGTTGGTGCTTGCTAAAGCCTAGCTAGGTTGGTGCTTAACTAGTTGGGGTTGGTGCTCTATGTGGAGTTGGTGATTCACTAAATTTTAATATTTTGACATATAGGGATATATTAAATTTTTAGGGATTCATGGGTTTTATTCCCCTTAAGGGTTTCCCACATATATGAGGTGTTATCTTGTGTAATATTATTTCATGCTTGTAATGTTGATTGCTTATGCATTGCTTGATCTATATGTTGATGTGAAGGTTAATATATGCTAAGGAGGAATTGAAATAAATTTTTTAAGAGAATGATTCACCCATCCCCCTATCACTCATTGTGTTTCCAATAATATTTGTGTGATTTTTTGGTACCATCAATGGGGGCATAATTTTGTTGAATATTTTTAGTATGATAGAGTGATGCAATAGTTGGGGTGCATCAAGATGGGCCCCCAACTTCATGTGTATAGGAACAAATTTTTTGGGCTTCAATTAGGCTAAGTGATAAGGGTATGTCATTTATTATAAAGTTTTCCCCCATTCCATTAGATGAAAGGGATCCTATGATAAAAATCCTAGATGTGGGCAATGTGGGGTACATTACTGCATATACCACTTGTTAGATATAATATAGGTGGGGGCCATTATTTCCAAGTGAAGGGGATGAAACTAGAAATGATGTGTTAGATCTTAGGCCTATTAGGGTTTTTAGAGGGAGATAATATTTTGATTAATTTGTTACTTATTTTTGAATTATTTACTAGATAATAGCTAATGCTTCTTTATTTTGTGTCTATGCAAGAGATGAGGATTACTAGGTGATGATTATTGAGTTTACACTGTGAGAGTTGAAATGACATGTCATTGATGATTCCATAGAGGGTGGGATATTCAAGTGATCTATATTTGTTTCTAGTGTTTTCATGTCTTTATTTGATTGAACTATAATTTCCATAGATGCTTATGTTTGAGCTATAACAGAGCGTGATGAGTTGAGAGCTGAGGTGGAGAGATTATAGATGCCTCTATTGAACCCAAATACTACTCTAGGTATTATGCTATTAGATTATTACATATAATTACATTGAGATCATACCAATCCCAAGGCATGATTGGTTGTATATGAGAGTAGAAAGAGTAGAGAGAGATCATGGTCTTGGACATGAGGTGATCCTGGGTCTTCTATATTTAGGTCTCCTATGTTATTTGGTATACACATTTTTGACATATATGAGAAGGGTCTTGTGGACCATACTCCCATTCTAAAGTGATACACATTTTATTTCATTGTACAAATTCTTTATTGTCTAGTATGCTATGCGAGAACATTTTACGTATATGAATGTTTTTTGATTTGCATATTTCAATTTATTATGTATGTATGTAACATTTTATAATTTTAGATGTATGTTTTTAATTTGGATTTCACATGTTAAAATGATAGTAATGTAGCTTTGTGATATCTATTTAAGAATGATGTAGGACCATCTCTACCTAGCATGACCATCTAACCAACCTGAAGGTAGTAACAACTATGATCCATACTAATCATGTTTGTATAACTAAATTACTATACAATAGTTGTGATACTATCATGTGGATAACTATAGAAATATGTGTATTATTTATTGTAAAATCCTCTATTGGTTGTCATATTATCATTTCTTACTGATTATGTTATCCTTGTATCGTAATGCTATTATGAGTTATCTTATATTTTTGTATTGACTACCATTTTGGTTGAATTTATGGTACCATTGATATTTTGTAATTATGTACTCTTTATGTATTTCTAGTCACATTATGAGTATCCATTCATTCCTTAATAATAACATCCTAGGATAACTCACGCATGGTAGAATGTGACATACTATAATGAGGAGAGAGAGACTTAGATATCCCCTCTAAAAATATGATAATACCTCTATCAAAATAATTCTCAATTTTGTCTCTGAGTACACAACAATCATTATCTTAATGGCCATTAATGCATTGATAATTGTAATAAGGCCAATTTGTGACTCTATCCAAATGATACAATGGATGATAATGAATGGGAAGAAGTGTGATCATCCACGTATCTAATAATTTATGAATAATTTCATGAGACTTATCTCTAAATAAATCAAACTATATAATCTCTCTCTTGGTATATTGTGCTCTAGTCACTATAGGAGTTGTTTTGTAAGTTAGTTATTTCCCTTTATTGAGTACTTTAACTGGTTGTTTTTGTTACAAGGTTGCCTTTTAAAAAAATGGGGTAGGTGATTGGACCATATTAGATGACTATGATGGTAATAGATCCATGTTAAATATGCCTTTGTATTAGTCTTAACAAGTCCTAATTTATTCTCTAGTGTAATAGTCTCATAGTAAATATGTTAAAATGATTTATATGTTTAATACAACAAATTTTCCTTGAGAGAAAATGAGACTTGTAAAAAATATATAGTGTCTCTAAATATATTGTTTTATAGATTAAATGTCAAATACATGTCTTAAAATATAACATGTAATCATAAACTTGCTCTGATTTACCATGATGTAATGATGGTAATCTCTCATATGTAACTCTGGATCCCTTATTCTAGAAATAGTTCCTCTAGCTCCTCATATGTTTGTAAAGACCCACTAGGAAGTGAATGATGAAACCAATATAATATATAATAATCTAATATATTTGAAAATAATTGTAATAAAACATTACTTTCATTACAACCATTCATAGCTTTTCTATAAGATTTGGTACGTAGATAAGGATCACCACTTCCATTGAACTTAGAAATGTTGGTATGTTAAAATTATGTGGTAATGGTACATTAAAGATATTATATACTATGGTAAATACATAGATAACATTCAAATCAACCCAAGAATTATATGCCTTACTTTATAAAGTAATTTGACGTAATTTTTTTGTAAAGCACCAACGACATGCATTAGAGAAAGAACCTCTTGTGAAGGCACATTTAGATCGTTAAGGGGCTTATTTAATAATTGAATTTTATTATTAATTTTTTCCATTAGTACACTATTTTGGATAGGATAAAGAGGTTTAATAATATATTCTACCTTAGGAATGGTGGGCCTAGGAGATGCATTGGTATTTAATATATCATTAGTTTGAAAAACTATATGACATTCTATTAAAATAGAAGAAATAACACCATTTTTTTCCTAAATAGAATCCACATGCTCATGTATTTGATATTTTGAATATAATTAAGAACATAATGATGATTTTTAATAATATTATCACTAATTATGCTATCATTTTATTTATCATGTAACATACAATCATCATCAACATGAGGGGTGGGTAAAGAAGAGAAAATGCTAGATATAGTAGAAATATTTTCCTCCTTAATATATGCATAATAATCATCATCATTCAAATTTTAATCATGCTCATAATATTTCACTTAAAGAATGAACATTTGAAATAACCACACTTTCATGTTTACTAGAAGAGGGTGTAAGAGATTATTTATATTTGCAATTTCAAAATCATCATCACATGAAAGAGGAATGAAAGTTTTACTTTTATTATCAATATTTAAATTGAAACATCATTATTTTGATAAAAGGAGAATGAAGGAGGAATAGTTGAATTTTCTACCTTGTTTAGAGTGTTATCACATTTGAAAGGAATACTAGTTTCATTATGATTATTTGACATACCAACATTTTAAATATCAAAAGGAAAAAGGATAGGATATGAATGTTTATTTTCAACCTTGTATATATCATTATCATATGTTAAGGGAACATTATTGCAATTAGGATGCAAGTTTTTAGATGCAACACTTCATTTTATTGATGCAATGGAATTTTAACCTTCTTTGATTTATGTTGTGTAATTTTGAAAATAGATGTAGTGATTTGTTTTGAAAACCTAAGACTATTATCAAATAATGCATCACCAATAAGAGGTTATTTTGAAACTATATTTCAAATTTATTTTTCTTAAGTTGGAATAGAAGTAGAAGAAGTAAGATAAAAGCATGCATATACAATAATTTCCTTAGCATTTTGGTAATCACTTTCATAATATCCATCAAACCATCACGACAATAGTAATCATCATCATCATTATACAAACAGTCATGTTCTACATTAGTATCTAGCACACAATGTTTTTAATTAGTCCATTCTTTACTGTAATCATAAATAATGCCTACGAATTCATCAACCAGATGAGGGGGAAGAGGTTCCTTGGTAGTCATTTTAAATTTTACAAAAAAAAAAATGAAAACAAGAGGAGAAATGAAAAGTAATGCTAATATATAATCCAACATGAGAGGGAAATGAGAATTTAATTTAAAACCCTAATATTATTAATTTTAAAAAGGAACCCCTAGGGACAAAACTAAGGTTTGGTTATGTTCTATAAATAAAGTGGGTTTACCAAATTTAGTGATTAATTAAATTAAATCAGGTAATATGATAGAATTTTGAGTAAAATAAATGAATAGTCACATAGGCATTCAAGTGTGCATTTATTTTCAAGAAATGATATTTATTAACTAGGGTTTTAGCTAAAAAGTATAGGGAAGAATGAACAACTTATCTTTTTATAGAAAATGTAGACTATAGATGACTATGCAAGAATTAGGGGTTGATTGAGGCACTACTTTGGACAAGACTGGTGGATTGGGACTGAAGCACTTTACTAGGTTATCTTTATGGAGAGTTGTTGTCTAGGTTACCCCTATAACAAAAGTGTAAACTAGGATTTTGTTTAGATATACTTGTAGATGAACTTTAGCCTATCATAGATGTCAGATCATATAATACAACATATGTTTTTACCTCTTCTCTTTCAAAACCCTAGATACTTCCTACACATAAGAAATAAATGAATATAAAATGAAAAATATGGGGGGGAAATGGGGAAGTGGGAATGGTTGAGTTGCCTTAGAACACTATTGAATTGAGTGCTACCTATATAATGCTAAATAAGCACCTCAAGCTGATATAGTTTTCCCTAAAAGGGTTATGTGTGATTATATCATATGTGATGTGGATATAAGTGTTATTCACCTTGGACCTCTTTTTGGTTTAAGCATGTAATCTAGATGTGATATGTATAAACTTCAGATCAATGCAGATATATTTGCTTCATGTAGTGTGATTTTATTTATTATGTTGGTGCCAAAATGATAAGTGCTAGTTGTAAAATGCCTTAGTTAACCTCTTTAAATAGTAGACTCCAAATTTTAAATTTTAAAAAACCATTGATGCACCAAACAACTCAAAGAAGTGTAAAATAGGCATAAAAAAGAATCAAAATAAACATGCATCAACAAGAGTCCCGAAACATGCATTGGATAAGACTAGTAATTTTGGATAAAATATTATAGCATTATAGTATAATTAGGGCACTCCTATCCAGAACAAGAATATAGTAGAATGTGTAGACATCTCATTCCTAACACCATTGTGTTGAAATTGTCAATCTTACTCAAAATTTGTGAAAATGCACAATTTGGGCTAAAATCACTTAAACATGCTAAATAGTTTGATTTTGTTGTATATAAATGCCAATTTAGGATAATGTATCACTAAATAGGGAAATATATTTTATGTGATTATTAATTTTTATTAAATCATTTCAAGTCAAAATGATGAAAACATAATTTGATGCACTGGATCATTGAATTCTTCTAATTCGAAAGCACATGACATGTGTATATGTTATCTCATGTCGACAATGTCCTAAATGGGATATTAGTATATATGCAACTAAAATTTTCTTAGAATTCCACTCCAGTTAAATTTCAACCTAGTAATATGACATTTTGACCAGTTTGATTAATATTGTACAACCAATTTCCAAAGAATTGCATAAAATTTGATTAATCTCACTTAGGCAAATTAATCTAAATTAAGAGCTTAAGTGGAAAATCTATGGAAGTTATTGAATATATTTTAATTGGAAATTGATTCTTAATATCTACATGATCAAATGACATCATTTTGGGGTGGCATCCATAATCCATAAATGTAACAAATATTAGGTTTAAGGCCTCCCATGTCTCTTTAATGCCCCTTCCTTCTAAATATTTATGAGGGTATTTATGGATTAATTATACAAAATGGAATTGATTCATGACCACACATCTTGATCTCAATATGGAAGATCATTGTTGATTCTATTTAAATTCAAAAATATATAAATAGGAGGGCCAAGACCACCATTTTTAAGCTTCATTTGTGTAAACTTATTATGCAAAATTCTCTCCACAGCACATTTATGTGTAGTGTTATAATGCTTAATTTGTAATAAGATAGCTTCAAGATAGGCATAATATTGATTCATATATCATGAGCCTAGTTTCATTGGTGCATAAGAGATGATGGAGGAGCTTTTCCTTACATTATTTCTAAAGACTTGAGCACCAAATCAAGGGGAAAATCATGTTTTGAGCCACATTTGGGTGATGGGATGCTCTTGGGAAGGTATTGTGTATGTGATTTATTTCATTAGCTCTTAATTGTCATTTGTCAAACCTTGTTGAAAGAGTTGGCTTAGTTAGTTATGTTCTTATGCATTTTCTTGAGTTTTCTTGATTAATGCTTGATCTAAATCACTTTGGATTCCATCTCTACATATTAGCATGCCCAGTGGGATGACGTATCCCATTCAATTAAGAAGACCAACATGGGAATCTTAGATTTTCTAAAGAGTCCTTATAAATACATAAGAATCAAGTTTTAACATTATTTTTCCTATTTTTTGTGCTTTTGTTGACACATAGTTTACACAGTGATTGATATCAATTTTCTATAATCAGCATCAGTCCTATCTAACTGGCATTGATTCCCTATGCAGGGTAGAACATGGTAGATTTTTTTATATTTTTGAGCTTTCTTGAATGTTACAAGTTATTATTTTGGTTTTTAAGTCTCTATTTGAGCATTTTATTTCATGATCCAAAAGTTTTTTTTGGATATTTTATACTAACTTAGGTTAACAAAAGTTTTTGACAAAATGTTTTTTCCCCTAAGGGTTCAAAGGTAACCTACATCAGTTCTTTTATGACCTTAATAGATCTTGTTGTAATTGGCATCAGTCACTGTTGACCAACACCAATATCTGTGTAATAAAACTAGAGAACCTGAGAGCAAGTTTTCAAATCTTACTTGTTTCATTGATAATTGTGCTTTAAATCATAAGGAAACCCTCTAAAAATTATAGGTCACATGTGGAAAAGTGCTAAATTTGAACATGCTTAAATCTTGAAAAAAACCATTTGGTGCTTAAAATGAATTTAGATAGTTTGTTTAATTATTTTATGAAAGTTTTTCAAAGTTTGAAACTAAGGCCAAGGGGCCAAAAACTTCACAAAAATCTCAATTTGGTGCATAAAATAAACATTCACTTAAATTGAAAATTATTTAAAATGTTTTGTTTTATGTTAGATCATTTTATACTTTTTTTTTCGTAAATGAAGGATGTGTGTATGTTCTCCGCTATCCCTTTTAGGGAACTCAAGTGCTTCTTCCTTACAATTGTACATTATCCAAGGCATGAAAAGAATGTTGTTAAGGCTCTCCCCAAAACACATAATGTTTGGGTGATCTAAACATAACCTCTAAATTATTTTCACTTGATCATTTATTTTATGCAACTTGGCTTATGAGTGGGAGTTCATACCCTCCTCACGAGTTCTTTAGGGAAGCTTTGACCTAGGGTTTCATATCTTGGCATTGTTTCAACCCCGATCCATGATGGGTTATATAAATTAGAGCACATATATTGAGATTTATAGGGGGTTGAGTGGCTAACCTCTCTAATCATTATGAAAACCCAAGTCAGGTCTGGTTAACTAGGGGATTCCACTAAGTAATACATGGATGGAATTGATATAAAAAGGAATAGACCATTCCATAGTAAGTTAATCAATATGAACTTAATTTACATGAGGCATATCTAGTGTTAATCACACTTGGGACCATCTAGATGATCAAAATTTTAGTTTTAAAACAACCCCACTTGTCACAAACTTATTGTTGATACAGGGAGAGTAGCCCAAAACTTCCATGTCATCATAAAATCTATTGGGATAAGGGGGTGTAAAAAATCTACTACTTCATGCACTTTTATTTTTGGATTAACATTTAAAATCCTCTCAAGAGCACATATATAGATTAAATTTAGTGATATGAAACAACCTTGTTAGTTTAGGGCTTTGGACTTTGTACTTAGTTGTATTTGTATTTTAGTTTGCTTGCTTGGTCTTGATTGTGTCTAAAACTTGTTTGTAAACCAAAACACATCAACCAAACACATTTTATATCCACCATGTTATGTTGACCAAATCAAAATCATCTTTTGCTTTGTTCAAATCCTCATTTGAAACATTATGTTTGTCTTATCTAAACAACAGTGTTATACTACCCATTTGAGTCTAAACCATTTTCTAAAACTATTCAAGTACTTCATTTTTAATTCAAATTTAGAATCTCACCTTTATAATTTCTAGGTCAATGTGTTAATTAATTTACCATTTGCACTTAGTTTGAGTTAACTTGGGTATGATTCTCTGTTTGGGTTGAAGGTCATTTTATAGATTTATCATCATCATTTGATCATTGTGGACTTAAGTAATATTGTGTTTCACTCATGATTTGAGTCCTAAAACCAATTATACTTCATATTACCATGTGGTGGCATTATGTTTCCCATTTGGTTTTAGTTTTATACTTAGGAATTCTTGGATGTTTTCACATATTGAGTTTCTTAGTTTGCATTATTACTTTCCTCATCAGAAAGACCCTCTTCTAATTTTCTAGTAGCAACTCATCAAAGTTGAACTAGATTTTAAGGTATTGACATATATTTAAACCTATGTTTGTTGTACTATTTTACACTATAGGTTCTATATTTATCATACCCTCTTCTAATTAAACAATTTCAACCCACCAAAGTTGAGTAATTTCATGAACCATTTCTTCTAATTGTGTGGTACTACACCATAGTCTATTTATTATAGTCTCTTTTGCCTTGTCATTTTTTTGGAGAAAATTAAAACACACCTTGTTAAAACATTTGTGAAACATTTTATAAATCTTTCCAAACATATAGAACACACATCTAGACATGACATAAAGGTATACTCATAGTGGGGTCTCTTATGACCCTAGCTATGAAGAATATCACTTTTATGATGGACAAGGTAATCCCATAGTATTTGAGGAAATTCCCATGAATTTAGGATCTGAGTAAGACTATTTTGAAAATAAACCCTTAGAGGACAAAGACAAAACACTCCTAAGGTTGATGGAATTTGGTGCTAGATTTCATCAAAATTTTATATGAAATAATTGCATACCTTGGTCAGGGTAGAAGATAAATAGCAAGAACGGTCCCTTGCTCATATTTAAAAAACAAACATTGCATATTTTATCAAAGGAAATGAAATACTAGTAGATTCAACACATAATGATCAAGATCTTGTCACCAAGATTAAGAATATAACTCAATGATATGCAAATCAACTTATCGTGGACTTGACTAACTCTTTAGTTGCTACTTCCCTACACAACAATGCTTCCAAAGAGTAATGGAATGTGGTAGAACCAATGCAATACACTTTAGTTGAGAACACACTTATGATGGATCATTATATCTCAATTAAACAACCTAAGTCTCAAGAAGTTCTATAAGATACTTCACCAGACACAGAGCATACATTTTTCAATCATCAAGAACCTCTTATTACTTTACAAAATCAAGGATAAAAACACTCAAAAAACTTTTGAAATCTCTTCTCAACCAAAATATACTTTAGTTAATAGACCATAGACTCCCTAAAATCAATAAAACACTTACAATTCAAGGCAGTTGACTTCATGGAATGTTAATCAACCTAGAAATCAAAAGCTTACTTGACTCAAAGAGTAAATCAAAATAAATTTGTAGATAGTAGGGTGTATATCCATAACAAATCCACACAATAAGGGCACATACCACACCAATAGAATTATATTTTGCCTACCAATACACAAAACATGTAAGAGTGAAATTCAATGAAATAAATTATGTCACGATTGGAGATAGGAAACATAATTAAGAAGTATAAATTTTATGAGATATGTCCATATTCATTTGAATTGAGTATTATACAAGTCACATTTTTAACTCATTTTGAGGCACCCAAATTCGATAAATTCAAAGGGAAGGGTGATCCTTGTAAACACATTCAGTCATGTTTTGTATTATGCTAAGAGGTAGCTTACAGTAGCATTTATTTGCTTCATTTATTTTTGTAAAGTTTAGTAGGACAAGCTTTAAAATAACTTATTAAGTTACCCAAGGGATCATTTGTCAATTATAATTATCTATTTGAAAATTTTATCAACCACTTATCTTATAATATTAAATATGAATTGATCATTATTGACTTGTGCAAAGCCAAACAATGAGATAGAGAAAGATTCATAGTATATCTAGAGTGGTGGATAACATTAGTTGGATGCTTTAAAAATAATTTTCTATAAAAATAGTTGGCCAACATATTTTCATAGAACCTACACCCTAAGGTGATGCATAATCTATAGATTGCTTGCACAAACACATTTGAAGAAATTATAGATAAGGGTGTACAAGTTGAGAAGGTGCTTATCACTAAAGGCCTTGTCAAGATTTATTCACAGGGTCAAACATTAAATAAGACCCAATATCCTAGTCAAACTATTGCAATAGAGAAACCTAAGGGTTTTAATAAGAATAAGAACATGGTCATAAATGGGGTAACTAAAGCAAGACATGTATAAATAATACAGGTTCCACTAGCTCTAAATGTGCAATTAGCTCTTAATCGACTAACTACTTTGCAAAGATAGCCTCCACAAAGGGTATTATATGACAAATACAAATTATTCAATACATTAGGGGATCATATTGAGATTGTATTCCAAAATCTCATGACAAATAATTTTATTTTATGGCCTATACCAAGTCCATTTCCTCAGGATCAACCCAAACCTGATTGGTATGAGGCAAATGAATTTTGTAACTTCCATCGTATTTTGGTCATGATGCTTATCATTGTGTTCAATTATGGCATCTCATTGAATAATTGATTGAGAGTGATGAAATTTAGATCAAACTTACTCCATAGGACACTAATCAAGATATGGAAATCTACAAAGATCCATTCCCTTGACATAATAAATAACCACCAAGGAACAATCAGAACCAAGGATAAAATTAGTGACAAAATCATAATAAAGGTCAAATTCATAATCAACATGATCATAATACCCATACTAATAACCTAGGTTATAACAACATGCCTTACGACTACAATAATATCATGGGATGCATTTCTACAAACTACATTACCACTATCACTATTAAATCCCATGAACCATCTTGTGCTTATCAAAGTACTAGAACCATTATTATAGGGTCAACACCATCTCTCTCAAGTAACATTTCATTGAGTTCACACAATTCTATTACACCTTGATTTGTGCAGGGTACTATTTTTGGACCGCATTCTTCTAATTACAATGTCTCCTCACTGACTCAAAATTACTCCAATGCAACTTGACAACCATGAGTCACCCTCTAAATCCCTTTAACTTTGTCTTCTAATTATAATGGATCCTTTCCACATTTTGATTATGCAATCAAATTTAAATTCTCATTAGTTACTGTTCAAGGCCCTTTGCCCTCTTCTACCACTGAACTCGATGTGAACATTGTGTCATAGGATCCAAAGACAAACATTGTGTTATCCAAGGCTAAGTCATCTATTCTAACTATTGAAAAGCCTTATAATATATAAGACCAACTAAGTAAAACCCCTATGCAAATTTTTATTTTATTTATTTTGCATACATCTAAAGTTTGTAGAACTATCTTGAATGACCTTATCAATCCACTATTACCAAAGACATTAATCTAAAATAGTTCCAAACACTTGTAGGACATTTGTATTCATTTCAATAGGTCACCTTTGATTAAAAAGATGTCCACTCTTGGTCCTAGCCAAAAAAATCCCTTGTATTTGAGGTCATCATTGAAAACCATAAAATCAAATGGGTTCTTATAGACAATGGTTTAGGGCTGAACATCATCTCCCTCAAATTGGTACATAGATTAGGATACACTATAAAGGACATTCATCTAGAGATGATCACCATAAAGGCTTATGATAATGTTGAAAGGGAATCTTTTGGTACTATTTATTTATCAATCATTTTTAGATCTGTGTCCCATCACACTTTATTACATATTATGGATATTGAGTTGCCTTATAACATACTTCTTGGTCATCTTTCGATCCATAAAGTATAAGCCATTCCATCCACCTTGTCAATTCCTTAAGTTTCCCCATGATGGGATTGAGGTCACCATTCCTACCAATCTAAAACCTTACTAGTATTGCAAACATCAGAGGCTAAGTTTCATAATTATAACTATTATCCTAGTTTTAAATTTGTTGTGAAGAAGAAAAAGGAAATAGTTTCACATCCACCAAAATCTAATTATATCAACCCTAGTGACCTTGCTTCCAATTTATTTGATCCATTTTCCAAAACTCTTGAAAAAAAGGTTATTATAGAAGACGAGAGCATTTTCACATATCATCTCAAGGATGCCTTCCATGTTTTTATGTTTCCCAATTCTCCCAAATAATTTGGTAAACCTAAAACTTAAAAAGGCCCTAACAGACCCAACATGATTTGGAAATAGAAGAAAGAAACAAAGAATCCCCTTATGGTATTTGTACCTGTTAATTTTCCAAAACAAGATCAAAAGGCTTTCACTGAAGGAGACTACTTATATTCTAATGATATTGCTGATTGCTTTCAGAATCCAAAATATCCTATCCCTAATCATATCATGGATAATTTTGATTATATAGGAAAAGGCCTTCACCCACAAGTGCAAATAATCTTAGATCAGTTGGAAAACCAAATTTGAATCAAGGTCTCAGATTTATACAACCTAAGGATGACCTCATGACTTTTGATAGTGATTATTCTTAATCAACTAGCGATAAGACTCCTAATAGTGAGATAACACCCCATTATAGTCTTTTTGATGAGTTTGATAACATGTACCTATTTGATTCTAATTCCACTATGACCATAACACGCCATTGTTCCTTATGCCTTTACCATCTTAAAATCATTGATTAGAACTGACAAAATTTAGTCATACAACTTGATGAATTCTAGAATGAAATATTAATTGTAGAGTATATGGGCCTCAGTGATGAATTTATAATTGGTGATCATAAGTAAGGTTTTGATTTTTATTTGGACCCTTATACCAACTTTGGAGAGCAGGAAAACTTTCTTGGTCATGAAGAACATAAAATATCAAGATCTTTGGGTGAAAACCTCCTTGAGGCACTTTTTGGTCAGGGAAACAATAAAGAAAAAGAAAAGCCCTTGAGTGAAATACTATTTTAGGAGCTCTTAGATGGGAAATTTTGATCATACCCAAAGGATGTATAAGGTTTATCAAGTCCTAACTCTATAGCTAGTACTAACATCACATCAAATAACAAGTCTTTGAGCATCTTGTTCTTAACTTTCCTAAGATATTTGATAGCTGGCCATTACCTAAATTGGTAGATTTAGATTTCTCAAATTATCCATAGCTTTGGGAAAAACCACAAGAAATCATATCAAAATAAGAAGATCATGATCACATATTGCCTACTATTCTAGAAGATGGTTTTACACTTCTTGTGGAGAACACTGTTGAAGTGAACCTTAGAACATATGATGATCCCAAAATTATTTAACTTGGATATTCTCTAATTGATGAGGAGCGAGATCACATTATATACATTTTAATGGATTTTATTGATATTTTTGCATGGGCATACTCTGACATGCTAGGTTTAGACCCTGACTTGGTTGTGTACCACCTTATTGGTTATCCAAATACCAAGCCAATCAAACAAAAATTAAAGAAGATGCATCCACACATCACTCTTTTGGTGAAAGTAGAATTGGATAAATTATTAGGAGTAGGATTAATTATACCACTCGACTATTATGAATAGATATCAAACATAGTTCTAGTAATAAAAAAGCCATAGGGTATACATCTTTGTACTAATTCTAGAGATATCAAAAAAGCATGCCCCAAAGATGATTTTCCTCTACCCAAAATTGACATGATTATCAATTATACTACTACGTATGAGATGTTATCCCTCATGGATAGATTTTAGAAAAATTCAAATCAAGATAGCTTAATAATAGTAACACAAAATTATGTTTGCCTCTCCATGGGGAACATTCTATTATCAAGTCATGCCATTTGACTTGAAGAACACTGGAGCCACTTATCAATGTGCTATGACTATCATCTTCCATGACATGTTGCATGATATTGATAATGATTATGTTGATGACATCCTAGATAAATAAATAACATGTGTTGGACATCTTGACATTTTATAGAGAATCTTGAGAGACTTTGTGAGTACAAGGTTTGCTTAAATCCCAAGAAGTGTGTCTTTGGCATCACTTAAGGAAAATTTCTAGGTTTGATTGTATCATAAAGATGGATTGAATTAGACCCTTATAAGTTCAAGGAAATTATTGAAATGCCTTCACCTTCAAATATTAAATAACTCTAAATCCTACAAGGAAATATTCAATCTAATCATAGGTTCATTTCTCAACTAGCAAACAAGTGCCACCCATTTACACATCTCTTAAAGAAAGGGGTCACATTTCAATGGGATGAAGAGTGTTAATTATCATTTTCAAAGATCATAACATATTTGGCCAACCCACTAGTTTTGATACTGCCAACACCTAGATAACCATTACTTATTTACATTTTGGCAACTGAACATGCACTAGGGGTACTTTTGGCACATCATAATGATCAAGGTAAAGAGCATGCAATTTATTATTTAAGCCACACACTGGTGGCTTATAAAAATAATTATACACCTATTAATAATTCATGTTTAGATATGGTATTCATGTCCTAAAAATTGTGACACTATATGTTAAACAATAAAACCATTGTTATTGCTAAGGTGGATCCTCTCAAATTTTTATTATCCAAAGTAGCTCTCATAGGCCACATGGCCAAATGGGTTATGCTATTAAGTGAATTTGATGTTGAGTATCAGAATCAAAAAGCTATCAAGGGGTAGGTTATCACTGATCAAATTACATAAGCCCCTATTATAGACACTTAACCACTTATATTTGACTTTCCAGATGATTCTCTTATGATAGAAAAAGTGCAGCATGAACTTGAATAATGAAAACTTTATTTTGATGGTTCCTTCACTTCTCATGGATCTAGAGATGGAATTTTATTGATTACACTAGAAGGGGATCTAGTTCCCAAAGCATTTCATATCAATTTTCATTATACCAATAATATGGCTGAGTATGAAGAACTTATTGCAGGTCTTCATCTTGCAGTACAGTAGGATATCCAACATTTAATGGTCTATGGTGATTCCCAATTGATTATCAATAAAAATACCTATCAGTATCAAACTAGAGATGAAAATATTGTACCCTACAAGCTCATTATGGATAATATCAAACCTCATTTTAAATCTTTGTAGTTTGAACAAGTACCATGGGCCAATAATAGATCTATCGATGCAATGACAATAATTAGGTCCATGATATAGATTGATAGCATTGCTAAAGAGTATTAGTTTCTCATTGAAAATATTCTATAGCCTACTCATGTCTTACCATATTTAGAAAGGGTATGCACCATTTTCAGTCCAAATCCCCCACCTGAACTACCTTGGTTTCAAGACTTTTGTAATTATTTTCATGATCATGTTTTTACCCCTGACCTTTCCAATAATTAGCAGAAACTTTTGCTTCACTACATAGCCTATTCTACCCTCATTGGAAACATGCTTTATTGTAAAGGATATGATGGAATGCTACTTCATTATTTAACTTTAGGAGAATCCAAGTTAGTGTTTAATGAGGTTCATGAAAGAATGTGTGGGGCCCACACTAACGATGTAGTCTTAGCTAAAAAACTCCTCAGAATAGGTTACTATTGGCCCAAAATGGAGATATATGCTTTTAATTAAGGAAGTGTGTTCCTTGTCAACAACATGGAAATTTGATACACACACCTTCCTTACCACTATAGTTGATCACTACACCATGGTTGCTTTCTACTTGAGGCCTCAATCTCATCAAGAAAATAAACCCAACATCTTCAGATGAACATAATCATATTTTAACTACTACTAAATATTTTACTAAGTGGATTGAGGCCATTCCTCTCACTTATGTCATCGATACATAGATTTATAAGTTTATACATTATCATAACATTTATTGATATTGTATCCCAACCTGAATTATATCTGATAATGATGGATCCTTTGTAAATATATATTTTAAAGAAGTTTGTGCAAAATTCAAAATAAAGCACAAGAAATCCACACCATATAACCTACAAGGTAATGGATAAGTCGAGGCATCAAATAAAACCATTGTGGCCATCCTTAAGAAGATTGTCAATGACACTGGCTATAATTGGCACTTGTAAAATTTTCCTACCCTTTGGGATTATCGCACTAGTCATCAAACCCCCATAGGATCCACTCCATACTCATTTGTTTATGGCATAGAACTATTGTCTTAATTGAGATCACGATGCCTTCAATACAAGTATCTTTAGAGAATATTGAAGATGATGAAGATTATAGAGTCTCCAGGTTATAAAACCTATAACTTCTTGATGGTAAGCATTTGAATACCCTAGAAAACATGTAAGCCTATCAAAACATATTGCGTAGAAGTTACAACAAGTGAATTCTATCTTGAGAGTTTTTGAAATGTGATTTGGTCTTTAAAGAGAACCAAAAAAACACAAATGTTGAATGTAAGAAAAAGGGTAAGTTCTAACCTAATTGGTTGGGCCCATATGTTATCATAGTAAACTATGGGTTAGGGTCATATCGGTTGGCTGATCCATGTGGCAAAGAACTTTCAGAGCCCTTAAACATTGTACATCTCAAGCGGTTCTATGCTTAGCATATTTTGAACCATTGTCTACAAGATCCCTTACTTGGGGTAAGTTGTGCTGAAGTTATTTTATCCTACCATTATATCCTAAACCATCCTCTTTTAGCCCAGATTCTTCATGTTTTGACCTATCCTGGATTGTTCTCGTGAGAACCATATTATTTTAAAACTCTAGAAAGTTGAAGCTTTGGATCATTTATATTCCATCTTGACTCTTTTTATCCCACCTTGGACCATCATCTTTTGGACCCTATTCATTCTGGACCATTTTGTTTAGAACCATATTCTTTTTATATCCTAGGCCATTATAACCTAGACATATTTTATCCCTTGACTAATTATGATCTTGATTATGAATCATAGGTATTCTAAGCACATTTAATTCTAGTTATACAAAGCAATTCAACCTAAATAGAATTTTGCAGCTTCTTATTACAGACAAGTTAACACGATTACATTAGCTCATGATTTTTGCCTGCTGGATGGTTATTCAGATTTATCTAGTGATGCATACTATTTTATTATTATTTTTATACTATTTGGTAGGCATTTTTACCTTAATAGGACCTTGTTCTTGCTAATTTATGAGCATGGACCATTGCTGCTAGTTTAGTTGTTATTTAAACTCTTGCCTATGGATGTGCATCTCCTTAGCTAGCTAGTTCCCCATACCTTTTGTAAATATTTCATTTTTTTTACTTGTTTCAAAAAAAGCTAAAACATTATAAAATTATTGAAAAAAGAAAATGAAAACATTGTCTTATACTTTTATTTATTCTGGTCTCCCACACACTTATCATTTTGCAAGACCATTCTTATTTCAACACTCTCACCATTTTATGAACCCATTTTCCCTATTTACTCTACAATATTAATCATGGTTACTTTTCATCACTTTTATTCTATCCCATTTCTTGGGAGAACTACATTTGGCCTGAAATTCATGTTGGACCTTGCATCTATGGAACTATGTAGACAACATCCACTTATCTTATACATCTAGAATCAACTCGGCCACCCCCTTCTTTTTCTTATTTTTCTCCCATTTTTATTTTGAGTTCTTTCCTTATCACTTAGGGGTAACTTTGTGTCCTTTGTTCTTATTTTTATATTATAGAAAGTAATGCCTCTACTACACGTGCCTGAATAATTATTTTAAAACCACACTAACATTGTGACTAACTCTTATTTGTGTGTGTTTGTTTGATTTTTATTGGTGTTTTATTGTGCTGTATTTTATCTCCATTTATTTTGTTTTGTTGTTTATTCCTTTCTCTTCCTTTGTTGTTTCTTCTTTGGTCTTTTATGTTCATGTTTTATCTTGTTCTTTTATTTATTTTTCCAAGAACTTCTTGATGATACACATGGAGCTTGATTATGTATATCTTGCCTTCATTTTATTTATTAGTTTGCTCTTACCCTGCTTTTATACATTCTTGTTTCTACTTAAGTCTTGATTGTTCATATCTAGATTTTAAATTAGGGTACATTTGTGTATTATTTTTATTTTTTTTGATTTTGTTTAAATGTAAATCATTCTAACTCTGGTATTGGTAGTTATTATCATTATCTTTAGTTATAAATATTCACATTTGAACTGGCTCATCATAATTGAAATACAATGTAGGTAGTGCTTAGATACATGACATTGTATTTCATTCTTCATCTTCTATTCTTCATTATTCATTCCATTTTATCTCACTTCTGAGAGAACCACATTGGCTTGAAGTCTATTTAAACTATGTAGGTAGTGCTTGGATACATGACATATCTCAGGTCAGCTCAACCACCCTCATTATTCTAATCATATTTTTCATCACTTTATGTATCCTCGTATGTCTGGTTTTATGTGGTTTTTTAGTCATTAGACCATCACCTCTACATTTGTGCCTTTTCATCTTTAATCTATGCAATAGGTTATATCCTTGAGCTATGCTTGTCAATTTTCCTTGTTGGGGCACCAATATTTAAACCACTCACAAAATTAAATCAACCTTACTAGGGCACAATTAATTATCAATGATCAAAATTTGCCCTATTTGGGCAAAATTGCTTTATCAACTGATCAAATTTGCTTTACTAGGGCACATTATTATTTATTTTGTCTAGTGTTATGATGTCCTTTTTATTATAATTCCAAGATTTATATAATTTTGTCCTCATTTTGGAAATGTTTTAGTGTGCACCTTATCTCAGGATCAATCATTCCCTAAGGCGCACAACTTGCACCCTCTTTAGGGTGTTTTCAAAGTGTGTCACTTATATTTTTAGATTGTATCCTTCCCACTTTCCCCCACCTTTGGGCCCATTATATTCTAATTATATTTTGATAATTGAGGTTCAATGCATGCAAGCATTATCTCAATATGGATTTAATCTCAAACATGGGTTAATTTCAATCTTGCTTTCTTTTCGAGAGTCCATCCCTCTCTTTCATCCCCGTATGTCCTCTCGAGGGGGCATCATGGGTAATTTCCTTACAACTTATTCTTGACAACTCTTTTCTTTGAAAATATGTTGCTTCATTTGAATGTCTCACTACACCTTCTCAAATAGGGGTAAAATTTAGACATCCAATTCCTAACACCATTGTGTTGAAATTATCAATATTACTTGAAATTTATGAAAACACACAATTTGAGCCAAAATCACTTAAATTTATTAATTGGTTCAAGCTAATAGTATACAAGTGTTGATTTATACTAATGTATCCTTAAATGAGGCAATGCATTTAATGTAATTATTAACTTTTCTCAAATCATTTCAAGTCAAAATGACAAAAATGCAATTTAATGCTCTGGATCACTAAATTATTCTAATTCAAAAGCACATGACATGTGTATGTGTTATTTCATGTTAATAATGTCCTAAATGGGATATTGGTTTGTACATAACTAACATATTCTTATAACTCCATTCCAATCAAATTATGACCCAATATTATGACATTATGACCAGTTTGATTAATAGTGTGTAACCAATTTTCAAAGAATTACATAAAATTTGATTAATCTCCCTTATAAAAATTAATCCAAATTAAGATCTTGAGTGGAAAATATATGTAATTTATTGAATATATTTTAATCAAAAATTGATTCTTAATATCTATATCATCAAATGATATCATTGATGGGGTGGCATCTATAAACCATAAATGCAACAAATATTAGGATTAAAGACTCCCATGCCTCTTTAATGCCCCTTCCTTCCAAATATTTATGAGGTTATTTATGGATTAATTATACAAAATTATTATTACAGGGTTACTAAGAATTTTTGAGTTTAAAACATTATTTTTCAAGCATTTTTCTAATAAAACATGTTTATTTTTGGTATAGTTGCAAGAATCAACAATGATCACAACATAATCAGTGTCGATCATAGGCATCTACCATGATCCCTATTAGTCATCATTGATTTATATGTTTTTCTTTTTTAGAAATTTGAGAGTTAAAATTTTGTGTTTGTATTGAGCTAACTTACAAGAATATATTATTGACTCAAACACAAATTAATCCACTAACTTGTTTGCAAGAATTAGGCCAAGAAGGAAGAAGTTTGGGTGATTTTTAATCAAGTTTTCATTTTGTAAAGTCCAAATTTTACAAAGGTTAAAAATCATTCACATTTGGTTAAGGTGCTTAAAATTCACTTAATAATCTATCTTTTAGTATTTTCCGAGCTTTTACAAGTGCAAACATGGCCAAGGGGCTAAAAATTTCAAACACATTTCAACTTGGTGTTAGTAAAAATAACTTACATCTTTAGTTAGAGCTCTTAAGGGATTTTTTGAGTTTTATTTGTTATTTATACTAGTTAGAAATTACTTAGATTAGATTATCTTATTTTTTGGAAAACATAAACTTTAGTGTGTATGCTCTCTCTCATCCCCTTTAGGGAACTCAAATGACCAAAAGAACTTAGTTTATTATCATTATTTATAAAAATTTGTGTCGAAAAGAATGTCATGTATGTTCTCCTCAAGATCTGAGTGTATTGGGTGATTCAAAAGCAACCTCTAAAGTCTTTTCATTTTTTTGTTTATTTCTTTTATACACTTGAATTGTGGGTAGGAATTCATCGCATCCCCATGAGTTATGTAGAGATGAATTAACCTAAGATTTCATCTTCCAATATCATACTAACCCTGATCTACTATGAGATATACAAATTGTGGAAATTATTGGATGGGATAATGGTGAGCAATTAGCCTGACCATACTAATGGGTACTATTATCTCCAAATCTTGCACCGTAGAAGAGGGCTATTTAGGCCTCCTCCAGATTTGGGTAATGTTGGGACATTTATAGGCCTATGGATGTGCCTATAAGTGGAAATAAAACTCTAGGTTGAAAAGGCTAGCTCCCTGTATTATCTTTTTGTGCAATAAAACTATTGAACTAGTTTGTATGAATGAAAAGAGTCAGAAGTTTGCATAAATGAAAAACCTAGTCTAAGATGGTGATACACCAAGAATTAGTATCCACATGTATGCAATATACTTATGCACAATACAGAATAATAATTCTATAACTCAAGCTTTATAAGATTCCAACATAAGTATTTCAATGTAGAGATAAAATGAATGAGATCACACAAGGTAAATAACTAGAAAAGATAACCTCTATAGTCCAGAAAAAGGGTTACATATGTGCAAAATCTCATACAACTAAAATGCACTCTACATGACCTATTGGATTAATTATTTGATAAAAACATGAAGGATAGAGAATAATGATAAAACATCAATTTTTGTCACTCTGTATCTCTTGCATGCCTAGGCAAATGTTTAGAAGTTAGAAAGAAAATAGACTTATGCTTCTTTATTCAAAGGCAAGAAAATGGCAAAACATTCCAGTAGGGCTTCACTGTACTATCTATGGATGATAAAACAAGATCCCAAGGGTCCTATTTATAGAAAAAGAGGGAGAGAAGAGACAACTCTTGGGTGCCAAAATAAAATCCTCCAAAATGGTTTGAAGTTGCCATTTTTGTGAAACTGGTTCCAACTGTTCTCTCATTCAGTTAGAGTTTGTCCTTCTCTTTGATTCACCCTCTTGAAATGACTTGGATCATTGAAAAATTAATGGTGAGATGACCCTCTATAATAAATAGCTTATCTCACTATTGTGAACCTTAGATTCTTCCTGAGAGCTCTCAAGTTTTACACTATAGATCCATTCGAGTTTTCTAAGTGACTTTACTTCTACTTACTTCTTCGTGTTATTTGATTGCTTCTACTTGTAAAAGTCATAAGCAAAGATATTTTGAAAACCCACAAAGCATGGTCTCTTCCTTTTTGATATTTTTGACTGCTTTTAATTTGTAAAAGTCATAATCAAAGCTCTTTGGGAAACCCAATTTTCACTATCCTTGCTTAAGACCCTGTTAAGTTCTCTAAATGGCTTTATTCCTTGCTTGAAGACTTTAGGCTTGAATTTGACATCCTATGGCATGTCATATTTGAATCCCAATGGCTAGTTGATCACCCTGAATTTGAGATCCTATGGCACATCATCTTTGCACCCCAATGGTTAGTTGGCTATATTAAACTTGACATCCTGTGGCACATCATGGGGATCTATCAGGTCAGGTTTATGTTCCAAGTAATTTTCCTAAAGTAATTCCTTCAAACAATTTATCTAAAGGAATTATTTCAGGGATTTTTATCGAAAGGCAATGGTTAGTTCCTTCAAGAATTTTTCTCAAAGGACACTTGGGAAAGTTTACTTTAGAAAAGTTT
Organism: Torreya grandis; assembly: GCA_037957365.1. Lineage (NCBI taxonomy): Eukaryota > Viridiplantae > Streptophyta > Pinopsida > Cupressales > Taxaceae > Torreya > Torreya grandis. Next base: position 569,179 of record JARHVA010002025.1, read on the forward strand.
TGAAGGACACTTGGGGAAGGCACATGGTCCCTTCAGAACATTTTTGAAGGGCATTTCCAAAGACAAAGTTCCCTTCATAAAAGTTTGAAGGGTCACTTGGGAAGAAAAGTGCCCTTAAAAACTTTTCTAAAGGGTCAGTTGGACAACAAAGTGCCCTTCAAAAAAGTTTGAAGGGACACTTGGGCTAAAAAGTTCCCTTCAAAACTTTTTTGAAGGGTCACTTTTAAGAAAAGTGCCCTTCAAAAAAGTCTGAAGGGACAGTCGGGCTAAAAAGTGCCATTCAGAACTTTTTGAAAGGGTCACTTATAAAGAAAAGTGCCCTTCAGAAAAGTCCAAAGGGACACTTCGGAGAATGAAGTGCCCTTCAGAAAAGACTAAAGGGACACTTAGGGGGGAATAAGGCAAGAAAGGACCTTCAAAAAAGTTTTGAAGGGCCACTTCTGAGAGGCAAGAATCAAGACCATTTCAGGTTTTCTAATTGCTTTTGCTTATAAAATTCATAATACTTGCTCCTTGGAAAACCCAAAGTCATGAATCAGTGAAAACCCACAAGGTATTAAAAGAAGTAATTTAGGTTTGTAAACTCAGATTACTCTGACTCATGAAACTTTTATAAGTCAAGTCATTTAGAGAACCTGACTTGGTCTTGAGGAGTAACTCAAGTTTATGAGAGGCCAAGACTTGACTTGTGGAGAACCTGACATATACTATAATGGAGCCAAAACACCTTAGCCTCCTTGACTTGTAATTTTGGACCTCTAAAATGACCTGTTCTTGTAACTGTTGTTTACCTCTCCATGAAAATGGTTAAACAAATTATAATAAGGTGAAATTTGGTCAACATTCTTAGTGATTCTAAGGGGAGACATGCCTACTATGTCAAAGAATAGTCACCTAAATGCTTCCTTTGGGCATGGAGTCATGCACATAAACACTTCAAAGAGAATTGAACAAGCTTTGGTTCAAAAACACACTAGTTGGGTTGATTACACACACAACGCAGAGATGCACACCAAACAAAGGGAAGGAAAACACACTTGTGTTACAAAGAACTTAGGGAAAACAAACACAACAAAGGAAACACACCAAAATAAAGTATATACAAGACATAGCCAACAAGGTTCAAAAGTAAGGCTTCAAATGGATTCTATTCACTGGAATAGGCAGCTCTTCTCCATCTATTTTGGATAGCTAAAAGGAGTTTTTTTGCTTGCACTTGTTGATGATGTAAGGACCACTCCATAGAGTATCAAACTTTGTATGTTTTACTAGTTTTGCTATTGTGCAAGTTCCAAGGTAGGGAGATATTATGATATGGATAGCCTAGCTTCTCTCCCATAGACAAGTACAAAGGGAGAATTACCACTTGAATTTTTGGGAGTGATTATGTCTGCCCATAAAGCTATCTTTAGCTTGCTATGTTATGCTCTTTGATTAGTTTCCAACATCCTCTTGATGGTATTGATGAGGTTCTTGTTGGTAGACTTAGCCAATCCATTACCTTAAGGGTAGTAGTTGGATGAGGTACTCAAATGAACTCCACTCTTTACTACCCAATCAAAAGTTTTAACACTTATGAAAGTAAGTGCATTATCTGAGAAGATGACATGAGGAGTTCCAAACATTGTTATAATACTATCATAGAACTCCAAGATGGAATTTTCATTTGCTTCTTTCAAAGTAATAACTTTTACCCATTTTATGAATTAGTTTTTAGAAGTCAATATCCATTTATGTCCAGCATTTGATGGAGGGTTGATCATGCCAATGAAGTCAAGGCCCCATTGCATGAAAGGTTGGTCCACTTAGATAGGATTTAATGGAAGGGAAACAAGATTCTATTTGCCAACAAAGAAAGCACATTGAGGACAAACCTTTGCCCAATGATAACAGTCCTTAAAAAGACTAGGCCAATAGTAACTAGCTCTCATTATTTTTATAGCTGTTATTTTAGGAGAGAAGTGACCACCATCTGCATCATTATGGAACTTTTCTAGCAGCATATCAAATTAGTCATTGTTGATGCATCTTAACAACACATTTCTCACATCCTTCTTAAAAAGAATGCCATCCATAAGACAATAAGGAATATCTTGCATCATAAAATACCTTCTTTGAGATTTATTCAAGCCATTGGGACACTTACCATTTTGAATAAAACCAATGATGTTTTATGTCTAACTTTGATTTTACATTTGATCAGCTGGCTAGTCTTGAACTTGATTCACCAAGGCTTGCTCTTTTGGATCTTGAAAGTCAGATCTAAGTGCTCACATAAACCTCTTCCTCTTATTAGGTTGGTTACCTTGATGTCAATGCCATATTCCATCACCTTTGTGATCCATCCAGCTCTCTTCTCATTGAGATCCCTGCTTAGGAGAGACTCCTTGGTGCTAAGATGGGAGACCATGACATGGATCCTATTGTTGGAAACCATATGCCTAAATTTTTTTAAGCCTTTAATAATGGTTAAAACTTAATTCTCAATAAAGGAATATCTCACTTTGTAGTCTTCTAAGCCTTGACTGAAAAAAACAATTAGTTGATCAACATACTCGTCATTCTTTTGCATAAGCATGACTGAGATTGTATCTAGGTTAGAAAAAGTATAAAGAATGAAATCCTTATAAAAATTCAGATTTAAGAGAATGGAAGATGTTGTAATTGATTGCTTGATTGCCTCAAAGCTACCTTTACCTTCCTTTGTCCAAGTAAAAACTTGGTTCTTTTTTAGCATGGTTATGATAGGATTTACCATAGTTGGAAATTTTGGGATAAACCTTCTTACAAAGTTTATTATTCCCAAGAAAAATTTCAGCCCTTTCTTGTGTTGAGGCAAAGACAAGCCTAGAATATATTCAATCCTTTTTGGGTCAATAGATAAACCTTCTTTTAAAATAACATGACCCAAAAGCTTGCCTTCATGGATAATGAAGATGCACTTCTTTGGATTGAGGGATATGCCATACTCTCTACACTTCTCAAACACTTGCCTTAGATGTCCCATATGATCAAAAACATCCTTTGAAAAAATGGTTATATCATTAAGGTAAACAAGCAAAAATTTATTAATCAAACCTTTGAAAGCCATGCCCATTACCCTTTGAAATGCAGCTCTAGCATTGGATAAACCAAATGGCATATTCTTATAGGCAAAGGTCCCCCACTTGGTGGTGAAGGCTATCTTGAATTGATCCTCTTAATTTACCAATATTTGATTATAACTAGAATAACCATCAAGAAGTGAGAAATGTTGAGAACCTAAAACAACTTGCAAATTTTATTCCATGGAAGGGAGTGGGTAATGATCCTTGAGAGACACTTTATTTAGATCACAAAAATCCACATAAAGTTTGATTTCTCCATTCTTATTTCGAACCAGCACAAGGTTGGCTACCCAAGTTGAGTGCTTGATAGGAAAGATAATCATAGACTCAATCAATTTGGTTAGCTCTTTCTTCATGAGTTCTTCTACCTTGGGGTTGATAGGCATTTGCTTTTGTCTTATCAGTTTAGATCCATGCTCAAACTCAATGGTGTGATGAGATAGACTTGGGTCAAAGCCATTCAATTCCTTGTATTCCTAGGCAAAGATGCCATGAAACTCTTAGCATAATGCAATAAACTCTTGCCTTTCTAGCTAAGAACAAGCCTTGCCAATCTTCAAAAGTTTATCCTTGAAAATTAAAACTCTCTCATAGTTCTCTTCTTTTGTTGACATGCTCATTATTTGGTTTTTGTTTTGATCATCCTCATTGAAGACACTCTCTAAGGAAATCAACCAATTGGGTATTTTATTTGTCTTCAACTATATAATCTACTCTTTATAATGATCATGCAACTTCTTTTGATTTCTTGAAGAGAAGTTTACCTCATTTGGCAAGAAGGGTGCAATGTGTTCATCACTTTTAAACACTTGCCATGAAACTTCAATATCTAGAATGGAAGGTATCACAATAATCCTGATATGAGATTGATCTTTCTCTTATTCAATGTCAACAGTTGAGTCAAAATGTGCTCTTATTGTAGCTAGTCTATCATTGTGCTTATTCAAGTCTCTTCGTATGAGATGGATGTTGAAGGCATCAAAATCCTCAAGTAGATCCCATACCCTATGCTTGTAGGACTTGAGAAAGGGGTTCTTGGCTTTAGCTGACTTATCACTTGATTAATGACCAAGTCACTATCTCCATAGACTTTCAAAGCTTGATTCCTCTCTTTTTTTCCCATTGGAGACCATGAACTAAACCTTCATATTCTACCACATTGCAAGTGCAGCTGAAGTGAAACCTATAAGAAGAGTAGTAATGATTATTTGATGGGGAAACTAACATGACACTAGCTCTTTCACCTACTTTGCTCCTTAAACCATCAAAGAACATTTCTCACATGCCATCAAGCTCATGATCTTCATTGGTGAGTGAAGGAATTGGGACATTTTTCTCAAGCATGCAATAAAATCTCAAATCAGTTTCCTCAATGAAAGTGTAAGGATCAAGGCCATATGTTTCAATGCTATACTTGTCAAGATAGAGGTTAGAAATACCTTCAAGAGAAGAAAATGTTTCACTATTTAGGACTGTTTCTTCCTCCTTGCTAATTAGATAGTTTTGATTTGTCATTGCTCCAAGTATGGATCAATGTGGAACCTTGCTAAGGGTTGAGTCCTTATGGTTACCTTAGTTCCATACCTTGTATTGAAAGCTAGAAAGAACCAATTAGCAGAAAGGTATCCTCCTATCTTAGTCATAAAGTCCCTAGACAATCATATAGAAAAGTATGTTGGAAGGTCCACCACCATAATATCTTGCATGATAGGGAAGCCTTGGTAGCCATGTAAAAACACTTTCAGACTTTTAACCAATCCTACCATCTTGGTTAGAGTTCCATACATCTACAACATGCCTTTACTATGGTTCATAGTTCAAACCTAGCTTATCAGCCACTACTTTAGGCATAATAGTAGTGTTTGCTCCACTATCTACAATACAATTGTGGACCAACTTATCTCCTAAAATGAGTGTGAGGTAGAAGGGTGGAGGATTTTTAACTTTAGTGGAAGGCTCCAAAATATGATTTGGAGAATTTGTGAGAGACACACTATGATTCCTTGAAGATTGAGGAGCCACTTGCATACTTGCTAACTGCTCTTGCAAAAGTTCCTTTTGACCAGGTATATGTAGAACCTCCTAAAGGGATATGCTTGTCTTAGTGCTCTTTAATGAGTTTGCAATATTTAGAAAAAGAGTATTCACTTTTTCCTACATTTTTTTTGGTAATAAAGGAGTTGTTTCCTACTGTGTTGTAATCTTGGCAGCTGCATTTATATTTTAATTTTGTTGAGGAACATGGCTTGTAGAAGGTACAACACTTTTATTGGCATTTTGTGGCCTTAGAGAGACATCACTTAGAACTATTCATGGCTCCTAGCCCTCTCCCAAGGCTCTCTTCTTGGACCTTGTATTAGCTATAATTGACATGCCTTAAGTCAACACAAAAGCATCCTTTTCTTGAAAGTTCAACATTCCCACACTTGGGCTGATACCTTCTCCATAATTATCCCTTTGGCTGGGACATGCTTCTTCTACTTTCATGTAAGGATTAACTTCTTATTATGTAGTCAAAGCATGTTAGTTAATCCATCATCATGTGCAAACTAGCCTTGAGGTTGCCCATATTGGTCTACATGATCTTATCATTGCACTAGATTTGCATGAAATAGAACAACAACCTTTACGAGAGGAGTAGAATTTGGATTATATGCATTTGGATGCCTATTGTAACCTTGTTGATTTTATCCTCTCCCTTGATAATTGTATTGAGATGGATCTCTACATCCTTGTTGAGGATAGTATTGTGCATTAGCAGGAGAACTTACCTGATATTGAGCTTGCTTGAGCTGAGCTCTTAATGATCTGATTTATTCATCCTTATCCACAATATTATCCACCTTCTTGGGAAAGTACCTTGGCTTCAAAATGGAATTGGGAACCTGAGACATGATTGGATCTTCAATCAAATTATGGGACAACAAAGGCATGAAAACTCTTGAAGGGAGTCTTCCAGCCTAAATCAAACTATTCTCAGCCTCAATTGCTAGCTCATATGCACTTAGAAGAGTGAATCCTCCCATTAACTACAACATAATAACAACATCAATACCAATCCCTTTGAGGTATGTTGGGAACACAAAGCTAGGAGGAGGTCTCATGATTCGTGGTAGCCTATACCATGTTCTTAAAAATATCTCATTAAAATATTCTATGGATTCATTTGGACCTCTTCTTATTACATTCAGTTGATGTATTAGAGAAGCATGATCACTCTTATTTTTGAATCTTGTCACCAATAGTTCTCTAAAACCATCCCAACTTATAATGTATCCCCCTTCCAATGTTCTATACCAGTCAAGTGCCTTGCATTTTAAAGACATAACAAGCATCCTAATGGCTATGTTGGCCCTAGTAACATTATGGAAATTGCAAAAATTACAAATGTCTCTAATAAGTTTAGATGGGGCAATAGGACCCTATCTATTGAAACTAGGAAGATTCTTGGTAGCATTTTTAGGGATGGGGTCATATGCAGGAAGCTCTATTAGGTTTTGGGTATTAAAAGTAGGGAAAGGTTGACACTTATGCTCTATTAGGTTTTGGGTATTAAAAGTAGGGAAAGGTTGACACTTATCTATCTCTCCCTTTTCTCCCATTTCTCTTCTTCCTCTATGATCCTCTATTTATTCTTCTTATTCAAATTCATCCTCTCCTTGAACTTCTTCAACCTCTTTTGCTTCTTCCCCAAAACCTCCTTTCAAAGGATTTAATAGGGCTAGGAGTGGTTCAAAGTGTTGTTATTCAAGAAAATCTTTAGCTAAAGGGGCTTGGTCAAAAAATCTTAAGGACCTTGTGAGGACCATGTAGGATAATATATAAAACTTAGTCTATAACTAAGGATTCACACCATTTTAGAGTCGCCCAATGCTAGGTTAGGGGTATTTATACTACTTAGGCCTATCAAGACCAACATTCACCTTGACTTAGAAATAATTTGCATCCCATCAAGTGTGCAAGAACCATTGTCTCTAAATCTTGCACCCTAGAAGAGGGCTATTTAGGCCTCTTCCAGATTTGGGTAATGTTGGGACATTTTTAGGCCTATGGGTGTGCCTATAAGTGGAAATGAACCTCTAGGTTGAAAGGGGTAGCTCCCTGCATTAAATTTTTGTGACATAAAACTCCTAAACCAGTTTGTATGAATGAAAAGAGTCAGAAGTTTGCATAAATGAAAAGCATAGTCTAAGATGGTGATACACCAAGAACTAATATCCACATGTATGCCCTATACTTATGCACAATAAAATAGAATATAATCTATAACTCAAGCTCTAGAAGATTCCAACATAAGTATTTCAATGTAGAGATAAAATGAATGAGATCACACAAGGTAGATAACTAGAAAAGACAACCTATATAGTCCAAAAAAAGGGTTACATATGTGCAAAATTTCATACAGATAGAATGCACTATACATGACCTATTAGATCAATTATTTACTCAAAAATGTGAAGGACAAAGAAAAGAAGGATAAAACATCACTTTTTGTCACTCTGTGTCTCTTGCATGTCTAGGCAAATGTCTAGAACTTAGAAAGAAAATAAACTTATGCTTCTTTGCTCAAAGGCAAGAAAATGGCAAAACATTCCAGTAGGGCTTCACCATACTATCTGTGGATGATAAAACAAGAGCCCAAGGGTCCTATTTATATCAAAAGAGGGAGAGAAGAGAGAGCTCTTGGGTGCCAAAATAAAATCCTCCAAAATGGTTTATAGTTGTCATCTTTGTGAAATTGATTCTAGTTGTTCTCTCATTCAGTTGGAGTTTATCTTTCTCTTTGATTCATCCTCTTGAAATGAACAAGATCACTATAAAATACATGGTGAGATGACCCTCCATAATAAATGGCTCAAATCACTATTGTGAACCTTAGATTCTTCCTGAGAGCTCTCACATTTTGTACTGCAAACCCATTCAAGTTTTCTAAATGACTTTACTTCTACTTGCTCCTTCAGATTCTTTGATTGATTCTACTTCTAAAAGACATAAGCAAAGCTCTTTTAAAAAAATGCAAAGCATTGTCTCTTCCTTTTTGGGATTTTTGATTACTTTTACTTGTAAAAGTCATAAGTAAAGCTCTTTTGGAAACTCGATTTGCACTATCCTTGATTAAGACCCTACCGAGTTCTCTGAATGGCTTTGCTCCTTGCTTGAAGACTTTAGGCATGAATTTGATGTCTTACGACACACCATCTTTGAATTCTAATGGCTAGTAGGCCACCCTAAATTTGACATCACATGGAATGTCATATTTTCACCCCAATGACTAGTTAGATGTATTATACTTGACATCTTACTGCACGTCATAGGGATCCATCAGGTCAGGTTTATATTTCGAGCAATTTTCCTGAAGTAATTCGTTTAGACAATTTATCTAAAGGAATTCTTTCAAGGATTTTTCTTGAAAGGTAATGATTAGTTCCTTCTATAAATTTTCTCGAAGGACACTTGGGAAAGTGTCCTTCAAAAAATTTCTAAAGGACACTTGGGGAAGGCATAGGGTCCCTTCAAAACTTTTTTGAAGGGTATTTCCAAAGACAAAGTGCCCTTCAGAAAAGTCCAAAGGGTCACTTGGGAAGAAAAGTGCCCTTCAAAACTTTTTTGAAGGGTCACTTGGACAACAAAGTGCCCTTCATAAAAGTTTGAAGGGACACTTGGACTAAGAAGTGCCCTTCAAAACTTTTCCAAAGGGTCACTTGGAAGAAAAGTACCCTTCTTAAAAGTTTGAAGGGACACTCAGGCTAAAAAGTTCCCTTCAAAACATTTCCAAAGGGTCACTTAGAAAGAAAAGTGCCCTTTAAAAAAGTTTGGAGGGACACTTGGGAAAAAAAAGTGCCCTTCAGAAAACTCTAAAGGGACACTTGGGGGGAACAAGGCAAGAAAGGCCCTTCAAAAAAGTTCTGAAGGGCCACTTTTGAGAGGCAAGAATCAAGACCATTTCGGGTTTTCTAATTTCTTTTTCTTATAAAAGTCATAATACTTGCTCCTTGGAAAACCTAAAGTCATGCATTGTAGAAAACCCACAAGGCATTGAAATGAGTAATTCGGGTTCATAAACCTGAATTAATCCTACCCATGAAACTTTTATACATCAAGTCATTCAAAGAACCCGACTTGGTCTTGAGGAGTAACTTAGGTTTATGAGAGGCCAAGACTTGACTTGTGGAGAACTTAACATACACTACAATGGAGCCAAAACACCTTAGCCTCCTTGACTTGTAATTTTGGACCTCTAAAATGACCTATTCTTACAAATACTATTTGAATCTCCATGAAAATGGTTGAATAAATTATACTGAGGTGCAATTTGGTCAACAGGTACCCAAGCCATGTAGCAACTAGACATTGGATTTCACTAAGTAGTACATGGCTAGAGTTGTTATATAAAAGAATAGACCCTTACATAGTAAGCTAGGTAATTTGGATTCAATTGATGTGATTATGCCCTTGTGTTAGCCATAATTGGGACCATCTAGTATATGTGAAACTTATAGATTTTTAGTCAAATCCCACTTGTCACATAATTTCATGACAAATGCTGAGTGATCTTCACTCTAAGTTCATGCCACGTACCAATAATTGAGAGACATAAGGGAGGATAAAAACTTTACCTGCACCTATACTTTTAATTTTTGGATTAATAGTTAATTCCTCATAAGCATTGGTATATGAGTGGAAACTTTGGTTAAAGCTACGCACACTCATGTTAGTTATAAGGATAGGATGAGCCATTTGTGTTAATTTTATTTTCTTTGATTTACATGCATGTTTTAAGACAATAATTTTTTTGTTTGTTAAAAAATGAGTCACAACATCACATGTTTTAAACCACTTTAGCCTAAGTGGTGTTATTCTATCCGTTTAGTGTCACACTTTCACCTTAGACTTTTTATACCAAAACATTATGTGTGTGTCACTTGTTTAAATGAGGCATCGTTTTGCTACCCGTTTCATCCCAATTATTTGCCTTAGATTTTTAAAAACCATGATCATACCTTTTGATCAAAGTAACATCATTACATTATTCATGTTATTTCAAAACATTACCTTGTTTCAAAGCAAGTTTGAAATCATATATGCCTTTGGTCTATAGTTGGTGTTGTTATGCCATTTATTTAAGTCTAGGATGTTATCCATTTGAGGAATCTAAGTCTTTTAAACCAAGTTGAAAATTTTTCTTGTGAAGTTCATATTCAAAATTGACTGGTCTATACCTATGTCTTGCTTAACTTTGGCTTGGGTGTTTACCTCTCACATTTGAATTATGTAACTTGGACTAATTCCGTGCTTACTTTGAAGACCCTTTTTGCCTAGATCTAAGAAGTGTTCTATTTTTGTGTGCCTTGAGTCTATTTTTTACCTTGAACTAACATCAAAACTCTCTTTTGAAGTAAAACCTTAAGCATGATTATTTTTGATTGGATCCTTGCTTATCACTTGGGCTTAAATACTTATTGCTCTTATTTTGCTTACTTGAGATTGATTTTCCTAATTAGTTTTAGGCATGTGAATAGAGTGAATGTCTTATACCAAGGTCAAAATTATTTTAGAATCCATGTGCTGAGATTGAGTCAAAGTGTTTTGAATTATCTGCCTTAGATTAATTAAAAGTTTTTACCTTGACCTAGTTTGTTTTAAAAGTCTAGTTTTGTGCCTTATTACCAAAGACTTAGCATTTGCCTTTCATTTTTTAGACCTAGTTTGTTTCAAAGTCTAGATTTATGCCTTCTTAATAAAGACCTAGCATTTACCTCAATTTTTAGATTTAGTTCATGCCTTTTAAGTCTAGCTTTGTGCCTTCTTACTAAAGACCTGGCATTTGTCTTTCAGTTTTCAAACCTAGTTTATTTCAAAGTCTATATTTGTTCCTTCTTACTATAGACCTAGAATTTGCCTTAGTTTTTATATTTAGTTCATGCCTTTTGAGTCTAGTTTTTTTCCTTGTTTACAAATACCTAACACCATTTTTCATTTTTAGACCTAGATTAGTTTTGTTTGAAACACTTTGCCAAAACTAGGTTTCAAACTTACCTTTCATTTAAACATTTTTGTGCAAGACCTTAAACCTTGGATATATTTGAGACTAATCTTACCATTGATGATTTTGGAGAAAGATCTCTATTCTAGGCCAAGTATAAATCATTTGAAACAATATACCACATTTTCCATCTAGACCAAGTGTTTAGATGTGTAAGGTATCGACCAATCTTTTTAGACCATGTTTCAAGTGTTGTGTGAACTTTAGACCTTTTCTTCACGAGACCTAGTCATAGATCTGAACATGCCTCAATCAATTTTATTTTTAAATGCCTAGACCATGTTTGTTTTCAAGACTAATTTCACTTTACCTAGACGAATGCTAAGTTTCATGGCCCATGTTCAAGACCATTTTCATAGACCAAGACCACCCTCTTTGGGATAATTGTCAAACCTAGCCATGTTGATTATCATATGTCAATATCACCCTTCTTTGGGCCAATTAAAGTACCAAGTTAATCCTTTCAATGATAATGGTACCTGGTCCCCTACTTATCCTAGTAATTTTCCTTTGGCTTGTATTAGCAACCGAGCTTCACAATGCCCATTCATTACCATTCTAGGCCCTCTTCCTTTGGCTTGCATTAGAAAATAAGATTCACTACACCCATTAATTACCATTCTAAGCCCTCATCCTTTGGCTTGCATTAGAAACCAAGCTTCATAAATCCCATTTATTACTATTGTAGGCCCTCACCCTTCAGATTGTATTAGTAACCAAGCTTTACAACACCCATTCATTAACATTCTAGGCCCTCATCCTTCAACCTACATTAGTAACCAAGCTTCATAGCACCCATTCATTACCATTTTAGGCCCTTCCAAATATGTTAGCTCATTATCCCAACAAGGTTGCACAATTGTGATTAGATGGATCATAGTTACCATCCTAGACCTATAACCAGTCTTTGTTATACCTATCTTAGATGCACTTATTTACAAAGAGCTCATTATTAAACCATAGGTTGTTATTCATCCATACCAACCTTCCCCCACTTTAAAAAATCTAAGCTGGTCTTCAAACCACAATGGAGTCAATCATTACCTATATAATAGCCATCATTCAAATACCAGCATGTGTCTAGATTTGATATTTTACAACTAATTATAAGCCAAGGCCAAGAGAACTAACCAATACATGATGTTTTTGTTGAAACACCTATTTTTGATGAGTTAACTTGTGTTGAATCACCCTTGACCCTTTCCCATTGGTTGAGGAGTCTCACTTTGATAAGCCAATCTTTTTTAAGTCACCCCTTAATGATTATAATTACTTTTGGGTAAATCATTATTTCAAACATTGCTTTATTTTTGAGGAGCCTCACTTTGACAAGCCAATATTTATGGAATTACATGTTGACCATTTTCCTTTTGTTGAGAAGCCTCACTTTGACAATCTGGTCTTTTTGGAGTCCTTAGTTGAGCCTATTTTTAAAGATCCCATTGTTCAACCCCAGGCCATTACTCATCTAATACCAAGTATTCAACATAACATCTTTGTTGCAACACTAGATGAATAATCAAGTTTTATTTTTGAACTGATATCAAATTTAGGACTAGAAGTAGAATCAATGTTGGTCTCAACATGAAATTTAGAGTCCCTTAAGTCAGACTCAACTTTAGAATTAGAATACATTCATGGTTGCTACAACATTGGTTATATATGACTTGTAGATCAATTTGAATATATTTATGATCATTCCATGAGATTCAACATCGACACAAGTTCTCCTAGTATCTTTTATGAGGATTGTGTTGCCTCTTCCCATTACATTATCATTCCACATGCCATTACAACTAACCAACATATCCATTATATTAACATTCCACATCCCATAAGTGTCAATTGGGACTAACAAAATTACACCTTATTGAACTATATCTATTTTGACATATCAGTTATAGAATATCAGGGGGACCATGACCACATTCATGTAGAATAAGAATAATCTCCTAGTGAAACCTTTTTAGAGGCGCTAGTGGGAAATCAAATTCCAAAATCAACATCTTATAATGAAACCTCATTTGAGGCATTAGAAGATAATCAAGGTCAAAATTCAATGTTCCTTAGTGAAACCTTCCTAGAGGCACTATGGGACAATCAAGACAACTTTATTGGTGAAAACCTCTTTGAGGCACCAATAGCTAATCATAATAGTTCTTCAATGTTTAATGATGACATTATTAAAGATAACATTATTACAACTTCCAATCTACAACATAATCAAATGGAAACATTTATTAGACCTAAACAACATAAAAATATTGAAATTTTATCGAGAGCATATTCATAAGTCTTTGGCACCACCACTACCAAAATTATGTTGCATCTAAAATCAACAACATTATGTGTGCCTAAAAATCCCAATATTCATTTATTTCCCAACCATTGTACTTTCCATTATGATCCATCCCTTCATTTCTAAATCAAACCTTTTATCCAATTTTAATCTGTATTTACCATCTATGGTTATACTTTATTTTATAGAGGCTATGAATACATCTTGTCTCAAGGTTTGGAGGAAATATAATCAAAGACTAACAAAGATCATAATAATGTTATTGTAGTCCAAATCAGTAGTAGGTTCTTGATTAAAGTAGTTATTCAAAAGGGCTATGGGCTAGCAATTTAAATAACTAATTATTCTAATCATATCATATGTTGATTAGGATGTGCATCTCCACATCATCAAGAATAATAAAACTATATATTTACCATACCTTACCATTTACCTTGCCTTGCCTTACCATCCTTTCATACTTTGCCATATGTTTGAACTATAGTGAATTGAGGTCTATTTGTACTATGTAGGAAGTGCTCAGTATTTTATGAGGTTAGCTTAGTCATTCCTTTTCCAATGATCTCACCATTTTTTGAGTGATTTTAGTAAACTCTCTTGCCATTTTGTGAGTCACCAATGTGTGAATCATACATTTGAAATAGATGCATTACTAGATACCCTAAGTCATGCTCTCACTATTTTGTGAGTTAACCCATTTTATGTCTCATAATTCTCCATTAAGTTGAGATGCCTAAAAAACCCAAAAACATTTTTTTATACTAGTCCATTTAGATTGTATCCATGTCACTTAGGATGTGCATTTCCTAGTCAGTCAATATAATTGAAGTGCTCTCATGGCTTTCATCATGACCATTTCCATTTTCCCAGTTCATTTTCTAATATTGTTTCATCCCTTTCTTGGGAGAACTACATTTAGTCTAAAGTTCATATTGGACCTTGTGTTCATGGGACTATGTAGGTAGTGTCCAATTGTCTAGTGCATTTAGAGTCAACTCAACCATTCTTGGTGATTAATTTCATTCACCATTTTTTTAGATCGTTCCTTCTTATAGGGTTGTCTAATGCTCTCACCAGTTTGTGAGAAACCTAAGCTCATACTCTCACCATTTTGTGAGTGATATCTTGTCAATATATGATGAGTTAAGATACCCTAAAAATTCTAAAAACATTTAGAAATTTTCAAAAACCTAAAAATTAGAAAAATTGATTTACAATCTCCTAGAGAGATATAAAGCCCCAAAATCAAAAAACATTTATCCTGTCTAAACCTATTTAACCATCCTTAATCCACCCTAATAGGTGAAACCCATTGTTGGTTAAAATCCATTCCATTTACATAGGAGGTTTGACCTTCCCTTTTCATATATCCTTGTTTAAGGGCACCATCCACTTCACACTATTAGGATGAGCTCACAGCTTTCACCCTATTAGGGAAACACCAAAGTATGCTTTCCTTTGTATATAGTTTACTTAGGGGAACCATCCATTTATCATTCTATTAAGCCTTCACATGTATGTATTGACTTGGTTGATGATAAGATGCTTTATATTATTTTATTTTTGAGCTTTTTATTTATTTGTTTATTTATCTATTTGTTTGATTTAATTATTATGCCTTGAATTAGTCTATATGTGTTCATTGGGTGATTCCTTGTGTATAGATATTGAGTCCATCCATATTCATATGTCAATATTATCATCATGGTTTTTATCATTGGTGCATTATTTTTTATTATTTATCAGATCGGGAGTCAACCCTTAAACACATTACATGTAGGTCATCATGGTGTTTTATATCATGGTGCATACCATCACATGCTACAAAAAAAATAGTTTGGTGGAGCTTACAAGAAATGGTGTTATAGAAAATTCTCCTTGTTCACTTTTGTAATTCCTCCCACTCTCCTTGATCAAATCAACCTATTGACCATTCTGGTTGTATCAATGTTAATAAGGATGAACATCTATGCCTTGGTAGGTACAATAAAATCATTCACATCGATCAATTATTATTCTTCTATTTTATTCCTCATCCTATTTTCTCCCATTTTGGGTGAAATACATTATCCTAAGGTCTATTTGGACTATATAAAAAACACTTGGATACATGACGTATCTCAGATCAACTTAGCCACCTTTTTATTCCAATAATTTCATTCATCACTTTGTGCATCCTCTTATGCCTAATTATTTATGGCTTCTTCAGTCATTAGATCATCACATCTACATTTACACCTATTCATTTTTAATATATGTAATAGGTTATATCTTTGAGTTATGCTTTCCAATCTACCTTATTGGGGCACAACCAAAAAATCATTATTCAATCCAGGTCATCTTAATGATTATAACCACCTTTGGGTAAATCATTATTTTGACCCATCTACCTTATTGGGGCACATATTATGCCAATAATTGTAACCACCTTTTGGTAAATTAGTAATTTTAATTAATATGTGCAGGCATTATCTTGATTGGATTAATCTCACATATAGGTTAATTTCATTCTTCTTGATTCTTTTTGTGGGACCATCCATCAATTGTATGGGTCAACCACTCCCTTGAGGGAGAATCATAGGCTTCCCAAACTTTGTTTGGATCATCATTTTTTAATCATTATCTTCTTTTTCTTATTCACATCTTTTTCATTCTTTTAAAAATATGTTATTGTGTATGTGTCTCATAATGCCTTCTCAAATAGGGTTAAATTGTAGACACTCCTTTTTTCCACTTTCATATCTAAATGGATGCTAGGATAAATTCTTATAAATAATGCAAGTTAAGCCTAAAAATAATTAAAATGCTCTAATTTATCAATGCACATCACATGCATATTCTAATCTACATCAATGTGTCCCTAATTAGGGTAATACACTATACAAAATCATCATCTTCCTCTAATTCATCTATGATCAATTTATGACCTAGTAAGTTGACCTTTTTAACCATGTGTGAGGGATAACTAGGCAAAATTCAAAAAGGATAATTAACTTGATCAGGATTACTTAATTAGTTAAACCCAATTAAATGCATAGGTGAAAATCCCATGGATAATTAATTATCAAATTTATATTTTTAGAAATTCATAAATTTAGATTGATGACATCATCATGACATCTAAAATGATGTCACTATTATGACATCATCTTTTGAGTTGTCCAACACTCACAAAAGATCAAATAAATATCTAGATTTTTGAGCCATGTTTATTAATTGAAAATATTAATGGCTTGTCCCATCCCAAACCTAACCATGGTTAAACTAAACATAACTACACTTGGGCTAGGGTTAGTTTGAAAATCTATAAATACAAGGGTTCACCCATTGTTCAACAAGCCCTTTCAGTGTAATGTTATGATGTAAAAATATGTTCAAAGAACCTATTTGTAGTGTTATAATTCTCATTTGTTAAGAGAGAGCCAAGCTAAAGCCAAGCCCAACATTTCCTAGGTGACAAGGAGAGATGATGCAATGAGTACCATTGCCAAAGATTCTTTGATCACACGACTAAGCACATTCTTCAATGGCCAACATATAACTCTTGCTCTCAAGGAAGGTATTTTTTTTTTTTTAATCCTCTCTTGATATTTACTTGTATTGTTCTGTTACTCATTGAATGTCTAAGCTTGAGGTGTTACTTTTATTAGTGTGTTTTTATTTGATTTTAATCATACTAACGTAATAATAATCTCCCCTCTTGGATTCTTATTGATCACAGTACCCACTTTTTCATTAATGAAAATGAATAAAACTAATTGTTGTCAATCAAACTCTCACCCTTGTGAAGGTAGTTTTAGGCCTTCACAATCTAGTAAAACATGGAAACAATCCTAGGCTGTGGGTAGCCTAATCAGTGGATTGAATCTCTATATTATAAGGGTTAGCTCCCTTTGGTATATCAATTAGGATCTCTAATCTATGCTATGAACTGCTGGGGAAAAGGAAAGAAATAAACTTGAAGGGAGATCCTATCTAATGATGGTGATGCACCTAAATTTTGCTTGATCCACTCAATTTGGGCTCTTAAAACATTGATCAGATAGTAAAAAGACTAAATTTTTTAACTCCAAATGACCCCTATGCATCAATATTTCATGAAAAGGTTATATATGGTGATCAAATCTTGAGGGAAATGAAGAAATAGGCCTAATTCAAGACACTAACCAACCACTTATATCCACTATAACTTTAGCTAAGAGATGTTAAACACATAACATGACCTACATAATCTGATCAACTAGTAACTAGGTAAGAATAAAGACTTGATAAAGAAGAAAATTCTATCACATAAGCAAATCATTGATATAAATACACTATACCAACACTTTGGAGTCTAAAAATTGTCCTTCTATTAATCTAAAAAGGTTACACAACACAAATTTTGGTAGAATATGATCTTGCCAAAAAGAGGATACAATTAAAGGCTGAAAAGCCAACTTATATAAAGAAAGATACAACAACCAAGATATTGGCACTAAAAAATAGAAGAGGTCAACTCACTCTAACTTGTGTTATTTTAGCCTTCAAATAAAATCTATTTTTGTCTTATGCCTTGCATGAAACCTCTTTGGTATTGAATATAAATGGTGGGCCCAGGCTTGAGTCCAAACTTTCATCATGCATAATGCTACACCAATCTTCAAATATAGACTCCACTTAAACTGTTGGAATGTTTAAAATCTTTCCTTTACATGAAATCAATGCCACAACTGAATTTAGAACTCTTTGAATTTCTGGAAATGTTTGAAAGGCTTGAAACAAATAAGAGTGCATGCATGAAATTCTATGTTAAGCTCTCTAATGTTAAAATCCTTGAGTCATTCATGCATTCTACTCTCCAATTTAGAACTGAAAGAGTCATGTTTGAAATGGTTGCATGTCTTAGATGTGTCTAATCCTACTTTGGGCCATGTTGTATGCTCTACATATAGACTATAGAATGTGTTAATCTATTTATTGGCTATTGAAATCCTTTACCTTTTGTTTCTAGTTCTTCATTTCTATGCATATTTTGCTTTGAACTTGGGGCACTTACATGTAGACTGTTTACTTCTATCCCTATTTATTTCTATGGATTATATTCTTTCTTTTAAACTTTTTGACATATTTATTCAGCTTTTCCTTCTCATATATTATCTTTCTTTTGTTCATTTCCTACTTGGTTCCTTTCCCCCTTTGCCCTAGACAATTCCTTCGATTTCCTTTTCTCAGGTTTTGTCTTCAGATTCTTTGTAATGAAATTTCCCATGGACAAAATGTTTGTGACTATTTACTTCTTCATCTCAATTTGTGCTCAGACTTTCCCCTTGGTAAACCTTCTGAGGGAATTCTTTTGAACTTGTAAACTGCTGCCTTCTTCCTTGAATTTTCCCAAAGGGGACATACCCTTTGGAAGAAATGAAAGGTACCCCTTGGAATTTTGCAAATGGTATTTTGGTGAATTGGAAGTGAACTTTTTTGAAGGGTTGATACCCTTCAAATTTTTTAATGAACCCTTCAAAATATTATAAAGTGAAATTTTTTGAAGGAAAAATCCCTTCAAAAAAGTTGTTGAGTGTCCCTTTGTTTTTGAAAATGCCCTTTTATGAAGGGAAAATACCATTCAAAAAAGTTACAAAAAGCCTTTTGAAAAAATAAAGTTCCTCTCAAGATTTTGCCAAGTGACTTTCCCAAATGGAATGTGATCCCTCAGCATCTGACCCCTTCAGGGTTTTTATAAAGGACTTTTTGAAAAAAGTGACAAGCCCCTTTTCCCTTTAAATTTTTTTGAAATGGTCCCTTAGATTTGAAATGGCACTTTCATTCAAACAAAAAGTTCAAAGGAATTCATGTCCTTATTCATTTCCTTTGGATAAAATGTCTAAAGGAATTCTATCTTGCAAAGTCCACTTGCCCTTCAAAACTTTGTGAAATATCCTAGATTTTCTTGAAATGTACCCTTAAAGAAAGTTGTAATGGTCCTTTGATGAAAAGTGACCCTTCAGATTTTTATAAATGACCCTTCAAGAACTTTGAAGAGCACCTTTAGAAAACTTGACTTACCTTTTATAAAACTACAAGTGTCCTTGGGAAAAAAGTCAAGGTCTTCAGAACTCTTGTAAAGGGCTTCAAAAAAGTTATAGAATACATTTGGAACTTTTGAGAAGGACCTTTTTCTTTGAAAAATACCCTTTAGGATTCATAAAAAAAAATCCTTCAAAAAATCTAAACGAGCCCAATTCCTGACATTTGGATAAAGAAGTATGCTTATGCAAAGTTTAGAATGATAAGGGTGACAATTTGCCCTGTGATGTCAAAATTGTCAACATTTTGGTGACTCAACTGGGAAGCATGCTTGCTATGCTTGAGAACCTGGCCATAGACATGATATTTGAACTCATAGAACAATGATAAATTTGGTCTATGATTATAAGTACAACCTCTGATTTGAAAAAAACAACCTTCATCCTCCAAAACAAGAAGGAATTTGGGAAAAAATATAATTAAAATAATGTCCCTAAACAAAACTTGAAGGAAAGCAAACAAACTAACTATGTATAAGGGCTTTGCTCTTCAATAGCAATGTTTCATATATATCCTATTGACTAGGAGTGGAAGCTCTTGATCATCCATCTTTGTAAGTTGGAAGGCATTATGGGATTTGTAGCTGGAGATTATGTATGGGCCACTCTAAAGGGAATAAAACTTTGTGTTCTTTATTAGTTTAAATCTATCCTCATCCCACTTGAGGACCAAACATCTTTCTTTGAAACTTCATGAAGAAGCTCCTTGTTAAAAGCTCTCTTCACTTGTGCTTGATAAATCTCCATGGCTAGCATGGACTTATTTCTTGTCTCTTCTAAATCCATAAGCTTAGCATACCTAATTTCGATAGGCTCATTCTCCAACAATTCACATTGATGCATTAGTTCTAAAGCAGGAAACTCAAGAGAAATGGGTAACCTTGCTTCCTTACCATATACCAGCTTGTATGGAGAGTTGGCTATTGATCATTTATAGGTGATCCTATCAGCTCATAGATCTAACTTCAAATTGAGATGCCATGATCTCTATTTATCTTGAATAGTCCTTATTATGATCCTTAATAGGTTCTTATTTATAGATTCAGTAAGGCCATTGCCTTGTGGATGATAGTTTGATGAAGTGATAAGATAAATCCCATGTTATAAATCCCATTGACTGATCCTAGATCCCACAAAATCTATTACATTATAAAAAATAATAGGCAAAGGAACTCCAAATCTAGTAAGCAAACCTTCATAAAAATCTAAAACATTAGTTTTATTTGCTTCTTTCAATACCACTGCTTCTATCCAATGTGTGAAGTAATTTGTAACAGTTATAATCCATTTATGTCCTAAAATTGAAGGAGGATTTATGAGACCAATAAAGTCCAAAACCCATTGGACAAAAATTTGATCTATCATAACTTGTTAAAGAGGTAAAGTTGTAAGTTTCACTTTTCCTACAAACATAGCACATTATTTGCACTTCCTAACCCATGCATGCCAATCACCATATATAGTAGTCCATTAGTACCCACCTCTCATGATCTTAAGTGTTGTAGTTCTTGCAGAAAAGTGTCCTCCACCATGTCCATCATGAAACTCTTCAAGCAATCTCTGAGTTTGACTTGGCTCTATACATCTTAACAACATGCCATTGATATCTTTCTTGAACAAAACACCATTAGTAAACAAAAATGGAATTGACTGTAACCTTAAATATCTTATTTTTGAATAACTTAGATGAGAGGGATAAATAACATCTTGAAAATAGATTACCAAGTCATGAAACTAGCTAGAAGGTGATGGATGATCAGCTACAAACTCTTCATCATTTGACACCAAAACAACCTCATTAGTCTCTTTCAAGTCTTGAGCTAGATGCTCACAAAGTCCTTTGACTCTAACTATCTTTGTGACCTTAATTTCCACATCATATTCCATTACCTTGGTTATCCAAATAGCTCTCTTCTCATTTGTATCTTTGTTCAAAAGGAACTCTTTGATGCTTGGATGAGAAACCATTAGGTGTAGCTTATTATTAGATAATATATATCTAAACTTTTAAAGAGACTTGATAACTAAAAGTACATGTTTTTAAATAAAAGTGTACCTTGTTTCATAATCTTCTAATCCTTGACTAAATAAAGATATTGGCTAATCTAAAACCTCATGATTTTATTGCATAATAATTCTTGAAATGGTGTCCAAGTTAGCATAAGTATAAAGAATGAAATCTTTTATGAAATTTGGATTTATAAGTGGAGCACTAGTTATGGCCTTCTTAATATCTCCAAAACCTTTTACTCCTTATTTGGACTAGTTGAAGCTTTGATTCTTCTTTAGCATAGCTATAAGTGGCCTAGCTAAAATGGAAAAATCTTAAATATATCTCCTTATGAAGTTGATCTTCCTAAAGAAGATTTGCATAGCCTTTTTGTGCTTAGGCAAGGAGAGTGCAAGAATAGAGTCTATCCTTTTAGAATCTATGCTTAAACCATGCTTTGAAACAAAATGTCCAAGAACCTTACCTTATTGAACTGAGAAGACACACTTTTTGAGATTTAGAGATACTCTAAATTGCTTACACCTTTCAAACACTTGCTTGAGATGAACCATGTGATCACCTGCATTCTTTAAAAACACTATTATATCATCCAAATGAATAAGTACAAACTTGTTAAGAAGGCCTTAGAATGCCATATCCATGTTTTTATGAATGTTTGCTCCAACATAAGATAAATTGAATGGCATGTTTCTATATGCAAATGTCCCCCACTTGATTGTGAAGGCTATCTTAAATTAGTCCTCTTCTTTGACCAAAATTTGATTATAGCCACTATATCCATCCAACAAAGAAAACCTCTCTGAACCTGCACCAGTTGTAAAATTTGTTCCATTGATGGCAATGGATAGTGATCTTTAAGTGAAGACCTGTTCAAATCATGAAAGTCAATGCACAATCAAATTTCACCATTCTTCTTTCATACCAGAACAAGTTTTTCCACATAGGTTGAGTGCTTGATTGGAAATATAATAGCTGATTCTATGAGCTTGTGAAGCTCAGCTCTCATTAAAGGCTCAAGCTTAGGATTGATGGGCCTTTGTCTTTGTCTCATTGGTTTAGTTTTAGCCTCTAACTCAATGGTGTGTTGAGCCAAAATTGGATCAAATCCCTTGAGATCACTATACCACCATGTAAATATATCAGCAAAACTTATGCATAACTTAATGAAAGATTCTATTTGTGAAGGAGTACATACCTTACCCAACTTTCAAAATCTTACTAGCTGCAATCTCTACATTGACATAGTGTTCTTCCTTTGTTGACAAGGATGAATTTTCATTCCTTAACTCATCATCACCACTAAAAATATTCTCAAGTGTGACCAATCCCTTGGGTAGCTTATTTTTTTTTAGTTTCATAATTTGATCACCATACTGCTGCAAGTGCTTTGATTGGTTTCTTAAAGAAAATTCAGCCTCCTCTTACAAGAATCTCATAATTTGATTGTCATCTTTGAAAACTTGCCAATTATCATGATTATCTAAAACATAAGGCCTTACAACTAGCTTTATGTGTGAATAATTTTTTTTATTTTTTACATCAACTGGGATACTAAATTGTCCCCCAACAACAGTTAGCCTATCAACATGTTTATTCTCCTAAATGTTAAAAGCTTGAAAATATTCAATTAAGTCCTATATTCTATGCTTGTAAGATTTAAGCAATAAATCTTTACATACATTTAAACCTCTTACTTGGTAGAATACAAGCTCACTATCACCAAACACTTACAAAGAATCGACTTTCATCTTCCTAGCCCACTGCAAACCATGAACTAGTGCTTCATACTCAGGAACATTATTTGAACAACCAAACTAAAATTTAATAGAAGAGAAATACCTTCACTTTTTTGGACAAACAAACATTATTCTATCTCTTGTTCCATGCTTATTCTTTGATCCGTCAAAGTACAATTTTCATAGACCTTCACTAGACTCATCATCTTTAACCATGGCTAGAATTGGTGCATCATTCTCATGAAGGCAATACACACTAAATCCTTCTTCTTCATTAAACTTATAAAGATCATGATGATGTAAAGTGTAAGCCCACTCATCAAGGAACAAATCTAGAACTCCATCCAAAGGTGATCCATTTTTTATTTCACTATTTTCTAGCACATCAATCTGAAATGATATAGTTAATGTTCACAACACTTGGAATATATGGCTCTATATGGAAATGTGTAATAGGTTCAAAATGAATAGTTACCTTGGTACCATAACTAGTTTTGAACAATAAATAAGTCTAATTAGCTGATAAATATCCCCTAATATTTGAGGTGAAGTCTCTTGAAAGGCACATAACAAAGTAAGGAGGCAAGTCTACCATAACAACATCCTACTGAATAGTAACATTGGGACAAGCATGCAATGTAAAATTTAGATCTTTGACGATGCCTACCATCTTTATTGGTGACCCATATGATTGCAATACCCCTTAGTGTTTGGCTCATAAATAAGGTTGAGCTTATCTACAATCTATTTAGACATGATTATACTACTATCTCCACTATCCATCATACAATTATGAACCAAAGTATCACTTACTATCAAAGAAAGGTAAAAATGAGGAGTTTTCTTTAATTTTACATTAGTTTTTTCCACCTTTTACATTTTATTTTATTATTTTGCCTGTTGCTTAGTTGGCTGATCTGAATTAGTCAAGAAAACACCTTTCTCAACTAGTTTTGGAGACAATTCAAGAGCTAAAAGCTCTTGAATGAGCTTATCCTTTTGTCTTGAAATGGAAAGAGAATCCCACATACTAATGTTGATAATATATTTCTTCATTTGATCCACTATACTAAAATGAGATCCACTAACCTTTGGTTTCACTTTCTAAAGCATTGGCTACTCACAAACTAGAAGTATTCATTAAACTTTACTAACCTCTATATTCTGATTTTTTTGAGTTGTAGGGGAAGCAAGTTGTTCTTTTGTACTCCTAGAAAAAACATGAGGATTAATCAAATTATTTATCACCTCCTGTAGCTCATCAATGGCTCTTTTTTTAGCTCTAGTTATAACTACAACTTGACCACTTGAATTATTAGTTTCAACACCTTGAGTAAAATCAACATGATCATCTACTTTCCAATTTACATTAATGGCATCAGTCTGCCTTTGAATTTTTTAAGTCTCTCCTTGTGATGGAAAACTTGTATCTTGATACTGACCTCCTTAAAAATAAAACTCTTCTTGTATCATTCATGGCATAGTGTTGTTTTATGATACCAAGGCTTAGTTTTGAGCATTATTAAGATTTGAGGATTGCCAACCTGAATATTACATCATGTTATGTTGAGGTGGGGTGGGAATAATGGCCGTTAAAGTGGAAGGAGCACTAGGATCAAGGGCAACATATGGATTAGCTAGAGTTATAGCTCCTTATGCTTGATAAGGTGGTCTATTCTCTCTGAAACCTTGATAATGAGGCCTTTGATCTTTGAAGGGATAATAGGTGTTCTAATTTTTTTGTTAATAGGGACTATTAGACTAATATTTTTTTCTCTTAATTTTCCCTATTTCATTCCCAAAATATTGTAACAAGCTTTTCAATTCTCCCATCTCACTAGCTTGGCTAGTACATACTAAAATTTGAGTTTGAGGTGCTGGAATAAGAGCTAAGGATGGAATTTGAGGAACTTGAGGGGTTGGTATAGAACTTATTTATATAAATATAGGCATTGGAGGTCTTGGAGAAAGCTTACTAGCTTGTATCAAACTATTTTCTACCCCTATTGCAACATCATAAGCAACTGGCAAAGTAGTACCACCCATTGATTGTATCATCACACTAATGTTAGAATTAAGGGCTTTCAAATAGTATAGAAATGCATATTTATGGGATAGCCTTATCAACACAGGTATTTTTGTCCATATCTTTTAGAATCTGAGGTTAAAATCAGACATGAACTCATGAGAAGCCCTTGTTATGGCAGTTAATTGCTCAACTAAAGATAGATTATCAGATTTGTCTTCAAATTACTTGACTAAGGCTACACCCAATTCATCCCAAGTAGAAATGGAGTTTAGTGGGAGATTTGTATACCATTGCAATGCTTTTACTTTGAAGGAAGTAGCAAGTAATCTGATAGCAACATTATTTTTGACAACATTATGGACTGAACAGAGATTAGCCACATCTTGGATATGCTCAATTGGGGTTGTTTGATTTTTCCTAGAGAAGAATGGGATACTCTTGAGGATAGACACCAAAATGTCATCAAATTGGACTAAAGTTAGTGGGTTACCTCTATTAAATGGAGCACACACCTGATTTTTGATGGCCATTTGGGTAATGGGGGTTGTAGTGATTAAAATAGTAAGATAACCAAGAGGCAAATACTATTTTTAAGGATATGGTTTTGCCATCCTAAATATTGATCTCTTATAAGATATAAATTCAAAAGGAATAATTTTACTTGTTGACCTTGTGGTAACCTTTGGCATGAAAGAGTTTCCTGAATGATGTTATGAACTCTACAAATTGAAGAATCTTTAGCTTATGATGAAGATAAATATTCTCTTCTACTGAAAATGCTTCGTCTCAGCTCCAAAATTTCTTTCGATATGCAAATTGGTCCCACTGAGCGTGCCAAAAACTAATGTCAATTAGAATCACACCCTTATGAAGGTAGTTTCAGGCCTTCATAATCTGCTGAAACATGGAAATAATCCCTTTTTAGCAAGACCAAATTCTACCAAAGATAAAGTTGTAACCATTTTTTTAGATTAATAGAAGGAATATTTTCAATTTATAGCTACTAGTATAGTGTATTTATGTCAGTGATATAATTTTCTTCCTTGTCATGTTTTGATTCTTACCTAGTTACTAGCTGATCAGATTATGTAGGTCATATTCTATGTTTAAACATCTCTTAAATAAAGTTAAAATAGATATAAGTGGCTGGTTAGTGCCTTGAATCAAGCCTATTCCATCATTTCCCTCAATCTTTAATCATTAGATAAATCCTTTTCATGAAATACTTATGCATAATGGTCAATTGGAGTTGAAAGTTCAGCCCTTTTCTTGTCTAGATCAATGTTTTTTAGGAGCTTAGATTGAGTGGATCAACTCAAAATTTAGGTGTATCACCATCATTATATAGGATTTCCCTTCAAGTTTATTTTTCCCTTTACCCCAGTAGTTTTTAGCATAGATTTGAGATCCTAATTGATATACCAAAGGGAGCTAGCCCTTATAATCTAGAGATTTAATCCACTGATTAGTTCACCCATAACTTAGGATTATTTTCATGTTTTAGCAGACTGTGAAGGCCTAAAACTACCTTTGCAAGGGTGTGAATCTGATTGACAACACCAATTAGGTTTGAATTTGTATTTATTTTTATTATCTACATTTTTGTTTTTTTGATTTTATTTTAATTCTAGATCCCCCACTTGAAACTCTTACTTGTGAACCTTTTTTCCATATGTATGCTTGATATGGTC
Source organism: Torreya grandis (assembly GCA_037957365.1). NCBI lineage: Eukaryota > Viridiplantae > Streptophyta > Pinopsida > Cupressales > Taxaceae > Torreya > Torreya grandis. The sequence continues at coordinate 596,161 of JARHVA010002025.1, forward strand.
CTAATAGACTTTGATGTGTTAAATAGCTTGAATACACTTATTGTCAACCATTTTTAATTAATTTAATTATTTTTCTTGATATTAATTATCTTTCATTATACCTTTAAGGGAGATCCATAAAGAGGGAATTTACAGTTCAAGTGGAAATCCTGCTTCTGTACTATAAACAAGAGAATATGGTGTAGCCTTTGTTGGTATACACACACTTATAAAATATGCCTAAAGTGTGTAGATAATATAATTATGTCAATTTGTTCCATGTTTTTCAACTGATTTGATTAAAATATTATCAAGAGATTTATTTATAGCTTTTACTTGACCATTGCCTTTTGGATAATATGGTGTAGAAAATGTGTGATGAATTTTTTATTCTACAAAAAAGTATCTAAATTATTTTATTTTTTAATGATGATCCATTATCTATAAAAATATATAATGGGATTCCAAACCTTGAAATATTATGTCATTAATAATTCACATATATCTTCACCTATAGTAGATTGTAAAGGTATGGCCTCAATAGATTTTATGAAGTATTTTGTAGTGGTAATGATGATCTTATGACCATCTAATAATTCTAGATTTATTTTTTTGATTAAATAAAAACCCTAGAGATAAAATGGACAAGATGAAATAATTGATTTTAATTCATATGAGAGAGCATGATTAAGGTTGTTATGCTTTTGCCATTTTGTACATGTTCATGACATTCTATCCATTGTAAGCCAATAGTAGCCTTTCCATAATAATTTATAAGACATAGTTTTGATACTAAAATTACCACCACATGTACTATTATGTTCTTAAAGTATTGTTATTTTATCTTCTTCATTATTAAAGCATCAAATGATTTTCACATCAATTGATCTTTTAAATAAATACCCTATAAAAAGAACATAATGTGTAGCCTCACATTGTATTTTTTATTTTCCATTGCACGTAGCATTTTATAGTATTTATGCCTTGTATATAAAGTTATATATCTTTGTACCATTATGAATTAATTGTGATACAATTAATTTCTAGTACTTCTAAAGCCTCTACCTATGTTGTAGATATTGATGATTGTTGTAACTGTTATATAGTAAAAATAACATGATCATAATCGATATCAACAAGGATCAATGAAGCCACAATATCCATAGAATATACATATTGATTGTATTTTTGAGGGATGATTTATATGAAAAAGTATTAAAAATGTGCCATTAAATGATATATAATTCTTTATATGGGACTAGATTTTCTTCTTTTATTTAGTATATGTCTAATACTTGGTTAATGACTAATTGAGAAAATCTATGTACCACAAGTTATTTTATATATAATGTGTGTCATATATGAACCCAATATTATTGATTTGTATTCTATTATGTTATTTTTGAAAAAAAAATCCAAATAATATGCAAATGGCATTAGTTGGCCTTGAGGTGCAATGAAAATAATACCAACACCAACACCTGTAGTGTATTTAAATCCATCAAAATACATGGTCTAAATTTTGTTATTAATATGATACAAGGTGAAATCATCTCTAAAATTACCATTAATTGCTAGTGTATATATTAATCAATTTGTTGGCTAATTGTTTGTGATAATTTATCCTTTTAATGATTTCTATGAAAAGAATTTTATATTGAAATTTGTGAGTAACATGGCCCATTTATTAATATGTCTTGATAAATATGATTTATACAATAAATATGTGGGGACCCACTTTATTATGAGTTTTGTATCATTATTTAACATATAATGTTGTTGCTTTTGTGTAAAAAAAACTAATGAAAGACATAATTTTTCAATATTGTTGTAAAAAATTTCATAGTGACCCAAAGTGAGACTGCTATAATATATTTCATGTTCCCTATGATCATCATCATATTATACCAATAGTTCTCCTAAGGCATGATCTATAGGAAATTTGTATAATAATAAGGGCATATAAATAATAGGCATCATGAGAATAGGTGATTGCAGTAAATATTCTCTAACGACATGAAAGCTTTTTTGACAATTGTCATCCCATTCAAACTTTGTGTTATTTTTTAATAATCATGTGAAAGGTTGTGTTTTATCTATAAGTTAAGCCAAAAAATCTCTAGTTGCCTACATTTTTCCTTGTAAATATGGTAATTAATTTAACCATGTTGGTGGAGGCATGTATAAAATAGTTCTTACCTTTTTGGGATCCATTTCATTGCCTCATTGAGAATAATGTATCCTAATAGCTTTGTAGAAGTGACACCAAAGACACTTATGCGTATTTAAGCATATATTGTATTTGTATAGGCACTCAAAAAAATGTATTAACTTGATGGCATGATTTTCTCATTATTTATATTTAGCCAATAAATCATCTACATAATCTTCCACTATCTTATATATGTAATCATGAAAAATGTGTGTCATAACAAGTTGATAAGTGGCTCCAACATTATTTGATACAAAAAGCATGATTGTATAGAAAAATGTTCCCCAAGGTGTAATAAAAGAATTTTTTTCTTGATCTTTAGGATTAATTTTCATTTTATTATATCTTAAAAATCCATACATGAATGATAACATCTCTTATCCAGCTGTATAATCTATAATCATGTCAATATTTGGCAAAGGGAATTCATCCTTTAGAAAAGTTTTATTTAAATCATGATAGTTTGTACAACATTTGATTTTTCCATTAGGTTTTGTGATAGGTATTATGTTGGATACCCATGAAGAATAGTCAATAGCTCAAATAAATCATGCATGAAATAATATTTCAATTTATTTCTTAACCAACAATGCCACTTTGGGATGTATATTTAGATTTTTTTGTCTCACTTGTGCATTTGGATATAATAATATATTATGCATTATTACTATAGGATCTTTTCTTGGCATATCTAAATAAACCCAAGTGAATAAATCTATATAATATTTTATAATTGTTATAAATTTATATCCTATTTATTTTGTAACATTGTTGTTAATAGTATTGGTTGTGGATCTTTATTCATTTCAAAATTTATTTCATTATTTCTTTATTAAGTAAAGTAGATCTATTTTAAATGTAGGGAACTGTAGGGATAATATCTAGACCATCAGGTTGAACATCTATATTAAATTCATCAGTCTATCCAAAATATGCATGAGCATTAGTAGTACTAGTAAACTTATTCATATGGTATAAGGGAGAGAGATACTCATATGCACCCAAATATTCGAGGAGAGATTCATCATAATAAAATTCATGAAGCATAAGAAATTATCATGAAGATGTATTGTATATCATGTATGGATATACTAGCTGTAATGTAGATATATGATGAGCCTCATATATTGGATTAAGCTCCACTTTGAGGAAATGTGTATATATAGTGAATGGTGTGGATGATTCTTTCTTTGATTGGTTTGATTATTTAAAATAACCCAATCCTTACTATCATTTTGGTTGAACTAATTGAATGGGGTCAATAATACTTTATGTGTGTGTACCCAACCCTTATCCTATATATCTCATTGTTTATAGATATGTAAACCAAAATCTAAATTGATTGTAGTTGATTGATGTTGTTGTTGGAATAATAGATAAAATTGGTGGTTTAATTGAATTGAATTGTTGCACATGTATTTTAATATGAGGAATACAGTGAGCATCATCACACAATACTTGAATGGTTCTTTATCCAATGGGTATGTATAAATTTATCCTTGATAAATGAAGTTAAAAAATGCATGAAGAGTAGATGGTATTGTTCACCAAATTTGACCCCAAGTCAAATTGGTCACCCCATCCAAATTCAAACTTGTGATATGGTCATTTTATAACCTATATGGTCCTTATAGTCTTCATTTAACCTTATTAGCATGGTTTAAGGTTAGTTTAGAGAAGTTAAGGTAAAATCATGTTGTGGTCATATAGTGGTTTAGGCATGTCATGGAGAGATAAATCATGGTAAAGTTGTGTCATAGGTGATTATGAGTTGATTAATGTCATTTTATGTCTTAAATATTGTGTCCTAACATTTCATGGTGTTTTAGAAACTCTAAGGTCCATTTGTTAGCTCTAAGGTGGTGAAAATGAGTGAAAAAGGTGATTTTGGCTAATATTTGTATTTTTCAAAGTTACCAAAATTTAAAATCCATATAATACCCCTTACAAAGAGTTTGGATCAGTTACACAACTGCTACACCTGTCAACAATTTAGATCAAAGCTAGATTCTTAGATTTTGATGCTAGTTTGAGGAGTTAGAGAAGTTATACAGAATTTTGGAAGCTACTTACAGGTGAAAACATTGTAAAGGTATCATTTCATCTCCTAAATGTTATATAAAAGATTCAAAGGAATTTTTAGAACCAAATTTTTTATAAAATCACTTCTCTCTCCCATCACTCCATTCATATGCTAGTGAAGACCAAATTCATGTAGATGGTACATGTCGTACATGTTAAGTTAGGGGATAATATTTTTTCCAAAGTTTGGTAACCATATAGGCTTCCAATTTTTGGAATTTTTCATTGGATTGGTGCTTTTATCTTTATGAGAAATTGTGAAGAAGCTAGACTACTTTTTGAGAGTTAAAAACCCCACAGGCTGAGTTTGGTGTAACTCCAGAACAAACTATGAATTCATGGCTACTTGAAATAAGTTATAGTGAGTTATAATAGATATTTATATTCCTCACACACATTAATTATTCATGGTGGTACGTGTGGATGACCTTTTGGCATAGAAAGTGGTTCTTATGCATAATTTGAAGTGATTGTCATATTTTTTGAGTTTCTGAGTTCTCCAAGTGTTTTGGTGTATTGGAATGATTATTAATAGTATTATATAATCCTAAAAATCCATTCATAGCCTTTTATAAATTAAACATTTTTTACAAGTCTCAGTAATGATCACTTCATTCATTTTATGGACTATGTTTTCTATGTGTACATAGCATAAATGATTGGAATTATTTGAATATGTATTCCTAAGAGTTTGATAGTTGATTTTGATTGATATATAATTTTTATGTAATGGTGGTAATATTATTTTATTCCTAGTAGTCATGTGGTTGCACTTTTCCAAGCTTTTAAGCATAAACATAGTCATCACCTTATACAACCTATAGGTCTACAATTTTGAGTATATCTAATGTTGTCAATGTTATGAAGGTTTAAAAGAATGAGAATATTGTGTTAAACTAAATTTTAATATGTTATAGGACCAATGGATATCACTAATCATTTAAAACCATTGAAGGTGGTGGATAAAATATTGAGCTAACAAGACTGCTCTTAATATGCACTTGCAGACTATGCACTTTGAAACAAGATACAGAGGATTTAAAGATAACTTAAAGAAACTAATGGAATTATAATTAGATTGGGAAAATTATAATATGAATGAATACTATAAAGTAACATAAATTTATGAAAAGTAAATACTCAAATTACACATATAATTGGACCTCCTAGACAATCAGCTATAGATTGTGTATGTGAACAAGTGAAGTTAAAAGATATAGGATGTTTTGAAGATGATTTAAAATTGGTAATGTAGTGACAGTGGATACTAATGAGGTTGAATTTTTTTAGAGTACCTTTTAGTTATTAAAGGGCTAATTCAATACTAAACTACATAAGCAAACCTCTAATCAACACCTATAACTAGTTGAGAAATTGGATTTGAAGTAGAGATGTTAATGAATGTAATAAGAGTATCAATGTGTTGAGAGAAGTTTTAGAATCTCAATGACAGAGATAAATCCATTTAAAAGTATTGAAGTTTCATTTTTAAGGCTAAGAAACCCATACACAGTCAGATCTCCCAAAAGGACCACCTACAACCATACATTATTAAGACTTTGCCTTGAGATAGTGATGGTAAATTATAGGGTTTCAAAGAGTCAAGGAAGGTCCCAATAAACCAAGAACATGATAGGATATTTAAGAGATTAAATGTTGTGAGATATCCTAAAACTCCTAATTTGATATCACAATACTAATATGCACAATTACCTACAGTCACTTGTAGGTCTGTCTAGGTAACAAAGGTCTCTCAAAGCTTGGAGATAATGGTGTTTGTGTGAGTGTTTTAAACATGGGAATGAATTAAAATAAATAAATTATTTGAGGAAAAATGAGATTATAAGTAGATAAATTGAGGAGAAAATGACTAAAATAGGGGTCATGCACCTACATATAGTCCAAACACAGTCTGCCTGACTAAGCTAGTAAAGTTGCTTATTTAGAAAGTGTTGAAGAGTGTTAGGTCTAAGATAAAGGTATGATATTGGAATATGTTTTCATGTTTATAACACCAATCTCAATACCACCTGAATATTCATACAAACACTTCATATATAACTCAAACCCTTGCATACTCAGTCTAAGTGAAATAAACATAATTAGCCCCGCTTGTTCATTCTAGAAGGTTGCTTGGACTGTATGAGAACTAAGATTAAAGTAAGTGAATATTATTGACATAATGTGAATGTAATTTCATCATACCCTCATACTCAAGCATCAATAAGTGAAACAAACTTGACAACCCTATACAAGCCTAGTCAAATAGAGATACCTACTAGGCAATCTTGAAATGAGTATGGATATTCAATTGGGGAGATACAATTTTAAGTGAATATTATACTTAGAGAAACTTTATAATATGGTAATTAAAATGATAAAATCTTTCATGATAGCTATGACAATCAGCTAGGCTTTAGAACCTTAGGCTTGAGCAAGTGAGATGATTAGGGAGTTTAATGGATAAAGGTGACAAGGTAATTTTTTTTAAGAATTGAAGGATATGTAATAGACATCATGAGGTCATCAAAATCTCAAACTAGACTTAGGTAAACTACCTATAGACCTCAATCTTGTTTAGCCTCCTAGAAAGTTTGTTTCTAACCTGAGAGGCTAGTTTGCTTTGATTGGTATGTAACACACAATTTAATGGGATATTTTGATCCTAGGGTAAGGTATACAAATTTTTCAACTTTAATAGTGTGGAATTATTTGGTATATTCAAGCCCCAGGCTTTATGAATCATCCTTATTAAGTTGAAGCACTTTCAGGTTACCTAGGAGAGCCATAAGGACCCGATGAGAGAGAAATGAATATTTATGATTAAAAATGAATAATTAAAAATTAAAAAACACATAGAAAATGTTCAATACTCCCATAAACATCACTCCATGCAATTGGTTTATACAATACTATAATAAATTATATGAATTAGGGATAAAAAGACTATTTTTTTATATATTTTAGGTTTGTAAAATGAGTCAAAACTTAAAATTTGTCATGGAGTAAGGGGAGTATGCTTTCTAGGTGAATAAAATTATTATTTTTGGGTTTTCACATGTGGGGATCCTGTAGAAGCATTTTTCACTCTCTTGATAAAGAGGCCTAATTGAGGCCTAGTTAGGAGAGAGAAAAGGCAAAAAGAGATATCTCCACTCACTCTCATAGAATTAAATTGAAATTGGAGATGTAAATACATATAGGGTACTATAATATTGCACAATATTATCAACATCTTTTTTACTTTGTTCTACACAAGTATTTTTGTATCATTTTAGGGCTACAAAGAATGAGACCTATTTGAGGATTTTGGTAGAGAAAAACTTGTTAGGGATAGTTTGAGACCTAAAAATTTATTTTTTTACATTTAATATGGTATTAATATTCCATACATAAAGTTTTTATGAGCTAAAGAAGACAAATCCAAGTTTTGACTCTTGTGTGCAAAATAGGCCTAAGGAGATGAAGAGTCCTCTAAATAACTTGAAAGAGAAAGAGGTGATATGACAAAAATAACCTATTGGGGTAAAATTATAGGTGTCCATATAATATAAAATAGGTAGTATAAACTGATATAACCATTAATAAGGCCACTTGTCCTTCAACATGTCAAGAAGAAGAGAAGTTTCAAGAAGCTAGTCAAGGTGTCAAGCAAATAATTCAACTCCCATGCCACTAGGAGAGTTAGAGAATATTAAAAGGATATATACATAGAATTTTAGGCCTATTTATGTTGTTCCATAACTCCAATTATTATTTTAACTCACATAACACTTGTCTACCTTCTCTCTCCTACACCCTTCTTCTCTTCTCTCTCACATTCTCTATATATTGAGCCACTTTTGGCTAGGTTTGTATCCTCCACCTGAGTATGGAAAATAATTGATCATTTTTAGTCTTTAATTATTAAATAATGATTTTTTTTACCTTCTCCATGAGTTTTTTCAATGTTTTTGTTAACTATTTGATCTTGTTAAGTGATAGATTGTCTTCCTTGGCATGTTGTCCTTGTTTGCATTCATATTCAACTTTGAAATTTTCTTATGGATATCTTAAAGTGTTCTAATGAAGTGTTTCATGAGTTTTAGTGAGTTGTATCTCCACTAGTTTCATGACATGACCTTGTGTCTAGTCCTCCTAACTTAAGTTTGCTTCACAAACCTCCATGAGAAATACTAATGCAAGGGGCAAATTTGGATTAGTGTATGTATAGGTTGGGATTGTGTTTGAAGTGTACTTATTATTAGTTGGTAGTTTTCAGGTTATAATTGGTGCATCACCTCATTATAATAGGTTTATTTTATCTTTTCTCTCTCCCTTTTCATCCAAATGAGCTAGTATCATAGGTGATGAGATTAAATAGATAAACCAAGGGAGCTAGCCCTTCAATCTAGAGGTTTCTCTTATAGGCAACCCACAGGCCTAAAGGTAATCCCATGTTACACTCAATTTAGAGAAGGCTTGAACTACCTCTCCAAGGGTGCAAAATTGAGTGACAATAAGTACTACATAAATTTTATGAATCCATAGTATTCCCTATAGTATATTGTAATTGAGACCATTAGGTATAGCTTAACAAACTGTATCCATTATTATAGGACCTAATGTAACAATAAATGTAATTTGAACTAATAATTTCCTAGCTATATTATCAAATACTTGAATTTTGAAATTTTAATGAATGAGATCATTAGTTTATATACCTAATTATTTGAGGAAAGATATATTACAAATATTTAATCTTATTTTATTATCAACCAATACTAATTTCACCACCTTATTATGATTTCATACTTGAATAGATAATGGAATATGTGCATCTATTATATTATTGGTAGGTATATCTTATTTCTCAAAAGAAAATACATTCTTCAATCCATCATAATGTCTTAACAATAGAAAAAATATAAAGAGGTTTTTCATCAATTGATACCATGGTTATTTTAATGTTGCATAAAGGAGATCTTATGGATAGGCATTATTTGAAGTAAATATAATAAATAAATATTTGCATGGGTATGTTATAGTTGATAAATAATATCATACCCTTTGATTATCTTTGTGAGAGGTGGAGGGGGTTGAGGAGGGTTTATTACAATAGAAGGAATTATCTTCCCCCTTCATGTTGTGATAGCCATATATACACTTTGTGCATTATAGAAATAATAGAAGGTTTTGAGACTGTTCATTAATTATATACATATATTATTTAAATTTTGATAAAAAACAACAAAAATCTAAAAAATTAGTTCTTAGAAAAAGTAATTTTTATGTGTATGGAGATTAATAAAGTCCCTTAAAATCCAAGGTTAGAATAAAGTGATTTTAGTGTTAGATATTAGATCTAAGGTCAAGATAAAGTGATTTTAGTGTCAACTATGAAATCTAAGGTTAGAATCAAGTTCTTTTAGTGTTATATATTAGATCATTTATTAAAATAAATTTATTTTAGTATCAAATATTCAATAATTTATCTAAACCTTAGGATAATTTTTTTGAAGTAATGCTCAAATAAAAAGTGGGCTTACCAATATGTTTTATCAAAATTTAGAATTTATTGATGTATTAAATCTATGTAGACAATATTCATATATTATATAACACCTCAATATTGTACACTTGGAAAACTCAGACCTTGGTTTTTCCTCTTAGTTCTGGACCCTTCCTACTTCCTCAAGTCATGCATCTACTCTATCTTATGCCCCTTGGCCTATATATCCTAGTATGAACAATATTTGTTGATGACCTAAGCTTTGTATCTTATCCAAAATGCTTAAAATGTACTTATATTCCATCTCTAAAAGCTCTCAACTTTTACCTACTTTCTTGCTTCCTAGACACTAATGTCTAGGATAGACACTAGCATCAACATTATTGTCCTGACCCAATGCAAGTGTCTAATGCCCTAAAATCATCTAATTTTCAAATGAAATGCATATTATTGGTTAGCCTAAGTGATTGATATAAATACAAGATCAACACTCATTCATTCCTCAACTATAAAAAACCTATAAAGAACCAAGAGAGACTAAGGCAACTTATCAAAATAATTCTATCAAGCATTCAATTAAATAAATATCCCATATTTCCACACTAGTCATAGGTACAACACATCTATAGGTATGAAGTAATAAAGGACCATACCAAGAGTTTAATTTTCCAAGATACAATCTAGGTCACTATTATACTTACTTTGCACAATATTGCATGATTCATGCATAAGCCAACATGTAGGAGAAAACTACATGAGTTTGAGGCCCTCTTTTTGAATATTGGCTATGCAAGCAACTCCCTCTAACACTGGGTTATTTAGGGTTATCTCGACACTATGTGACGACTAACCCATTTTTTCCCAAGGTCACCATGATGATGAAGAACTAGGGTTTTACAAATTAATGAGGAATGACAATCCATGACCCAGATCTAAATGAACTAGAGCAAAGGAAAATTCAAACCCATAATCATCTAGGTGGTTACATATATTTAAAAAAATTATTACATATAGGATAATTATGTCAAACTTAGATAGTAACATCGATGCAACCATCTTAGACTAACATTAATGTCCAAAGTGCTAGAAGTTTTAGATCTAAAATCTGATGATTATTTTAGAACTATCTCTTAGCTTGTTTCCTAATTTTTCTAGATCCAACATTATGTTATCATAAGAACTAGATAATTATATTAATTATTTATCATTTCCATGCATATCTTAGTTTTACTTTTTAATTTATCCTATACTCAGCATAATAAATTTAGTGTATGATTATATCTAAGTTTAGTACCCAATTGGCTTGTTGTAGATATAATTGTAACCCTTGTGCATTTTTATTTCTATGTTTTTAAACCTTACACCATAAAAAGATAAGAATATTATCCACTTTTACGCTAAAAATTTGGTGAACCTGATCTATGTGAATTCAAAAAAAAACTAATCTAGGGCTTCCAAGCCTCCTAGGGTTTCAAATTATTGTGATTGATTTTTAGATCTAGATTCACCCTCAGTTTTTACCTCCTTTGATCATAAGGGCTTTCTGTGCATATGCTTGCAAGTGGATTCTAAAAAACCTATCTCATATTTTCAAAAAACTCATCTAATAGTCTGAAATTTTTATATCCTTGTTGTAATGGTAGATTTCTCCTTAGCATTTATAAGCCTTTCTTATTATGTTCTCATATCAATTTTCAAAACATTTTAAATAAATACAAAGGATTCTCTTATTCCTCTTAACCCTAAGGACGGTGATTGCTCTCATCCCTCTAGCTAGGTCAAGGCTATCACTTATCCAATGGGTAAGGTGTCCAACCCTATAATTTCAAATGAAGGTAATCTATCTCAAATACCTAGGATTTATGCTTTTGAATCCCTAAAAGATAAAATTACCAACATGACCTAGTTAATGCATGAGTTACAAAGCAAAATCAATCTCTAAATTCAAATATCACTTTATTGAAAAATTAGATTTAATATACAAAGAACTCACATCATGCTAGTGTGAACCATGTGCTTGCATCTTTGTATACCAATTATGGTCCTAATAAAAAAGGATATTGGAAGCCAAAACCAAAGTCACCTAATGATAATGACTTTACAAGTGAATAAAATCCTACCAAGATGTCAAGTGAGATTCTAAGGAAGGTGCTTAGAAATAATGTGATCAAATTACCTCATATGCATCCTATACAAAAATACAAATATTAATGTGCATATCATAGAATGAATGAACACCATACCAATTATTGTTTTGCATTGAAAATAAATATACAAAATATAAATTCCCCTAAATCAAAGGTGTCTAATGAATAAAAATGGGTGCCAAAAGATGATCCAAAATAAAAATAAAAGCCTTTACCAAATCTACCTCAAGATTCAAATGATACATCATTAAATTTGTATGAGCCTTCAAATGATGTACAAGTTTCCAATGTTCTAAATTCTCTCAAAGACATACCAAATATTCTAAAGAATGATCCAAAGCAAGAAATTTTGAAAGAACAATCCCAAATGGTAATGTTAGAAAATGATCAAAATGCATATTTTTATAATAATCAAGAGAATATGTACAATGTTTTTCTAGTTTATATCCTACAGGTTGCCAATAATGAAAATAAACAAGAAACATCCATTTCTAAGAATGAAGCTCCAACCTATGGTCCAGTTGGTTTTTAATACATAGATGGTCAAATTGTCAAAACATTATTTAGAAGCCATTTATTCAATATAAGATAAAGGTATTGAACACACCCTATAATATTGGTTACATATATGATCCTAATGATGGTATAACTATGGGTGACACTTCTAGGCCCTGATGTGATCATATTATTCTATGCATTTCAATGATACATCTAGATAGACATGTTCCTTCTATATGCTACATGGTTATATTCATAGATTATATAGTTGTTTTATCTATTTGAGGTGAGGTAACTACTATTTATTATCTTTCCCTCACCTCAAAGGGGGACATATTAGTGGGGGCATGTCATAGAGTCATGTTCTCTACACTTGTCATAGTTTATAGATTCAGTGGGGGAATGCTTTGGAAGCATGTTTTTCACACTTATTCAGTATGTGGTGCTTAAATCAATTTTTAGATTCAATGGGGGTATGTCATAAGGGCATGACTTCCACACATTCACATTTTTTAGATTCAATGAGGGCATGCTTTGGAAACATATTCTACACACTTATTAAATATATGGTACTTATAACAATTTTTAGATTTAGTGGGGCATGCCATATGGGCATGGCTTCCATACATTCATAGTTTTAAGATTCAGTTGGGGCATGCTTTGGAAGAATGTTTTCCATACTTATTCATTATGTGGTACTTATATCAATTTTTAGATTTAGTGGGGGTATGTCATATGGGCATGGCTTCCACACATTCATAATTTTCAAATTTAATAGGGCATGCTTTCTAATCATGTTCTCCACACTTACATAGTTTTTCAAATTGGCCAAAACACAGTTGTATGATTCAAATTCATAGTTGTGGTAGAATTCTATACATTGGTACCATTTTTATATATAGTTTTAGTATATGACATATCTAAGGTGTATATGCTATGTAATGTGTACCTAATATTGTAAAATCCAAATCAATTTAATATCTTAGAATATTTTTAGGGATTGTCACCACCCATTAGTTAGAGTTTTATGAACTATATTGAGACAATCTACTATAGTAGTTGGTTCACCTTTTGGTATGTTTGAGGTGATATAATCACTCAATCTTGACAAGTTTTTAGGTTGGACTTGATAGTATCATCTAGACTCACTAGTTTGATAGTGTGGGTGACTTGGTTCACTCACACTATATAGGTTATAAGTATCATTAGGTTTCATGATTGAGCTAATCTCAACTACCAGGTGGCAACTCACCTTCCCTCTGTGTCTCCCCCCTTGGATATATAAAATTTTAAGATTTATCTATATTTTTCCTAATCTCAATTTCAAATCCTTATAACGATACATCTTTTTCAAATTAACTTTCCAATAGGAAAGGTAGTTACATCGACACATAGTTACTCATAAACCTTACTCTTTCAATTTAAATCTATTTCAAGTGCTTTAAATTCTAGATTATATGTATTAATTATATATTGTAGCATACTCTTGGTTGCATGTCAGTCATTAGTAAATCACTAAAGTTGGGCACATGTAAAGATAAGGTGTGTTCTACATACCCAAGTATGCATTCATTTCCTTTAAACTATCAATTTCATTACTAGATAAATGGGTGGATGTAGACAATATTTATAGATTATATAGCACCTCAGTCTTGTACACTTGACAAACTCAGAACTTAGTTATCTCTCTCAGTTTTGGACCTTTCCCACTTCTTCAAGTCTCATATCTACTCTATATTGTGCCCTTTAACCTATATCTCTTAGTTTGACTAGTTTTATGTTGATGATCCAGGCCTTCTATCTTGCCCAAAATGCTTAAGATGTGTTTATCTTCCATCTCTACAAGTTTTGAACTTGTACCCACTTTCTTGCTCACTAGACACTAACATTTGGGATAGACACTAGTATTGGCATTAGTATCCTGACCCGATGCAAGTATCCATTGCCCTAAAGTCAAATAATTTACAAATTAAATGTATCCTAATGGTCAACCTAATTGCTTTAATGTGAATTATTACTACAAAGAAATTGATATAAATACAAGATCAACCCTCATTCATTCTTCAAATGGAAAAAACCTAAAAAATTAAAAGAGAGGCAAAGGCAACTTATCAAAAGTACTGTATCAAGCATTCAATTGAATAAATATTCCTTATTTCCACATTAGTCATAGGTAAAACACATCTACAAGTCTAAAGCAATAAAGGAGTAACCTAAGAGATTGATTTGCCAAATTATAAGTTAGGTCATATTATACTTATTTTACACAATATTACATGATTCACACACAAGTTAACACATCAAGATGAACTATATGAGTCTAAGGTTCTTCTTTTGGAGTATTAGATATATAGGTATAACCCTTTGATAATGAGGTCTTTAGGGTAACTTGACATTATGTGCCCACTAACCCATTTTTCCCCAAGGTCACCATGATGATGAAGAATTAGGGTTTTACAAATTCATGAAGATCAATAGTCCATGACCTAGATATAAATGCATTAGAGTGAAGGAAAAATAAAACCCATAAGCATCCATTTGGTCACATCTCTTTTCATTAATTATTTTATACAAGACACTTGCGTCGAATCCAAATAGTAGCATCGATGTAACTATCTCAGGTTGATGTTAATGTTTAGAGTGCTAGAAGCATCAAATATAGAATCAAACAACTATTCTAGAACTATATTCCTACATATTTCCCACATGTTTTATAACTATTACCATGTTAGCATCAAAAGTAGATAAATATATTACTTATTTTTCATTTCCATACATAACTTAGTTATAATTTTTGTAATTAGCTTGTACTCATCATAATAAATTCAATATATACTTATATATGAGTATAACACCTAATTGGCCTGATATAGATTTGATAATCACCCTTGTGCATTATCATTTCTATATTCTTAACCCTTAACCATAAAAGGATAGGATAATCCCTCTTATCTAATTTAGGTTAAACACTCTAATTAAGATTAAAAAGAATAAAAATAGAGTAAAATCTATAAAATAACTTGCGACAAGTAGAATGAAAGAAAAGTACTAAAATAGATGAAATATGATTAAATGAAAGAAAGTTAACTATGAATTACACAAAATGAATTATTTTTTTATGTTTGTAACTTAATTATGTGTGACTAATAGGCCGCTAAAAATAATCAACCTGTACATATTTTGCACATGTAACATGAATTATAGTTGTAACTGTTTAGGGTTAGGATTGTTATAAAGGATATAAGAGTGATTGGTACTATTATCCCCTACTATTCAATTGTGGCCTCAATGGAAAATCTAGTAATCTAGGGCACAATAGCTACTTCTACTTGAAGCACGCATGTGTATAGAAAATTAACCTTTAGATGCATATGGATGACTTGTAAATAACTTATTCAAAGTTAAAACCTTAATAGGGCTTATAATATATAAAAACTTTCAAATATAAATGGGGGATTACATTGATTTGATCTAACCACAAACATCCCCATGATTATTTATCATTGCTTACGTATCTAATGCCCTGAAAAGGGAAATTAATCTCATGTAGTTCTCCCACTTATATCACTTTATGTGATTGTGCTCCTTTTACTACATGTATGAATCCATAGATGTCTTGAATAATTGATAATAAATTGATTTGATATGGATAAAATAGGATGTTCACTTGGCTAAGGTATACTTTATATTATTAGTATCATATTTGGGAAGAATAGGGAAGCTTTCCCTAGTGTGCAATATTATAAGTGTGCCTCGGTATTCAAATTACCAAGTGATATAATAGGTGACTTAGATACACATTTATATCAATCCAAAAATGGGAAAGCTCATTCTACTTATCCTAAAAATTAAAACCAACATATAAGATAGGGTTTAAATTTGAAAATTAATTGTTGTTAAGGTGAAGGATAGGATTGATCCATAGGGGTCAAGACCAACCGACACTATTGACCATAATGGTCAATCATGTCTTGAAGGGTAACATGTGAATTTTAGGATTTGGTATGTCCATACATATAATTAGATGGATCATTAACTATTAATAATATTTCTATAGGCATAATATAGCAACTTAGAAATTAATAGGTTTATATAAGTACTTAAAATAGAGCGAGGCGGTAAAATAGGTCTAGATAAAGTGCTCAAGTAAATAAAATTAAAAGTGAGCCAAAATAGACATTACTAAGTATTCATGACCAAATTTTATCAACCTCAAATTATCCATTAGTTCAACTAAATAACCAACTCTCAAAGTACTTCATGAAAAGTGCCAACTCTCCAATACTTTAAGGAAGCATCATCTCTAAAAAGGTCACGAGAACAATGTTGGTTCCACACATACATGTGTATTCCTTCCTTATTATTTTAAAATATTTTCAAATTAAAGTTACATTTCAATTTTTAGTTTCACATATGAGCATTAATTACTTTTACATCATTGTAGGTTTTTCCATGGAACATTATGCATGATTTGGAGCTTTTCCCAAAATAAAAGTGTATTATACACACAAAGGTAACATTTGTATTTTACTATAGTAATTCCATTTATATACTCAAGGGAGGAAATGTAAACACCTAAATTCAGTCATGAATAAGTGATTATGTTAGTTTTTGCTCTATTTTATTTTAATTGCCTTGTGCATTTAATTTGGACCTATTTCACCATCTCACACTATTGTAACCTATTTCTTTTCTAAATTGTTATATAACACCTATATAAATGTTATAATGACTAAAAACACCTCTAAGCATTTGTATAAGTGGATCCACACCCAAAATCCACATGTTTCCCTAACATAAAAAAAGTCCATTAAGGGACAATATTAGTAGAAATTATTATCCCCTATGCGATGTTCATGTACTTAAGCCTCTAATAATCAAATTTTCAAATTTATCCCCATTTAAGTTTGGTGTGTAATTTTAGGATATGAAGCATAGGGATTTATTGTTTTAGATTGTTATAAAGGCACACTCAAATCACCTATTCTGCCACTTGGCAATTACAATATAGAGGCACATTTACACTACTAAACATTGAGAAAAGTGTCCATATTCTTTCTAATTATGGATTCTAATCATTTATAGTAGTACTCAACCAATTTAAAATCCTATTTTATCCAAGCCAAATCAAAACATGATTAATTATTCAAGACATCTCTAGATGAATTCAGATAGTCAAAGGAGCACAATTGCACAAAACATTCTAAGGGGGATAACTATGTGGGCTTGAATTCCCTCATCAGACTATTGGATACATAAGCAACATTCAGTTATTATAGGGGTAATAAGGGTTAGCTCAACCCATTTCACTCCCCATTTTTATATTTATAGGTTTTCAATCATTGAAAGTCCTATTAGGGTTTCAACTTTAGAGAAGTCATTTACATGTCTTTCACACACTTTTGAAGGTCAATTATCTAAATACATACCTAAGTTACACTATCACAAGTAGTCATGACATGAGTTATTAATTTTTAACAAAGAAAAAGGTGGACCAATAGGGGAATATAGTGGAAATTGATCCTATCCCAAGTTGGTTGATCCTATCCTTAATCAATTTTAGTTCCAGCTTTTGGGTATTATCAAATTTAACCATTATTTCTTCGTTTGAGTCTTCTTTCAGCTTCACATAGTCAGATGTTAGAAAAAACAACTAAGTTTGTCATTTCATTCCCTAATTAGTCTTCTTTCAATCAATTGCACATTACAAAATTTAGTCTTTTAATTTCATTTATGTGTCTCAAATCCATTTGCAACATTATGTTATATTCTATTCAATTTATCAAAATTAGGTTAATTCACTTGTTAATTCAATGTTTGGTAAAACATATTGCTAGACCCATACACATATTGAATAGTGCAAAGCCTTAGGTTCTATTTTATGATTCCATCCTTATTTCTAGGATTTCATAATTTTATCTTAGGGTTTTGTATTTAATCTTTGATTTCCCCTTATCCTCTACACAAATTAAAGGTTTTATTTTTTCCTTAGCATTTCACCCTCCTTTTACTATTAAGGATTCCTTTCCTATGTATGTGTTTTATCTTCCTATTTTTTCAGCTCATATTTGATCCATAACGACTCTATTTTTTAAATTCTCTATGGTTTTTATTATCTATATTTATTAGATTAAAAACCTATTTTTGTTCTCCAAAATATTATATAAAATTTACAATTTATTATTTTTATCAATTTTGGCCTACAGATGAGTGGTGTACCTAATTTCAAATTAATTTTTGGGTTTTGTCTATCTATTTAGTTTCATAAAAAACCTCTATTGGATTTTAAAATTACCTAATTAATCTCTTGAAGTGTTCTATTATTTATTAACATAATATAATGCGTTATCCTTGAATTTAGCAAGCTCAATTCATGGGATAACCCCTAAAAAACTTGTCCATTTCATAGCCCATGAGATCTAAGCATGAAAAATGAGGCCAATAACTACTTTATTGTGTTTTTCTTTACTCAAAAAGTTAATCTTTTGAGAGAGTTTTTCACCTTGTGTAATTTAGAGAATTTTCTATTAACTACACCAAGTCTAAAATGGTGAAATTCAAAGAATTTTCTTTGAACTACACCCCAAGGTGAAAGAGCAGAGAAATTATTTGCTATTGCACATGTAGGTTTAGAGAATTTATCCACTCCTACAGGGGGCCCACTACTTCATGTAGTAATTAATATGCATTAATTACCTTGTTTTCATATATTAATTCATGGTAATTTTCATTTTTACCATTACATTTTCATTCTCTCCTTTCACCATTTTTGAGCTCGTATGCACCCTCTTTCATCCATAATTTTCATGATCAATTACCTTAGCTCATCCTCATATATTCTTCTTAGTAGATCTCAAGAAAGTTTTTGATCTTCCTTCCAAGCTACTTATTTATCTCCTTTCTTCATTTTTAGGTTTGTTTGAATTTTACACATTCCTTGCATTACAAGTTTTGAAACCCTAAGACTTTAAAATTGATTCCTTTTACTTTTGTATTTACATTATTTCATTCCTAACAAAAAATCATGCCCTTATCTCCAGTTTTTTTCCATACCTTATGCCTTCAAACCCATTATTTTGGGTATTTAAAACCCTGTGCATGACTAAAAACTCATTTCCAAACTTATGGTGATCTTCAAGTTCTTTAGCATGCCTTAAAATAAGTTCTTACCTTGAGAATGCACCCTAGAGAAAATTATTCGAAGTACATTCTAAGTCATTTGGCTATGTACCTCATAGAATTATCTTTGAGGTGCACCCTTGCACTTTACCAGCAATTTCCCCCATGCACCTTGGAGAAAATTCTGTGAAGTGCACATAGTCGATCCTTTGGTTTACTTCAAAGATTTTTCTCTGAGGTGAATCATAAACCCAAAACCAAAGGTGTAGATCTGAGAAAATTCTCTGACCTACACTGAAACTTGAAAATCCCTAAACATGGTGCAAGTCAGAGAATTTTCTCTAGCCTACATTTGGACTTACCCAAACATGGTGCAAACTAGAGAAAATTATCTGATTTGCACCCAACTAAGTTTTTACCCAACTTTCATGTAAATCAAAATTTTTTATCTAGATTGCACAAGAATACCTACCTATGGTGTAGTTTAGAGAATTTTCTCCAAACTACACCCACAACCTTAAAAAATTATGCAGTTTAGAGAAAATCCTATCAACTACACAATTTCATTTTGAATCTTGTGTAAGAGCGTAGATTTTTACCATTCTTGCAATTTTCTAAGATAGATGATAAAATGATAACTCTAGGGAATTAAAATTCTCCCTTGTAGTCACTTGATCAATGCCAAAGGATTCTCCTACCAAAAAAATGATGAAATACAAGTTCCAAGTTGTGTTTTCAGCATCTACTATAGAATCAAATGTATACTAGATTAAAGATATAGAGATTGGCCATGTTGATATGGCTGAATTCTTATAGAGGCTAAGTAGAGATCCCATTGCACCATACATGTAAGCTATCTTAAACAACAAAATTCATTTGACAACCATATTCCTTGTGTTAGCATAAGATCCAGAGTTTGTTTTGATAGTTGATGCACACTTTGACAGTCAAACCAGATCAATCAAGGATGAAGATGGAAAAGTAATCATTTGAATTGATGAGGAATATCTAGATAGAATATTTCATCTTTCTTATATTGAGGAATTTTTTGATATAACTATGAATTCAGCCCAAGAATATTATGATAAAAATCCTGATAAGTGCAAAAGACACATCAATTTTCATTGGATCAGAACTCCTTGAGATTCCATGGTGAGATGGCCCAAGTACTTTTATTGTAGTGATTTTATAGAGGAAGTAGGGGATTTAATCACCCTCATAAGTAGATTTAAAGGGATACCAACATCAAATGTCTTCCAAGAATGGATGTATTACTACATTTTCATCATCAAGAAAGGCAAACAAAGAATCTACTGGGGAAAATAGATTAGTGATGCCATATGTCACTAGCTCTCTAAGGTGACCTCTTCTCTAAAATTCTATATGACTTCCTATTGAGTATATGCTAAATCCAACATGAAATCTTTTCCAAGATTGACCAGTGTTGGTGAGAGAAATAAGGTTCTCGTACATGAATATTACCCACAATTGACTCTCAAAGAAGGCATTAAACATTACAAGAGAGTTAATGATGCCTTATTTTAAAAGTTATTTTGTATCTTAAATCAAGACCTTGAGAAAAAGATAATTTTAGATGCAACATAGGCAACAGTGAATAAGGTTGGTTGCATTTTTATACAATTCCCAACCTTCACCTACATCAGGGTATGGGGTTCGATGAACAACCTTATATGTTGCCTAGGTACCCAAGTGATAAGTTAATTTTGATGGAGATGTGCTAGTAAATGATGAATGTGCATAAAAAGTAGTCAGACACCCACAAGTAAGGCTTCAAGTTTCCAATTAGCATTGGCCGATATATAGTTTCCAACACTCCTAAAGATAAGATAATGGAAACTAAAACACAATGGATCACTCTTAAGAAATTAAAGAGTAGGAGAGACTTTGATTATAGAATGATGAAGGAAAATTTGAAAGGGAACTATATTCATGTGCACATGATTAAAGACATTTGGGCCCAACTTTCTCACGTCTTCATCAAATTATCAATATGAAGTTGGCTGATATTCCAAAAGATTTTCCAGATGATGAGAATGTATTATACCCATCATATGAGGGTAATTAAGTGGATTCAACTCCTCTTCCTCTAATTCAATGGTCTGTAAAGGAATCCACCTCTATTAGAGATAGATTTTAACCTATTCTTGTGAAGACTAATTCTTGGTTGGAATCAAAAGGTATTAAGTTAAAATAATTCAAAATTAGGTTTGAGGAAGAATATGAAGACACTACTAAGAAGTGTGAGGAAATTAGAATAAAAAATAAGGAATATGCCTCCACTTCCACACATAAACCAAGGTTTGTGTTCGTGAGTAAAGGCAAAAGAAAAGGCAAAGAAGCTGATATAGAGAAAAGTGTTCAAGCAGAGGTGGAAAATCTAGTCACAAGTGAAGCACCACCTCAACTAGTGACTTCAAAACACGTTAATGAGTGACTAAATAGCCTTCACATCCAGTGGCCTCACAACTAGAGATTTCTTGAGTCGAAACTTTGCAAATGATAACTTCACAGGTAGTTTCTTCCATTCTTCCCCTTATTACTCCAACTAAACCAATTATTTCTACCATTCCTCCCTAGACTATTATTTCCTCACCTCCTTCACCTACCAGTGCCACACTTTTCCAAGTTCCTTTACAAGGTACTTTAGATCAAGTTTTTGATTCCCATTCAAATTTACCTAGTCCTTCTAAGTCATTGGGATCTCCCACTAATCTCTAGTTTACCCAACAAGACAAAGACAAGTTCATGTCCACCCCACCATCCAAATTGGAAACACAGATCCCATCCACTCCTATATCTAATGTGCCAATTAGAACCAAAGTGTTTGATATACAAACACAAAATCCACCCATCATAATAATTATTCCATCGATGTCCTCCACCTTCCATTCAACCCACTTCATAAACCATTAGCCTTCCTCAAACATCACAATCCTTGGTATCCTCCACACTAGAAGATCCATAAACCTTTCCTCCTTGGCTCATGACTCAAACACCCAAGAGGAAAAAGCAAGTTGTATCCCCTGATGATTTTGAT
The DNA here is from genome assembly GCA_037957365.1 of Torreya grandis. Lineage (NCBI taxonomy): Eukaryota > Viridiplantae > Streptophyta > Pinopsida > Cupressales > Taxaceae > Torreya > Torreya grandis. Next base: position 618,747 of record JARHVA010002025.1, read on the forward strand.
TTTGGTCAACTTGTGCTGATAAATCTAAAAATAACAAAGAAGTCTAAAACCATATCAAGAGTAATTTTTGATTTTGGACACAAATATGTTGAGGTTGTAGTGCCTCCCAAAGATAAAATATTAAGGATATCAAAGCATCTAAATATGTTGTAGGATGGATTGATCTTAGGAAGAAAACACATGAAAGTGCAAAGGAATATTTGCAAGAAACAATGGAATCCTTGATCAAGAGATACGATAAGGATAAGAAAATTAAAGATCAACTCAAGGTACAAGTAGAAAAATTGACTTCAATTATACTAAAGATCACACAATCATCTAAGTCAATTGAACCTATTGAGAATGAAACCATAGAAAAATCAATTCAATAAGAAAAAAAATATTAGATCTCAAGGTTGGGCAATCAATTCTTAGATTGAAAGATTGTTAACAAAGGGTACTCAATGGTTATATTCTTCCATTAAATTTTTGAAGAACTTGAGTGAAGTGAAAATGGAAATTCAGAAAACACTTGAGACACTCACTCAAGACTTATAGTTGACCAAAAAATATATTCATACATGGAATCAACTGTGCCAATTCAAGCTAGAACTCTTGGTTGAACAGAAGCTCATTCTAAGTAGGAAAGTGCTCATAAAATATAGAGAGGCAATGAAGAATAAGAAAGAAGTTCTCAAGGATCTAATTAAGGATTTTGAAGAAGTAGAAGATATGTGCTATGATAAGGGGTTAGATCTTATAGATAAGAATGGAGAATTTCCTTTCCAAGTTAAAGATGATTCTTAAGAAATTCTTCCTATAGAAATAATAGTTCATTCACATCCTTGATTCAAACATAGATCAAGGTAGGAACATTCATGCTAGATTTCATCAATAAATTGGTTGAGTTTCAAGTCATAATAGATAAATTTCAAATAATCTTGGATAGAAGAAAAGACATGTAGGCTGATCTAATAGACTCTATCACAAGGGTTCTTGCCATCTCCAAAATTACATCGAGGCCAAATAACAATGAGTTCCAAGCTACCCTAAAGAGATACGAAGCATATCTAGAGAAGAACAAGAAAGAAATTTTTTTGGTATCTAATGATAGTTTATTTTTGTAACTTTTCATATGTAATTTTGTTTAGTGTAATTTGCACATAGGAAAATAACACAGTCCTAAGTCAAATTGGACTCTATCAATAAATAAGTCAATGTATTTATGTTTTTCCTATTTTTGTTCATAGTTCCTCTCTATAAATAAGAGGATGATCTTTTTTAAAGGCATAATCACTAGGACTATAGAAGTGAAACATTATTGAATTGATAAGCAATTTTTGAAACTTTATGTTCATATTGTAAATCTTGAATTCTATCAATATAAAAAAACCAAGTGATATTTCAATCTTTGTGTTGGAATATACTTGTGGTGTATTGGGAATATTCTTGTCTTTTTCATTATATTTTCTTATGATTTTATTGGATTTTGGCGTGAAATTTCTATAAAATGGAAGGTGCTAGGAAGCTGATTTTGGAGTCTTTAAGCTACATTTTAATTACTAGGTTTATGTTCATAATTGAAAGTGACTTACCATGGAGACTTTGGGCCACACGTTATTTTTATTTGGTGATTTTAATCTTTTTTAGAAATAAGGTGAAGAATTTGGGCCACACTTTGTTCCATATATTCATGTTAGTTTGTTAGTATCATTTTAGTTACTATTTCGGCTAACTAATTTGAATATCAGTTTTCATTGCTTCATCAAGTAGTTTTACATTTTCACAATACATTGTAAGGAATGAAATGAAGTTTATAAATAAACATAAATTATGAAAAAATAAGATTGGATGATATGACAATACCCACTTTGATAAAATAAATGTAAATAATAACTTATGTCAGTTAGCAATAAAAAGGGAGCCTTCCCTTTCCTTGAGGAGAGATTTATCTCATCATACTATGGTTGAAAGTACTATTTTGTTACCATTCTATTGGTAAGAAAATATTCACCCAACATAATGATAATATTGGATGAGCATTTCTGATTCAAGTTTTTGAAAAATGAACTAAATCACATGATAAGACACAAGCTCCATTAATACAAAAAATAAAAAAAATGAGTATGACATTGGAACAAGAACAATCATATATTCAAGATGTTATAAGGCCTACTCTACAACATCTAATTTTACATGTCCTTCCTCAAGACCATCCAACTCCCACACATCCTCTTTATGGTATTTGTATGCATGTTCAATTAGAAATACCTAGGACTTGTGTTTGTGAAACCCTATAAGATCAAATAGTTACTATGAGATAATTTATAGAAGAGTTACAAAAGCAAAATAAATACTTCAATTCAAGGATCATATTACTTGAAAATTAAATTACATTCATAAAGAATCAAAATTATGTTATTGTTAATCATGTATGAACATCCCCATATAGCTATTGTGTGCATAAGAATACTTCATATCAAGATTTAAAGCCAAAAAAAAATTTGGAAGCCAAAAAAAATACATATACAACTATTTCAAAACATATAGAAAAGGATATTAAGTGTTCAAGTGAGAGTTTAAAATACATTATTTGAAACAAGTTGATCACTTTACCTCTTATGCATCCTCTAAGGAAATCAAAATACTATTGTGCATATCATAGAATGCATAGGCATCATACAAATATTTGTTGGGTTTTAAAGGACAAAATGCAAAATATAATTGATAGTGGAGATATTATTATTATTATTATTATTATTATTATTATTATCAAACGACCCCATTAAATTATGATTTATCCCTTATGGAACAACCATAAAAAGAATAAAAGGAAAATTCTGAGCATGAAAGACTAAAAATGACAAAGTTAGAGAAAGAAAAGCTTCATAAGGCAAAATTAGAGAAATAAAAATTATAAAATGAACAAGATGAAAAAGTGAGATTACAAAATGAACAATTAAAAAAGGAATAATTTGAAAATCAAAGGCTACAAAGGAAATGATTGGGAAAAAAACAAGTTATTAAAAGAAAAAATTGATAAGGAAAAATTGTAAAAATAAAAATTAGAATAAGAAAGGTTACAAAATTTACAATAATAAAAGTTACACAAAGAACAATTGTTAAATGGGAATTTACAAAAATAATCTCAAATTAAGTAAGCAAGTATCGTTAAGAAAGGGTTCCTACCTAAGGTGGTTCTAAAAGATCCAATTACAATCCCTTCCTCTTATAAATAACCTTTCACTATCACCACTCACATAGATGGAAAGTATTGTACCAATGTTAAGGTTATGGACTACGAAGAAAGAATTTTTTTTATACATTATTTATTGTATCACTTATAAATCATCTTCAATACATAGATAAGACTAATTCATATCCAACATGTGTGGGATCAATCAAGCTAACAATAATGTTTAATTTAATAGATTTTTGTCTTAAATTTAACATTATTTATCATACAAGTGCATATAATGTTGTGCTTGGATGATCATGGTTAAAATCAATCAGGGCACTGATTAATACAAACAAAGGTTGCATTACATTTGATCAAGAAGGCTAGGTCATTTTCATATTAAAAGATGGAACATATTAAGAGAAAGAGCATGTAAATAAAAAATATATCTTCAACTAATATTAAATAAAATATAACTACTATAATCATAACAAAGGCACATGATACAACATATATGGAAAAGAAAAATAAATTAGAAATTTAAATACCATAGTATGGGGAAATTGATTTTTCATATACAGATACAAAAGATGATAAGAATGGTATACCACAATTTTAGGACTAAGAAGATGATTATGATGATGATAATTATTATGGAAAATATGATTGGAATGACATGACTAATATGCAGGATGAGTATGGAAATATAATTGATGGTTATAACATATATGATACAAGACCTACATAAAGACATCCCATTGACAAGATATTTGGCTTATAGTAGCATCATTTATTCTACATATATTATTGCTTATTGCATCATGTTCTTCTATCATTTGCACATGCAATTATTTTGATTAATTCTTCTAAGCCCTTGGATATTGTTTGAATTTTTATCCTCTTGGATATTCTTTTTCACTTTCTAAATTTGAACAATCCAAAATAGCAATCTTTTATACCATATTCTACTATTTATCTATTTGTTTTCAATTTGAAATATTAAAATTATATTTTTTGACAAGGATAATAATGTCCAGTATAGGACAAGAACATCTTCTATTACTGTTCCACTTTGGACGTTCTTGTCTTGCTCAAATTTTCATCCAAAATTCAAAATTTGAGAACACAAAGCCCTAAATATTTCCATTTTTCAAACATATCACTTAGTTTTAATATGAAAAATAATATTTATACATGGAAAATCTTTTCATCACTATGTTATATTGCTTAAACATGCTACATAATTTGACAAGTATACATTTGTTGAAATAAGGATGTACAATCAATCCTTTACATAGATTTTCAAACACCTACAAGATTTTCAAAGTTACAACTTACATATATAATGGGGGCATCATGTTTATACATGACATGCTATCATTTTTAATGCATACTTTACATTGACACATGTTGTAAATTATTTAGATCTCTTTTCATTCTTCTAGTTTTGAACCTAGGGTTAATTAATAACTTCTTTTTTTATAGTTTCAAATAAAAAAGTACAAAAAAAATCAAATAATGCAAAATAAAAAATATTCTAAATATTTTAAAAATCCAAAACTAGGACCTGTGCATGATTAGACATTTAATTTATATTGTTAGCATATTTTATTTATTTATCTTATCCACATGTTATAGTATTTATAGGTGTTATCAGTCTATATCTCTTATATTGATGAGCTATACACTTTTACAAATATATTTCTAACATTATTATCTCACATTTTGTACATGGATAGATATTTGCTTGGATATGATCACATTACATATACATGGTGTAGGATATTTTCTAGTTTTATGTTCCATTGATGTTATTACTTGTATATAGTATAATACATATTTCTTGTATATTATGTATAACCCTTAACACTTTTGTGAATTTTTTCAAAAATCTCCATGAAATCATTGATTAGTATGTGTGGCATTTGAACATGTCCATTGCTTTTATCCCTTGGCCTTTATTGTGTATGATATTTAAACATGTACCTTATTTGTGACATTATTCATGTCTTTTACATGTGGACCTTGGCCTTGTATGTGCAATCTTTATGAATGTGACATATGAACATGTCCCTTGAATGTGGACCTTCTATTTGTTGTATAACATAGTGGTTGTTGTGTTTGTGTGCATGTTAATCTTGATGAGTGTCATGATCCATGTCATGCAATAACTAATACATAAGATAACAACTCTACATTATATTATTATGAGCTTCATTGATACATACATAATTAAAATGATACATATATCACTATGTTAACATAATTTTAAAATATGCTACATTATTAAATGTGTAGATGATATTTATGAATTATATAGCACCTCAATCTTGTGCACTTGGAAAACTCAGACTTTGGTTGTTCCTCCTAGTTCTAGACTTTCATCACTTTCAAAAGTCTCACATTTATTCTATTTTATGCCCCTTGGCATATATCTCTTAGTCTAACTAGTCTTATGTTGATGATCAAGGTCTTATATCTTTCCTAGAATGTTTAAAATGTACTTATCTTCCATCTCTACAAGTTTTGAACCTATACTTACTTTCATACTCCCTAGACACTAATGTCTGGGACAAACACTAGCATAAATGTTAGTGTCTTGACCTGACACAAGTGTCCAGTGCCCCAAAGTCATCTAATTTTCAAATGAAATGTATTATAAAGGTCATCCTAAGTGATTTATTATAATTTATTAATCAAAAGGGATTGATATAAACACAAGATCAACCCTCATTCATTTATCACCTAGAAATACCTATAAAAAGACCGTAGAGACAAGGCAGCTTATCAAAATTTCTCTGTCAAGCATTCCATTGAATAATACTTCCCTATTTACATATCAGTCATAAGTAAAACACATGTAAATGTTTGAAGTAATAAATAACTCAAGAGACTAATTTTCCAAGTTAAAAGCTAGGTCATTATTATAATTGATTTGTACATATTAAATGATTCACACACAAGCCAACACATAGAGGAGAACTACATGAGTCTGAGGCCCTCTTCTAGAGTATTGGATATGTAGGAAGCATTACACTCTAATAGTAGGGTCATTGGGGTTATTTCAACACCATGTGACCACTAACCCATTTTCCCCCAAGGTCACCATGAAGATGATGTACTAGAGTTTTAAAAATTCATTAGCAATAGTCCATGACCTAGATCTAAATGCACTAGAGCCAATGAAAATTCAAACCCAAAAGAATTTAGGTGGTTACATCTCTTTTAAAAAATTATTTTTTATAGGAAACTTACATTGAACCCATATAATAGCATTAATACAACTATCCCAAGATGACATTAATGTCTAGAGTGCCAAAATCATTAGATCCAAAATCTGATGATTGTTCTAAAACTATCTTCCACTCTGTTTCCTACTTGTTCTAGATCCATCACCATGTTATAAAAATATATATATATATAAATATATTACTTATTTTTCATTTCCATGCATATCATATTTATACTTTCTATATTTAGTCTATATTCAACATAATAAATTTAGTGTATACTGATAACTAAGTTCTTGCACTTAGTTGGCCTACTGTAGATCTGATTATGACCCTTGTGCATTGTCATTTATATATTATTAACCCTTACACCATAAAAAATAGGATAAGTCCCTCTTATCAAATTTTATGGTTAAATATTTAGTGAAATTGATCCATGTGAATGCAAAAAAAATCTAGTCTAGGGCTTCCAAGCCTCTTAGGGTTTCAACTTGTTATGATGGATTTTTAGATCTAAAAATTAACCATAGGTTTTTACCTCATCTAGTTAAAGGGGATTAATTTTCATATTATTTCAAGTATATTCCATAAAAACCTATCTTATATTTTCAAAAAACTCATCCAATAGTCTGAAATTATTATATCCTTATTGTAATGGTTGATTTCTGCTTAGCATTTGTAAGCCTTTCTTATCTTGTTCTCATATCAATTTTCAAAACATTTCACATAAATAAAAAGGAGCCTCTTGTTCATATTAACCTTAGGGAGGGTGATATCTCTCATCCCTTTAATCTGGTCTAGGCTATCACTTATCTAAGGGATAAGGTGGCCAACCCTACAATTTCAAATGAAGGTAATCAATCTCAAATACCTATGGATTTTTAACATGAGATAAGTCTCTTCAAAAATATAATCGATTTTGGCACATAATAAATTTTCAAAGGTTTTATAATAGTTCAAAATTCAATCATTGACATATATTATGGGGCCATATTCCATGCATATGCTCTCCCATTGAAAGAATCAAAGTATAAATTCATATAGTTTTGGTTGGATGGTACAAGTTCATGAACAAATTTCAAATATAATTCATAGTTTCCATCTATATAGAGTTCAAGATTATATGTTTAACAATGGGGCATGATATATATTCATGCCATGATTATAATACTACTTGATATCTATGGATATGATAGTATCATGGGTATTCTCCATTCTCTTTTGATCATGCATTCATGAATAAAGGAAAAAAGTGACAATTGAATCTACAAAGCCATTTATAATGGTTGATTCAGTTAAAGTGTACAATGCATAAATTAGAGGTTCAGTGCCATCTAGCATTATGTCTACAATTCCATTATGTATTTCAACCTATTTCACATCTTGGGGTTACAAAAACTAACAATATAAATTAAGGTTTTTACGTCCCTCGATAGTTTTTATTATCTATATAATTTTAATTCAATTTAGAACTTGATCACCCTCAAATTCTCCATTGGTTTAACTAAGGAACCAATTCTCCAAGTGTTTCATGGGAAGTGCTAACTCCCCAATGATTCAAGCAAGAAACATCTCCAATAAAAGTCACAAGATTAACATTGGTTTCACACATACAGGTGTAGTCCTTCCTTAATCTTTTCAAATCTTTTAAAATTCATGTTACATGTTAATTCATAGTTTCACATATGAGCATTAACTAATTTTACAACATTTTAGGTTTTTCCATGGAACACCCTACATGATTTGTTGCTTCTCTAAAAGGCAAAATGTGTTGTACATACTAAGGTACTATTGCTCCTTTACTCCAGTTCTTACATTTCCATACTAAAGGTTGGGGGAAATGTAGACACCTAAATTTTGTCACAAATACTTGATTATGTTAGTTTTGGCCTTATTTTACTTTAATTTACTTGTGCACTTAATTCAAACCTATTTCACCATATCACCCTATTGTAATCTACTATTTAAACCTATTTCTTTTCTAAATTAATATCTAAAACCTATTTTTTTAAAAACTAAAAACACATTTAAGCATATCTATAGATAGATTTAGACCCAAAATCCACATATTTCCCTAAGGGATAAAAATGTCTAGTAGAGGACAATAGTGGAAAATGTTATTGTCCCCTATGGGACATTCCTGTCATTAACCCCTCTAGTGAACAAATTTTCAAATTTAGCCCCACTTATAGTTTGGTTTGTACTTTTAGGATATGAAGTGTGAGGGTTTCTCATTTTGGATTGGTATAAAGGCACATCAAGTCACCTATTCTACCACTTGGTAATTTTAATATAGAGGCATATTTACATTACTACACATTGAGCAAAGCTTCCCCATTCTTCCCAATTTTGATTCTAAGCATTTGAAATAGTCCTTAGCCAAGTCAAAAGTCTATTTTATCCAAGATAGAGCAAATCATGATAAAGTATCCAATCCTTCTGTAGATGCATTCATATAGTCAAATGATCACAATTGCACCAAACACTCTTAGTGGGAGAACTATGTGGACTTAAATTTCCTCTTTGGAATATTGGATGCATAAGAAGATTTTAGTCATCATAGGGGTGATTGGGGTCAACTCAACCCATTACATTCCCCACTTTTCCTATTTGTAGGTTTTCAATCATTGTAAGCCTTATAAGGGTTTAAACATTGGAAAAGTCATTTGAAGGTCTTTCACACACCCCTAAAGGTCAAATATCTACATACAACTATAATTTAAGTTATTCTAAATAATCATGACCTATGTTTCTAATTTTTAACAAAGGAAAATATTGATCAATAAGAATTATAGTGGTAATTAATCTTTCCCAAGTTGGATGATCTTGTCCTCTATCAAAATTTAGTTATAGCTTTTAGGTACTTACGTATTCAACCGTTGTTTTTTAGTTTTAATATTTTTTTAGCTTCACATAGTAAGATCTCAAAAAAAACAACTAAGTTTGTCATTTGATTTCATAATTAGTTGTTTAACCCTAAAACATAATCTAGGGTGATCTTATCATTATCCCTAGATTTGATTAAAGGGTCTTATAAAAATGAAATGCCACAATGGTGATAATTAGATATATAACAGGCCAATTAGATGCTAAAATTAGATATAAGCATACACTAAATTTATTAAACTGAGATAGTCTAAATATGGAAAGTACAACTAAGCTATACATGGAAATGACAAGGAAGTAATATACTTATCTAGTTCTGATGCTGACATAATAGTGGATCTAGAACAAGTAGGAAGAGGGCTAGAAGATAGTTTTAAAATAGTCATTATATTTTAGATCTAACACTTCTAGAGCTTTAGATGCTAATGTCAGTCTGGGATAGTTAAGTTAACACTATTATTTAGGTTCTACATAAGTGTCTGATATGAAATACCTATTATAAAAGGATGTAACCACCTAGTTGCTTTTGGGTTTTATTTCACCTTCACTCTGGGACATTTAGATCTTTTCCATGGACTGTCACTCCTTTTGAAATGGTAAAACCCTAGTTTTCCATCTTCATAATGACCTTGGAAAAAATGGGTTGGTGTGCACATGGTGTCAAGTTGACCCCAAATACCCCACTATTAGATGGCTCTGCCTACATAGCCAATAGTCCAAAATAGGGCCTCAGACTCATGTATTTATCCCCTATGTGTTGTCTTGTGTGTGAATCATGTAATATATGTAAAGTACAATAATGACCTAGATTGTAACTTAGAAAATTGGCCTCTTAGACTGATATTTTAGTACTTAAGACCTATAGATTTGTAGTCCCTATAAATGGTGTGGAAATAAGTAATCTTTGCTCAATTGAATGCTTGATAGAGTACTTTTGATAAGTTACCTTAGTCTTTTTTGTCTTTTTCTAGGTGTTGATCTATGAAGAATGAAAGAAAGTTGATCTTGTAATTATATCAATCTCTTTTGAGTAATAACTCACATTAAAGCACTTGGCCAACCATTAGGATATGTTTCATTTTCAAATTGGATGACTTTAAGGCATTAGACACTTACATCAGGTCAAGACATTAACATCAACACTAGTGTCTATTTTGAACATTAGTGTCCAGGGAGAAAGATAGAAGACCTAGGTCATCAACATAAGACTAGTTGGACTAATAGATATAGGCCAAGGGGAGCAAAGATAGAGTAGATGTGAGACTTGTAGAAGTTGGAAAGGTCTAAAACTAAGAGGAACAACCAAGGTCTGATGTTGCTAAGTGTACAAGATTAAGGTGAGATATAATCATCAAATAGTGTCTATATTTCCCCCTTTTAATCTAGTAATGAAATTACTAGATTAAAGGAAAAAAATGTGTACCTGGGTGTGTGTGCACACCTTGTCTTTATATGTGCCCAACTTGAGTGTTTTACTAGTGACTAAACTACAACCAAGAGCATGTTATAATATAAAATCAATGTATATGTTTTGGGTTGAAAGTACTTGAAATTAATTAAAATTGAAATAACAAGGTTTAGGATTACACTTATGTGTCGATATGACTACCTTGTCTATTGGAAAGTTATTTTAAAAAAGATGTATCATTATAAGGCTCTAAAATTGAGATTATAATAAATATAAATAAATATTTAAAGTGCATATATCTAAGGGGAGAGAGAGAGAGAGAGAGAGAGAGAGAGAGAGAGAGAGAGAGAGAGAGAGAGAGAGAGAGAGAGAGAGAGAGAGAGAGAGAGAGAGAGAGAGAGAGAGAAGGCACATGCCCCTAGCTTTAGAGCAAAAGTGAGTTTCCACCTAGTAATTGAGATTAGCTTGATTCTGCAACATAATGATACTTATAACCTAGAGAGGCTGGATGATACAATCAAGTCCAACATGAAAACTTGGAAAGATTGATCATTTGATCACCTCAACCATACCAAAAAGTGAAACAACTACTACTATAATATAATGTCTCAATAAAGTCTATAAAAGTTTACAAGGTATTAGTATGAAAAATTCCATGATTTGGCAACAATCCATAAAAGAGTTTTAAAATCTAAAGCTGAATTAGATTTTTCAATATTAGATTTGCATTGCATAGCACATGCACCTTAGATATGTTTCATGTTGAAAATGAGTAAATAATAGTACCAATGTATATAATTCTACCACAACTATGAATTTGAATTATATAACTATGTACTTTGACTAATTCAAAAAATTGTGTAAGTGTGGAGGACATGCTTTCAGATAAATCTAAAAATTGATATAAATACCAATGTGGAGGACCTGTTTCCAAAACATGCACTCACTAAAATATAGAGATGTTATATACTAAATATGTGTGGATAACATGCTTCCAAAGCATGCCCCCATTAAAAATGGGAACTATGAATGTGTGAAATCCATGCCCATGTGACATGCCCCCACTGAATATTAAAATTGATATAAGTACCATATTCTGAATGAGTGTGGAAAACATGCTTCCAAAACATGCCCCCACTAAAAATAAAAAATTATGCCAAGTGTGGATAACATGCCTCTATGACATGCCCCCAATATTATACCCCCCTTTAATGTGAGAGAAATATAGGAACTGGTAGTTACCACACCTAAAAAAGATAAGACAACTATATAATCTATGAATGTAACCAAGTAACATATAGAAAGAACATGTCTAGGTAGATATAGCATTGAATCATATAAAACCAATGTGATCACATGTAGGCCTAAGATGTATGATATGGATCATGTCAACATCTAGATGGTAACAATACAAGATCGACAAGCAAACAAGGACACACACAAGATCACTCAAAAGCAAGTCAAAAGGCAATGGTCCAAGGAGATCATAAATAAGGGGCATGTTCAAATTCTACATAATAAAAGGTATATGACTTAGTCAAATCTTCATAAAGTTAAGGATGATATATTAAAATGTCTATACAATAAACCATGACATATGCAAATGTCAAAGAAAGCATACATAGGCATGGAGGTTGTAAGCAAAGGAACATATTCAAATGCTCAAACAAGAAATACAATAGCATGACAAGACACTTAAGGAAGTGCATAAAGGAAATCATAAGCAACCAACATAAACATGTCATGGTATTCCATGGATCAAATGTGTTAGGAAAACTATCAAGTGTATAACATATCAAGTACCCTATATAAGATATAATCAGAGATAAAGGCATGTGTAAGTACATATGTAAACTTAAACATGATAATGTAGAATGATCACTGAATCATATAACTTGTGTGTATCAAAATCAAGGAAGTAGATGCCCCCAATGTCTACATGACATCTGAAATAGGAATATATCATGTTTTTATGTATGCTCGTATCACACTCAATTAGAAGTTTGACACATATGTGTGTATGTAAAAGTAACTAAATATGCCAAACATCAACATGGAACTAACACATAAATGCCAAGGATCTAATATAACATGTAAGTGTCGAAAGTTTTTTTGTATTTTTGAATGTTTTTATATTTTTTTTGTAGTTTTGGAATTTTTTAAGAGGCTACTCTATGATCTCATCCTATGGATAGGTATCTCCCCCACTTAGTTCTTGGTAATCTTAAGTTGGATATTTTACATTGTTTGCATCATGATTGGATAGTTTGAAAAGGTACATGTCATGTTCCTCCTCATGTTTTCTTGTGTAGTAGAAGAAGTAATGCTATCACTTGGAACATGTATTAATTTTCCTTCATGAGGAAATAAAATATCTTGTTGGTTTATATAAATTTTTGCTTCCATTTGGTATAGCCAAAGATTTTCTAGTGTAAGCGCATAAGGAAAAGGGGCAGGCATAACCCAAACTCATGTTTGAACTACTTTATGACCATAAGTAATTGGTATTATTATGTTTCCCAAGGATTATTTCTAATTGACCTTCTTTTGTAAGTCTTTTAAATCAAAACCAAGCTACTGAAAATGATTTATATGGCACGTGGTTTTTATTTATGTAAGATCAATATGGTTATGCTAAAACTAAGCACCACCCATGTATAATGTAATTGTTAAATATTGTTGGTATGGATGTTTTTTGATTTCTTATGAACCTAATTACTTTGGAGGATCCTCAAATATAATATTTTGGTCATTAATAAGATCTTGTATATTGTGCATCAAGGTAAAGCAATGGTTCATAAAATGCCTAAGTACCTGATAATAGTGATAATAAACATTCACATCATATACTTTAGGTAAAGATCGACTCATATAAACCTCGATAAGATGAGGGAGAGATATAATCTTACACTCTGTTATCTATAGGAGTAATGAAGTTGGGGACTCAGGTAAACATGATAACCATCTTCTTGATACCTTAGATAACATAGTCTAATTAGGTTCTTATACTTGTGTATCAATTTTGGATTCATATTCAAAGTGTTGTAGTTTAGGATTATCTATTTGTTTGACCATTACATAATGTTTGAATGGATTAGGATATATTAGGAATGTGTAAAGGAATCTTTAATGATAAAATTTTAAGTATGTGTGCAATGTAGAGGTTACTTCATACATTTCATGTATCCAAAGCCATCCCAATAGAATGATATAGTTCAAATTATTTGGCATAACTTGGCACAAAATGGGTAATGTATGGGGACCCATGGTAATATTCAATGTAATTTGACCCACCGTAGGGCTATGTTATTTGTCAAACCCTTTTATGTGCATAATCATGTTTTGAATAAGGTTTGTGTTAATACCCATGGTGGTTAGGAATTACATGCTATAAATGTTTAGGCCTGATCCATTATCAATTAGTACTCTTTTAATACATTTATTTTGTATTGTCACTTGTATGAATAAAGGCAAATTTTGGTCAATAATATATTTGGATGGTAAATATATAGGATCAAAGGTGAAGAGATTGTTATTATTTTTGAGATCTTTCATAATATCCCTAAAATAAGAGGGCTTGATATTACTTGGAACTTGTGTCTCACATAATGCCTTGTATAGGATATCCTTATAGGCATTAGATTGTTTTAGGATCTTAAAGATTGAAATTTTAGCATGTGTATTATTCAATTGGTCAAAAATGTCATATCCCTTAGATTTTGGTTCTGTGGCATTAAAAAAGGAATTTTGAAGAGATATCAAGTGTTGTTTGTGATTTAAAACCCTCTTATTATTAAATGTAGTCATATAAAATGCCATTTAATGAAATGAATGTCACTTGAGACCACCTTATCCTTAGCTTAGCCCTAGACCTATCTTAAGGCCTATTTTTATCCTTCTGTAGCTTTCATTGACGTCTAATCCATGCCCAAATATACCAAGAGTCACATTGAGCCATCACCTAGGCATCCCTGATCCCTTTTCACATGTGTCAGCCACCTAGACAATAAAATGACCCCATTAGTCTATAACACATTACACTATTAACAAAGGGGGTAGCATTATTGACCCTTCACTTCCCTTTCCCTTAATAGATATATTTCTACTTCCCAAAGTGTCTTAGGGTTGACATAGACTCATTTCATGTCTTGACAAACATCAGAACATTATATAAAAACCACTCTCATTCATTTAATAGATAAATGGAAATTCTCATGAACAAGCTCAGAAATAGTTATGAAAATTAAGGTTATTGATCCTTATTTAACCCTATTTATGTATACATCCATATACAGTAGCCCAAAGCTCAATTTTAATTAGGTTTCTAGTCTTAATTCACACTCAAAGCATTCAAATTGGCATTCATAATTAGGCATATTAACATCACTCTCGCTTGCACCAACACTTAGATTGGGAGAACTACATTGGGCTTGATCCCCTTTCAAGGTATTGGTATGTAAGTAACACTTAAAACATGGGGTGTTGAGGTCACACCTAACTTACCCGACTAATACCACTTTTCTTAAACTTATGTTTATCAAAAACCCTAGAAATCATGGATGTTTAGGGTTTCATACTAAAATCATTTAAAGTGCATAATATATGATGATCCAAGTCTTAGTCATATAGGCACATGCTTCCCAGAATAAAGTGATGGTTTACCCAAAATTTCACTACTTCACATGCATAGGGTCATTAGCATTGCACAAAAGGTCAATAATGTAGTGAGTTATTAGAAAATAGGGTCATGCTATTATCTGAAACATCTATTCTCCATTGACAACACTCTGCCCTACTCTCTAGCTAAGTATACCTTTTTCAATTCATTACTATTTATAAAATATTTAAATAAATAAATTATTGTGAAAATAAATGGTTATTGATAATGTAGTATTTTATTTCCTAATTTATTACTCAGATCTTTATCAACCTAGGGTTACATTCTATAGTCCTAAAAAAATTAAATCATTTGGTGAACCTAAATTACTTTAAATAGTGCCTAAACACTAGCCCTAGATGTTCTTTGGGTTTATATCCTTCTATTTTATGTTCTTGGTAATTAATTTCAAAATCTTAGATCTAATTCTTTATTTTATTTATGTAATTTTTCATAGATTTAATCTCTTCAAAGGTTCAAAATATAAAACTTTTTGTTTTCCTACTTTCTAACCTATAATGGTAGAAAGACCAATAAGAGACAATTGCAAAATTTCATTTATAAGAATTTAGATATGAAATATGACCTTATTTTTATTGTTTAATAAGAGCTTATTAATTCCATTGTGGGTCAATCCTCTAACCACATAGATGTTAATATTGTTACACCTACTTGGGGGAAGCTCATATTCTATGACAAATTGCTATAACTAGGTAACTCTCACCAGTGGCAACACATCTTATGGCTAATACACATCCCTCCTCCCCAGATGTAAAATCCTTTAGGCATGAGATCTATTATCTATAGGCCAAAGTGTAACATCTTGAGTAGGGTGCTAGACCATCTCATGCCTTAGATTCTCATGTTTTCCTACATACACCATTGGCACAACATATAGTGGTAACTCCTTTGTCATTCAAATTTATGGCACCCAAGATTACTATGCATGATGGTAAGGGTTACCTAGATCATAATCTACACACTTTTCATGCAACATGTTTGGACTACATGTCTAATGATTGGCTCTTGACTAAGTTATTCCCTCATAGTTTGAAGGACTATACATTATAATGGTTATATGATATCCCTAATCAATCCATTAAGACATTTAATCCACTCATAGATATGTTTTAGGCACATTTTTCAATCAACATTAGTGATAAAATTTCCTATGCTCAAGTCACTCAACTAAAGCCAAAATCTAATGAGATAATAATTGAGTATGTCTTGTGATATAAAACCATATTATCAAAGATGACTATAACCATGACATATAGATAACCCCAAGACATATTTAAGCAAATTTTATTACCAACATTACATGAATCTATATTATTCAAAAAGTTTCCATCATATACAGATCTATGCCATACAATAAAGGAATGGGAAGTCAAACATCTCTCCATGGGTAAGTTAAAATACATAGCCAACTCAGATTCCACTAATAAGAGTTTAAATAAGATCCTATATAAGCTGAGGCATAATGAAAACAAGAATGAGAAAAAGACAATAGTTAACACAACTACAGAGCTATATCCTCATGTGTTTTTGCTAATTCCTCTAAGGAAACCTTTTATAAATATTCTTGAATCACTAGCTTGCGTTCTCTAGAAACTTCTGGAATGTAATGTCATATCTCTCCCTCCCATTAAAGAGGTTGATACAACTAGGCCTCTTCCAAATAATTATGATTTTAATGCATTTTATGATTACCATAGGGCCCCCAACCATACTACAAATATATGTATCAGCTTATGACATAAGATCTAAGATTTGATAAATATTAATATCATTGATGTGAGTATCCCTATAAAAACACACAAAGCATAACCAACTAAAGCAAAAGCAATGAAAATATTTTATGATCTATTTCCAAAACATATGACTAATGAGACAATAAAAAATTTAGATGTTCATTATACTTATTAGGCACATCCACCACCAACATCTTATCATACTTTTACAATGGACACACACCATATACATAATATCATTAGTGTGTATCATACTACAATTGTACCTAAGCCTCTTATCACTTTCTCAAATTAGGATATCATTGATGATAACTCAAATTTATACACACTCTTTGTATGAGCTTACTTTGATCATCATCTTATTCAGAGTGTCATGGTTGAAAATGGGTCAAGCATCAATATGTGTAGTATTACACTTCACGTGGTTTATGCAGATCAAGATATTTCTCTAACAGATATAATTATTTATGGCTTTAGTGGCCATGTCTAGAGTTCCATTATGGAGATCCTACTTCCATTATAGGTTGGGCTCACACATGTGGCCACCAAATTCATAGTTGTACCTAATGCCAGAATATTTGATATGTTATTAGGTAGGCCTTGGATATAATAGCTTTGAGCCATTCCCTACACTACACACAAATGTCTTAAGTATATACATTTTAATTAGGTTATTATAGTTAAGGGCCTTCCATATGAGTATCCTCTAACTATTCCACAACCAATTACACAATAATCACCATTAACAACACCAAATGGATTATATTAACACATGTTAGATATCAATCGAGCCACCAGTGTAGGTGAGGTTTAATTTTAAAACATTACCATGTATACACACTTTCCCATAGAGACCTTTATTAGAGATACTCCTATGCCAAAGACATTTTATGGATTCTAAAGAGCCTCTCTCTACCCTATTCCCACCCAGATCAATGTTACTAAGTCCCCAAAGCATTCTACATAGATCATCTATGTAAGTTATAAATTCTTCTACCATTGGGTCCCTAAGAGCCCCATAGTTCATAGGCCAATTCAGTCAGCTCCATAGATTCATAGCCACACTCTATAGATAATTCCAGATATATAAATTATTCAATATATTTAGTTCCTAGATCTCAGATACCTCCTCACACATCACATGCATTCACTCTTCCTTTACTCAATATAGGTCACCTTGATAGTGAGTCTCTTGTAAGACTCATCAGTTAGTATGTTCCCCTATTACTTGTACATAAATTTATTATTCCAATTTACTCATACATAGTTTCCTTTATCTTGCTCCTTGTATATAGTGTCATTTTCATGTTTCTTGTACATAGATTATACTCATAAAATAAATGTGTGTATTCAAAAATACAAAAAACATTCAAATATTGTTCTAAAAATATAAATTTCATATTATATGCATTTCAATGTTTACATTCCTTCTATTTGTTAGGTACTACATATGTTATCTATGTTAGTATAGTCGGTCTTATCATACATACATGTTTCACTTATTCCCTTCAAGTGTTTGTAGATTACTACAAGACTCTAGTCCTCCACACATATCCAAATTCACTACTATCCACCTATCAGGGGCACATACACATATACACTGATTCAACATTGATATATTATCCCATTGGAGACATCATAAACACAACTTCTAATTTACTAGTTCATATCTTTCTATACTCCATATCACAAAATTAGCATTGATTATATCTTGATATTGATCATCCTATAGTACACTATTTTTTTCCCAACTACTGCTACTATAGTCTCAACTTATGTACATATTTTATCTTACACAAATTTGTATCACATGATTATGCATACTTTTATTTATAGATTTATTAGTCTATATTTAATTATGTCTCTTTGCTTATACATCTACTTGAGGGCATTTGAATATGCCATTTTACTTTCATTACTTTTATGCTTTGGACATGTGCCCATGTCTTTGTGTATGCTTCTTGATCATGTGTGTGGATATTTAAACATGTCCTTGCATGTGGCTCTATGTCAAACTTGTGTGTTCTTTTGTCTATACAGACATTTGAATATGTCCTTGTATGTGTTATTTTTCTTAGACATATTGACATGTGGCCATGTCCCTTGTATTAAGGCCCCTTGGCCTAATTTACATGATTCATGTGTTTATAAGTATGCTTTCATGTATTCTTCATGGATATGACACTTACCTCTTGTTATTTTCACATCCAATTTATGATGCCATGAGGGACCTCATGCATCTCCCCTTCCTTATTAGGTGCCTTGATGGAATTCATGCCCTGTCCCCTAAGTAGTTTACTCAGATTATATATATATATATATATTTCATATACATGCTTACATTGTTATAGCTATCTTGATAATATTTTGAATGTTAAATCTCACATACATCATACATTTCCAACTAATGCCTAATCTCTTTTGCATTTTGATGTCAAGTATACACATTATATTGGTTTATAGTGCAGATATCATATATTTTCAGTCTAACACACATGATGCATACCTTTTATTTTAAGGATAGTTATTACAAAGGTTCAAAAAATCCCCTCAAAAGAGGGGGAATTCACATGGGTTTATCAAAAAGATCAATCCATCATAGAGAACTCAAAATATAATTTTTAGCATGCAACCATAGATTACATAGCTCAGACTCAAGAAAATACAGTGAAATACATTCATACATGGACTAGTCTTAGTTTTTCTCAAAAACAAAACTTTTGGACAATAGTGTAATATATTACTAAGAATACAGTGTGATATAGGCCACCTATTATGCTATTGTCTATTAGCCTCAAAAATAGAAAATTTTGGAATTATCAGAAAAGTATAGTAGGTACAATTCAAATTTATATAGTCTTAATCATAGATTATCATATATGATCAACATATATTCAATTTTACATATAATTATATAGGTTTGCTCAAATTGGGGGATCATGCACAAAATGATCACTCCCATTTTAGTTTCAGATATGAAGAGACATAGATTACTATAACTTAGTCTAGAATCCATATGCACAGATATTAGAATTGGGGGCATGTGCGCAATACATTATTTCCATATTTTTAGTTTTGCACCAATTCTCTCAAATGAAATGACAACCCCATATCATTATCCATATTATATACTTCATATGCACTAGTTTTTCACTAGGAATATACCAATTGATGCCTCATTCCATCTATAATGGTTGGCATTCTCAAGTGGCCTAGAACTATTTTACATTCCCAAGTTCCTAAGTGGACCTTGAGCTATTTTTTATTATAAAGTTTCTAAGTGGCCTAGATACATATTTTATAGCTTCATGACACCACATAGTTTCAATTTTATCTTCTTATACTATACATGGGTAGGAAATGATGGATTCATGACCTACTTGTGTTCTTAAGCCACCTACATAAGAGGGTTAGACAAGTTATCAGTCGAATCCAAGTTACTCATAGATTATGATCCACCAAACAAGGGTGGGAAATGATAGAGTCAAGGTAGTTTGAGTGATTGAGCCACCCACACATGGGGATTGGGCAAGTCATCATCTCAATCCAAGCTATTCACTATTTGATCAACATCTACCTGCACACATAGGATTTTACTAGGTTTTTGGCATTAGTTCACATATCCAGTGAGGTGTATTCATTCCTTTCCTCTCTCTCACATGTCTCTACTTAGTTTTGTCTTTAATTTTGATATTTATTTAGTAAGGACTGATTCATATATGTTTCATTTATAGGACACACAATGGAGCACAATTTGTAGACTCACACCCACATTCATGGGCTTCACCTCATAGGTAAGTCCAAGTAAATTTCTCTTTCCTTTATCCTAGTCATTTTACTTTACTTCATTTCTAGAATAAAGGGGGGGGGCATGTAGTCATATAAAATGTTATTTTAATACAATTAGTGTCACTTTAGACCAACCTATCCTTAGCTTAGCCTTAGACCTATCTTAGGGCCTCTTTAGATCCTTTTATAACTCTCATGCACATAGAGGCATCACCTATGCATCCCCCATCCTTTTTCACATGTCATCTACCTAGATAATAATGTAGCCCCATTAGTCTATAATGTAGTGAGTTATTTTCAAAGGGGGAAGTGTTATTGATCTTTAACTTCCCTTTACCCTAATATATATCTTTCCATTTTCCAAAGCATTTTAGGGTCAGCCTAGACTCATTTCATGTCTTGAAAAGCATAAGAACACTGTATAAATACCATTCTCATTCATTTATTAGATAGAGGAAAATTTTGATGAACAATATCAAAAATATCTGTGCAACTTAAGGTTATTGATTCCTCTTTACCCTTATTTCTATATACATCCATATATGGTAGCCTAGAGTTCAATTTTACTTAGATTTATAGTCTCATTTCACACTCAAATCATTTAAATTGGCCTTCATACTTAGGCATACTAGCATTAATCTCACTTGCACCAGTACTTAGATTGGGATAACTACATCAAGATTGATGCCCTTTTGAGGTATTGGTATGTAAGCAATGCTTAGCACATGGGGTGATGAGGTCATGCCCAACCTACCCTACTAATGCCATTCATCTTCCACTTATGTTCCAAAAAAACCCTAACAAGCATGGAGGTTTAGGGTTTCATAATGAAATCAATCAAAGAGTAGAATAGACAATGATCTAAGTCTCGATCATATAGGTATAGGCTTCCTAGAATAGATTGAAGGTCTACCCAAAATTTCACTACTTCACCTACATAAGGTCATTGGTTCTACATAAAAGGTCAATAATGTAGTGCATTATTGGCAAAGAGAGTCACACTATTGTCTAGAGATATTTTTGACACCTGCACTCCATTAAGACCACTTTTCCCTACTCTTGCATCACTTCCCAACCCATAACTTATCAATTTTAGTCATATTTTCTAGCTAAGTACACCTTTTCTACTTCATTAATATTTATAGAATATTTAAGTAAATTAATTATTGTGCAAATCAATTATTATTGATACTATAGTATTTTATTCCTTGATTTATTACTTATCTCTTTATCAACCTAGGGTTACATTCTATAATCCTAAAAAAATATAAATCATAAAAATTAGAACAAGAAAGAACATGCAAGAATGTAGGTTTTGAACCCCTTATGGATCAGATGGTTTGAACTAGGCAACTAATCTAGTAAACCATAAAAAATATAAGGTATTAGACCATGGAATAATTAACAAAGAATCCATGGCAAACATGATTATAAAATTATAGTAATCAGGGAGTAACAATAGAAAAATAGAAAAACCCTAATTGACCTAGGATTTGATGTTAAAATAATAGTTTTATCAAATGTTTAACATTACAAGGTAGTCTAATGTGATCTTATCATTATCCCTAAATTTGATTAAAAGGTTACATAGAAATGAAATGGCACAAGGGTGATAATCAGATCTATAGAAAACCAATTAGATGTTAAACTTGGATATAAGCATACACTTAATTTATTAAATTAAAATAGTCTAAACATGGAAAGTATAATTAAGATATGTATGGAAATGACAAGGAAGTAATATAATTAACTAGTTATGATGATGACATAGTGTTGGATCTAAAATAGATAAAAAAGTCTAAAATATAGTTCTATAATAGTTATCAGATTTTAAATATGACACTTTTAGAGTTCTGGACACTAATGTCAGTATGGGATGATTATGTTGACACTACTATCTGGGTTCAATGCAAGTGTGTTATGTGAAATACCTACTAGAAAAGGATGTGACTACTAGGATGATTTTGGGTTTTGCTTCACCTTCACTTTGGTGCATTTAGATCTGGGTCATCAACTATTTCTCATTGTGAAATGATAAAACCTTAGTTTTCCATCTTCATAGTGACCTTGGGAAAAATGAGTTAGTGGGCACATAATGTCGAGATGACCCCAAATACCTCATTATTATATGGAACTACCTCTATAGATAATACTTCAAAAGAGGGCCTCATACTTATGTATTTCTCCCCTATGTGTTGGCTTGTGTGTGAATCATGTAATATGTGCAAAAAAAGTACAATAGTGACCTAGCTTTTAACTTATCAAATTGAGCTCTTGGGCTACTCCTTTAGTACTTCAGACTTATAAGTGTGCAATCCCTATGACTAATGTGGAAATAAAGAAGCTTTTATCAGTTGAATGCTTGATAGAGTGCTTTTGATAAGTTGCCTTGGTATTTTGCTAGGTGTTGTTAGGTGAGGAATGAATGAGGGTTAATATTGTATTTATATCAATCCCTTTAGATTAATAACTCATGTTAAATCACTTAGGTTGACCATAAGGATATGTCTCATTTGAAAATTGGATAAATTTAGGGTACTGGACACTTGCATTGAGTCAAGACACTAAAGTTAATGTTAGTGTTTATCCTGAATTTTAGTATCTAGGGAGCAAGGAAATAGGTACAGGCTTAGAACTTGCATAGGTTGAAGATAAGTACATTTTAAGTATTTTGGGAAAGATAGAAGACTTGGGTTATCAACATAAGACTAGTTGGACTAAGAGATATAGGCCAAGGGGCATAAAGATGGAGAAAATGTAAGACTTTTGAAAGCTAAAAAGGTATAAAATTGAGAATAATAGAAAAGGTCTGAGTTTGCTAAGTGTACAAGACTGAGGTGTTATATAATCATAAAATAGTGTCTAAATTAGTCTTTTGTCAATTGATTTAACTTTTTAAAATTCAATCTTTTACTTTAAATGTTTTCTGTCAAATATCCATTTAGAACATTATGTTATATTTTATTCAATTTATTATAATTAGTGTTAATTCACCTATTAATTCAAATTAATGTAAAACAATAAACTAGAGGAGATTGTGATCTATATGTTATATGCACTTTTAGATTAGTCTATATAGCTACATGATCTGGGAAAGGATCAAAAAATATTTTCATCTTTACATTCCCATTAGGTTGTTCCCCTAAATCATTCATAAATTTATTGATATCATTAAGATTCATGGTGTTATCATCAATAAAATCCTAAATATTATGCCTTAATATAAAACATCTATTTATAGAATGGCCTACACATCTATGATAATCACAACATACATTAAAATAAAATCCCTTGGGTTGAGGTATACTTATATCAACATCTTTTTTTGGGGGGGGGGAAGATATGATATTGGACTCAAAAAGCTCTTGCAATACCTTATGTGGAGGTTATGATAATCATGAAAATTACATCCTTTGTGTAACTGATAGGACAAGTCCATTAGTAGTCTATGCTACTGCATTAATAATTACCTTTACCTCATTCTTATTATCAATTAATATAGACTCGTACGTTGGTTTATTCTAAAATTTGACACCATAAGTAGTTGGAGGATTTGTCACATATTTTATTTTATTTAAATATATGAGCTTAACTTATCGATCCTTAAATATGTGACATAAGTCATCAAAATATTAGAACGACTTGAATGTAATGGAATTATGTAGAGGAACTAAGATACTTTACTTGAATATATCTTTTAATTCATTTTCAGCCATATGATTCATCATTTTGGAAATCATGGTATTATATTTAAGTACATATTCACTAATTGGATTGTTTACTCCTTGATTTAGCTTTATAATTTGAGCATATGACACTTTTTAAATGACATTGATTGAAAATCATGCTAAAAAATAATTGACCAAAGGGTTGAAGTCCCACACTAATTCAAAGGGAAGATCATAAAACCACCTTAATGCATAATATTTTAGACTTATTTGAAATAGTTTAGTCAACAACATATTGTTGGACACATTGTCCAAACATGTTGCATGAAAACCTCAAATATGTTATTCAAGGTCACCCTCACCATCATAAAGTGTAACCCTGGGTGCCATAAAACCTACATGTAGAGGATGAGTAGAGAACCCTAATGCTAATGGATTACGCAGTAACACTTGAGAATTAGTTGAATGGGATGTTGTCAAACCTTTCTTTGATTACAACACCTTGGCTTGTAGATCTTAATAATATACATGAGGGATTTTTAATTAGGCATGATTTATGTTGTTACATGAGTAACCATCAAATTAGGTGTAACAATATACTAAGTAAGAATAACCACTAAAATCAGAGTAAAACCTTGTGCTTCCCCCACACCATGGATGGGCATCACGTGTAGTAGTAGGTGTATACATGGGGATATTATAAATATCAATAGTGGTCTGAACACATATTGGAGGATTGGTACCTATAAAAGGTTGATTAGTTTCTTATAAGAACCATCATGTTGTATCTGAGTTATGACAACCTTAGCATCCCTTGCATTTTTAGCTTGTAAGATGATTTATAAAATGTTATCCAAATTATTGGGTTACATATTGATTCTAATACAAAAATTAGATAATGCTACAACTTATTTTAGATCCACACCATTAGGGTCATAAGGATGTATTCCATCATTATACTCATTTTTATATTTATCATCATCATCATCATCATCATCATAAACATTCTCAAGTTTAGGCATATAATTATTAACAATATGCTCCTTCATTTGTATATGTTCATTATTAAAATTTACATCAATAAAAGAAGTGTTATACACTAATTTAGTTTTAGAGACCCTTATAGGATATAACTAATATATGAATTTAGATTGTAGGATATGGCATTTAAGTATTACATCTAAATCTAAAATACTAAAATTGATTACAATGATTTGAAAAGTGGCATATGCTAAATATAATAAGTAAAACAAAGGGATGAGTACTTATCTTTTTTGGTTGACTATCTAACTGTGACTATGTTATGACAATGGAAAATAAATTAAAGTAGTCTTATGACTCATCCAATTCAATAACTAGGTTTCTATCTACATAGGGTTGGTTCTATCAAATTTGGGTCAGTATCGACTATCAATACTGACCTAGGTGGCGAGTACGTATTATGCCATAATATGGGTTTATGAACATAAAATCATGTTAATCTATCTTTAAAAGCTTTGTATGTATGATGTTAAACCTTGATGATGCACACAACTCCATAAATTAGCCTCCTTTACCTTGAAACCCTAGGTGTGCTTGTAAGGGCTAGAAACTTGAAAAAACCAAGAAAGTGTAATAGGATGAGCTAACCCTAATCAACCCCATTTTATGATTGACCATTACTTACGTATTTGATATTTTAAAGAGGAAAATCAAGTCACACATAGTTATACCACCTAGATGATTGTGCAATTTTACTTCTTCACTATATGAATGCAACTATTAATTTGGATTTGATACTTGTGAACATTTACTTTGACTTAGATTTGGTGTTCTTCAAACTTGGTTAGTGACAGCTCTTAGTTATTGATTATAAATTTAGGAATAATAGGGTATATTTTCTCAATGTGTAATAGTGTATAGATTTGTAGCAGATAAGTGCCAAGTCCTCAATCAAGTGAGGCCTTCATTTGTATATATATAAATCTAATTGGGTAAATTATCATGCCATAGACATGCTAGACACATGGGTAAACATTAATGATAAGTTTTATTTTAAAAATTATTCATTGTTTGGAGAAGGTAGGTACCATTAGGCTCAAGTCAGTATCGACTAGTGATATTGAACCAGTCTAACATTTTGATCCATGAACATAAGGAATGAACTGAAGGTCTGGGGATTTTTTTAAAGGATAAGATGTAGGTTTTAAATAGATATTGAGGTTATTTTAGGTTCATAACATCATAATGGAAGATTCAAACTCATAAGGTGGCAAGTGGGTGTGAGATAATGGTGGGTTAGGATCATTTTTGTGTGCATGAGTCATGCATGGTAGATAGTATGTAAAGCATGTCATCATTAACTAATTAATACCATAGTTTAGTATCTAAAAATTCCTCTTTTTATTATAGTAATGGAATTTATAGAGTAAAATTAAAATGGTATACTTAAATACAACACAATTTGTATTCAGTAAGAATCTCTAATTATGCATGTCACTCTATAACAAAACTTGCAATAAACATAAGTAGTCAATGTCCATCAATTGAAATATAAAATATAAATTTGAATTTTTCAAAATTAAAGATCAAGGAAGGAGCAAAATTTTGTGATGGTGAAAACCATTTTTCTCTTGTAACTTATTAGAGATGATGTTTCCTTATTGAAACATTGGAGGACTTGTGCTTCATTGCTAAAACACATGGAGAGTTAGGGTGATTGTGCCTTAAATTTGTGTAACTATGAAATCCCTTTGGTTGGGAAGACAACATGCCCCAACCCTCATAAATGTGGGGAGAAGTGGGTGATGTACTAACCCAAATAAAAACTCATAAAAGAAAGGGGAACCATAATATGAGTTTGCTAGAAATAAAACCAAATCAACTATTGTAGATTGATTATAGATTAAATTGTATATCTTTGCTCAATCTCACTCAAGTTTGATCCATTAAAATGAAATGCATGATTGAAAGAGAATGAAAAATGTTCATGCCCCCATTGTGACCTCAATGTCAATAAATTTGAAGTGGAATGAAAATTATTTGTCATTTAACTTATAAATTATATTTTTGTGTGTGTGCAAAACATAGTATCATACCCCATGAATTTGAAAGTGTGTATATGTGCATGAAACAATATCAAATAATATATAATCCTATGAATCTATATGTTTAACCTAAAAAATTATATCTTAAATGTATGTATACATGGAATATTATAATTCAAGTTCCTAAAAATTGTGTATATGTGCCCATGTATATGCACCCAAATATGTATGAGTTTTTAATAAATTATCTATAAAGTAAGTGCATATGCCCACATAAATTATCTATCATTTATTTTAAGTCATTTGATATCTAACCATTATGAATATCTAAAATCTGATTTTTTGTTTGTGGATGCTTATGTCTCTATGACAAGCCCACTATAATTCCCCACTTTTAAGATGAGGGATGTATCTTGTCAGTTACTCATCTCAATATTAGAGTGAATTGTATTGTGTCAAGCTATAAATACTAAAATTTGATTATATATGATAAACTAGTCTTGTACACTTGACAAATATCACTCGTGGCTAAACCCTTTAGTTCACAACCTTCCCACTATCGAAAGGCTCACATTTACCATCTCACTATGCCTAAATGCTTATCCTATAATATGATCTTGATATTATAATTACCCATATCACATGTAGCCTATAGTTTGTATAAAACCTAATTTATATCCTATTTTAGCAATTATAGACATTCAACAATTTTCTATCCTCTTGGATACTACTGTCTATACTAGGACACTAGAGCCATCACTAGTGTCCTAGATATGATGCTAGTGTTTGAGCCTTATATGGGTCATCGTATGGTAATATTTTAACCTTCCTATAAAATAATTTAAAAATGTGTGGTATTAATACAAAACAAAAGGTCATTCATTATCATATGGACATCACCAAATAAACACCTATCAAGCTCACACTTAATCATTTGCACAACTAAGTTATACTACCCTATGCTTTCATATTTATAAATAAATCATAGGAAAAATATTATTACAGGTCTAAAGAATTAAAAAAATAGACCATGATCAATAATTTTTAGGTTACAAGATAGATCATTAAATGCACTCATATATATCATATTTCACAATTATTCAAACATAAACCCATGTAAGGGGGAGAAATACATTGTTATAAGGCCCTCTTCAGATTATAGGGATATGTAGGTAGTATTAATTCATAGAGGGGTCTTTGAGGTCAGATTGACTTAATTTGAGACCACTAACTCATATTTTACAAGGTGACATGCCTAAGTTATAGGACCTAGGGTTTTAAATAAAAGACTGATATCAAAAACTCATGTGCATGATCCAAATTGACAATCTACAAGGTGATAGTGAACCCTAACAGGTGTAGTTGGTTGTTTGATAAAAATACCTATATTTCATACAAGACATAGGCATTAATATGGGGATACTAGCATCAATGGTAGTGTCCATATTTCAATGGTAGTGTCCATGCTGATAGAGAATTAAATTCCAAAATGTGATGAATCACAATAGAACATCAACTTGTGTCCTTTTACACCTATATATTTTAAAATCTTCTTATGCATCATAAAATAAGCTAAGTATTGTTTCTCCTTCATGTTGTTATATTCAAATTATTTTTTTAGATAGATACCAGGGTTAAACAGGTCTCCTATCCTTTAATGAAACAACAAAATACCAAACAAACCATGAAGCTATAACCATAAGGAAAATGAGCCCAAGGTGAAATAGGATCATCCAATAAACTAACAAACATGCCAAAACCACCATGGGGTTTGGATAAGGTAACATCAAGAATAAAAAAAACTAACATAATCATTAACTAGCCACCAACAAGATAATAGAAACAATAAAACAACCACATCCTCATTCATCAATTTGAAGGGAAATAATCCATGATATTATTCATCCTACCCCTTTTACCATTATTATTCTTAGCATCTTGATGCAATCCTTTATCCACATCCACCATAATAATTTGCTTATCTAGATTCAAAATTTCATAAATTGAGTTAGAACTAACTCTTTATCTGAATCTAAATTCTCATATTCATGCCCTCTTTTAACTCCAACAAATGGGTTTTTCACAGATGAATTTTGGACTATTTCTATGGCCTCCTCATAAGGTCCACTTATTTTATCAAATAAAACTTGCTCACCTTTATTTTTTCCTCCCAACTTAGCATTTTCCTTGAAATACAAATTCCAAAAAATATCTTTAGTGACTATCATTAGCTCTAGAATGCTCCATCTGCTAGAATTAGGATTCACCCATTTTTTCTTAGGCACTTGAGAAATCCCTAAGGGTAAAAGGTGTGATGAAGACCAGATAATATATAGTTATAAAATTTGAAAGAAGTATTTTCATAATCTAAAATTTGAACATGTTTATATTGATCATATTGAAGGATAATTTTATCCAGTAAGCCTTTATTAAGATAAATATCCACACATATCCATGCATAAACATACTATAGCTATCTCTTTGTCATTTGAAATTAAAGTTCCCAAAGCATTTTCTATATCCTTGGACGCAAGGCAAAAATCTAGGGATAAGATAGGGAGTCAAACCCACAATGACATCTTTAAAACTATGAGAGAGTAGGGTCAAAATTCAAAAACTACGGAGTATTGAACAATCCCACATTACCCCAAAACTAAGGACTATCCAATAGACATTTATGATAATCTAACTAATTATATAAAAAGATAATGAAAAATCCTTTAGATCAAATGGATATCTCATAATTTTTTTCCAAGTCTCAAACACCAATTGATATGATGTCTCCATTGTAGGCCATAGATGATTAAATATACATATTACCACATCTTCTAATAAAACAAGATGATATTCATCTACTTCTTAATTGTAAATATTCATGGAAGGGACCTCATTCACTTACTCTACAATTTAGGTGTGAGAGAGAGGAAAAGACTTTTTAAACTTAGATTTGGAAGAAGTATTTTTAACTGCTTCCTTAAAGGACATTGGTTTAGAGGAGGACACTTGTTCTATCCCTACAACACCTCCCCATAATCTTAAAGTCATGATAATGGTTGAATCCTTGTCTAGATTATAGTTTGATAGCAAAGAGAAGTCCTAGAGTTCTTTGCCTTGATACACCAAACACTGTGACTCAACTAGAACACTTATGGTAAGCTCTAAATATTGCCTTAATACACCAATAAATATGATAATTCCACCAAAATAAACACTGTATTCCTTGAGATATATCACAACAAAATTTGGAACCGTAATTTTTTTGCCTTTGTATACTTTTGATTTTCGTTAAGCTTGTTTGCAGGTGATTCAACATACCAATTGCATGCCAGCCCATTACTAAACAAATAACCTATGTTGTTTAGCTTTTTAACTAAGCTAGAGTCTTTTTTTGTTCAAAAATTTTGTCAAATAGTTTGTGATCATCCTCTAAAACTTCAAGTATGGAAATCACACTCCTTGAAGAAGTTGATCACTGAGGCATTTTGTCAAACAATTGCTGATCATATTCAAAATATCCACCTTTGGCATTCATGTCAGTGTCCCTTTTGAAATATTTTACAAGAGTACCTCTTAGACAAAAATGGCTACCATGGATTAGTAAATTTTAAAACTTTGTTGTCAAAACTTTTAACCCCATCGATAGCTCTTGAGAGTCCTTGTCTTGATGTCATAGCCTGTGGTAGTGTCTTGAGGTGATTTTTATATTATTTCAAGGTCCTATGCAAGGTCTTGTCATAAAGTGAAGTTATGACACTTAGATGATTAGAAAGTATCCCTATCTTTCTCCTTGATGAGGTCTTAAAAGTTTTTTTGTAATGGAATTTGCAAAAAATGAGGTAGTTTTGGAAAAGCTAAGGTAACTCTCAAAAATCCAAGTCATGATGGATTCATTATGAAGACATGAGAGATGATGAATTCTCAAGAATATAAAGTATAAGGAGTTAAATAATGTAAAGGGAGGTCACATAATGCCATGTGGAAATCATGGAGGGTGATGTTATACTCCATTGGGTTCTTAAAAGCTTCAAAAAGTGGTAAAACATTCATTTCTAATGTAGACCAAAGTTGAAACATCTTTTACTCCTTGATTCAATAATAATCATGGAATTGTATGAAGTGTCAGTGAGGAGGGTAGGTGAGGAAGAGTTTTTACATTAAATTTTAATTATGCCTAAAAGGAATGACTCTATGAATGTCTCCCATAGGAATCCAATAGGGTACTCAATCAAATAATCAAACTCCATCTAATGAAGAATGTGTTTATATGAGTTTTTGTAAGATTCCATGCATAAACAAAATGTCTCTAGCCAAGAAGATAATGGAAAAAATTGGTAAATATTATTAAAAACATAATATATCCTCAAAAAGATCATATCCATGCTCAAGAAGGTGTTATAGGTCCAAATAGGCAAGAAACCTTCCCCATTTCTCCGTCAGGTTCTTGACAAGCTAAGAAGTCCAATTGATTTAACATTATTTGTTGAAAGAGAAGAAGAGTTGGATAAAGTGATATTAGGGGATGTTAATAACTATTTTAACCTTAAAATCCATGACAAGATTTTAGATTTTAAGAGTGTTTAATCTATGAGCCATCATTAATAAATTTGGTTCTCCTAAACTGCTTACAAACCCTAATAGCTTAGTTTCAGGTAATTTCAAATAATTTTAGATCTCATTGATGAGAATGAAGGATTGTGTGAGTTATTTAAGGATTCCAATAGTCTTACCACACCATGTTCAATCATATATGTGGCATGTGTAAGGGAAGGCAAAAAATCCATATAATTATAGGTTGCAAACATATGCAAAAGTAACCGTCAAGGTTTGAGGGAGTTACAAAGTGTTTTTTATGCATGTAATGAGTGAAAGAGAGTTGCGTATAGTGGATCCAAATTTATAAGGTATCCTTATAAATTTTTTACCCAAACAAATAAGGTCAAATAGGTGGTGAGTGAAGAGCGTATTAAGTCTAAAATAGGCATCTACATGTTTTTACTGAGGAAAAGAAAAGAAAAGGGGAAAATTTGCATGGGATATAGAGATCAAATATAGTATCGAGTGCCTTAAGTATATTTTATAATGTCTATACCTTGATATGAAATGGAACCATTATCTTGAGTCAAGTTTATTTAAATTAAGAGAGCTTGAGGCCTAAAAGAGATACCTACATGCTCATTAACAGAAAATAGAGAGTGGAGGAAGTATTAGTGGTAAACAAGAGATTTTATAGATATTATGGAAGGTGATATACTTTTATAAATGTGTTTTAGGTGTTTTTATTATTGGGATAAATTATAATTATCAAATTAAAATAAAACTACATGGAAAAGAGTGTTCTAAGACTATGAGAAGTTTGGAGATAACCACCTTGCATTAGAGCATTAAAGACCCAAGAAACCAATAAACTTAATTGGCTTATTATTGAAGAAAAATTATATAATTAAGACTCAAGAATAATTAAAACAAGTTTTGGCTAATTTTTTATAAGCACCTTGATGGTAAAATGTTTTAGGTACACACATACATGTTAGAGAATATGGTTCTAGAACAACTCTAGTATGCAATTTAGAGTTGGAAAAGAACATTCATTGCCATAAAACTCCAAGTAAAGTATTTATATAAGGTTAATTTATTATTAATATTGTTAGATAAATCTTTTAGGTTATATTCAATCCATATATAGTCAAAAAATAAGGAGACGGTGTAAATATAGAAGCCTGGATAGACTGTGTCAAGCCTATGAGTGAACTTATAAAGAAGGAAACTTGTTTTGCATTGAAAAAGATGTGGATAATATTGTAATAGGTGAATAGGATAATATATATTATCATATAGGTTTAAATACCTTTATAAAGTTTAAAATCCATATCAAGAGTGGCTTGGGAGTAGTGTTGAACTAGAAAATGTAGACTTATAAGTCGACACCCAAGAATTAGATGGAGTGATTGACTTTAAGAGTCCAAGCTGGAACTTAGATATAATGATTAATATATGGAGAAATGAATGAGATCATAATAAATCTTGTGTATGAGTGGACTAAGAAGATTCAATCAAAAGATGCACTCTCAAATCTTTGACAAGTGATAAACATGTTAAGAGACCTATAGATCTGCCTATGAAAACATAAAAAGCATGCATTTTTTTCATTGGTTTAGGAGTCTAATATTTTTTTTGGGTAATAATGATCCTATATAATTTTTTAGGGTTATTTTAATCCTTTTAAGGTTGAAGAAACATCAAATAATGGTAGTTAGGGCAAAATAGAAGGAATAGCCTAAAACCCTAGGTCTAAGTTAATCAATTTCCTATAATACAAAGAGTTTGTTTCACAACAACAAACTATTTGTAGTGATTACAAAATAGATAAAACAAACTATTGTTTTCAAATACTATAGACAAATATATTATTGAGAGATTCTCAATAATAAAACAAATTATCCTAGGTAAATAAAGTTAACCCTAGGTAATAAATAACTTACCCTATTAACCCTAGGTAAGAAATAACTTACCCTATTAACCCTAGGTAAGCATAAATATTCATTATTCCAACACCCTCCCTTAAGCAAAACATAGGGAGAATGACAAACAAAGATGGGTCCCGATTACTAGGCCTGATAAGGTACCCATGTACAAACCAATCAAAAATATATGAAAAATAAAAGAAGGAAGGACTTCATGGGAAATCCCCCATAAAGACAACTTCCTTCACCCCAAGCATCACTCACAACTAAAGATAACAAAGAGAACCCAAAGGTTTAGTGAAGATGTTTGTAATCTACTCAGCTGTAGGCACAAACTCCAAAGAAAGAACTCCATCCTAAATAAAATGTCGAATGAAGTGCATGTGAATCTCAATGTGTTTTGTCCATCGATGCTCAACAAGATTGCATGAAATAGAAATCAAACTTTGGTTTTCACACCAAAGAGTAGTAGGACCCTGTTCTGTGAAGCCAAACTCTCCGAGCAATTGTTGAAGCCAAAGTGTCTCCTAACTAGCTTTGATAGCACCTCGATACTCAGCCTCAGTAGAGGACAATGCAATAACAGTCTACTTTTTGCATGCCCAAGCAACTGGACTTGAACCAAGTGTGAAAACAAATCCACAAGTGGACTTGTGAGTGTCAACATCCCCAGCCCAATCAGAGTCAGTGTATCCAACAAGCTGTGTAGAACTCTATGGTGTGTAATGTATACCAAAGTGAGTGGTGCCCTGAATGTAATGCAAAATATGCTTGGTTGCTTGCCAATGACTCTCAAGAGGCTCATGTGAGAATCGAGAGACAAGGTTCACAATAAATGTGATGTTAGGACGGGTATGAGTCAGGTATAAAAGACTACCTACAAGTTGCCTATACAAAGTTGGATCAACAAGAGGACTCATACAAGTGGAAGACAACACAATACCTGACTAATATGGAGTGGGGGTAGGCTTACAATTAGGGATGCCAAATTGATGAAGAAGATATGTCGCATACTTTTACTATCCAATAGAGATGCCCTTAGAAGACTAAAAAACTTGAAGACTAAGAAAATAATGTAAAAGTCCCAGATCTATCATATCAAACCTATCTGCTAACTTGTCCTTGATGTCATGTATCAAGGAATATGAACTGCCAGTGAGGATGAGATCATCAACATACAAAACCAATATGACAAGCTCCTCACCTTGCTTTAGGATGTATACATTGTGATCTAACTCACAACTAATAAAACCAAAACTCAAAAGAAAACTATCCATCTTCTCATACCAAGCTCTGGGAGCTTGTTTGAGGCCATAAAGAGAATGACGAAGTCTACAAACCAATGATGAGCCTACACAAATATTAGAGGCTACTCCATATAGATCTCCTCATGGAGATCACCATGTAAGAAAACACTCTTCACATCCATCTAAAAAATAGACCAAGAATGTGAAGCAGCAAGAGAGAGTACAAGCCAAATAGAATCCATCTTAGCTATAGGGGCAAAGGTCTCAGAGTAATCAACCCCTTCAACTTGTGAAAAACCCTTAGCTACTAATCTAGCTTTATACTTATCTACTGATCCATCTGTGGCATATTTGGTCCTATAGACCCATTTACATTTTACAATTTTTCTTCCCTTAGGAAGAGGGACAAGATCCCAAGTATCATTATTCATCAATGAAGAATACTCATCATACATAGCAACATCCCACTCGAGTATACCAATGGCCTCAAAAAACAACACTAGATCATTTGTACAAGCTTGTCCCAAAAGAGCAACACCAGATGTCTATGAGCGAGTGTGATGAAAATCAGATGGATCACCAATAAAAGAACTAGCTACCTATAGAGTGCTCTTTGCCCACTTGGGCAAAGGTGGTGAAGAAGATGGCTATGGTGGCTGAACAAGTGCAACATCATCATCATCAATAATAGAAAGCAAATCCTCACTATCCTCAATAGAAGGAGAGGGAGAAGAAGAACTAGATGTACACTCCTGTGGAGTGGGTAGCTCATCAACCTGAACATCCCGTCAAAACAACACATCATGTGTGACAGGATCAAAAAGATGGTAGGATTTTACATCTTCACAATAGCCAACAAAAATGAGTGGTTGGCTTTTATTCTCTAATGCTTTACATTTGTCATCAGGAACAAATGCCCATGCTTGACTCCCAAAGATGCAAAAATCTGAAATATTAGGCTTGATCCTAGACCAAGCTTATTTTGGTGTCATATTTTGCATAGCTTTGTGATGCATATGGTTTTGAATGTAGTTTGCACAATTTACAGCTTCAACCCAATATTATGGAGCCAAATCTATAGAGTGAATCATATAATTAACCATCTCTTTCAATGTTTGATTCTTCCTCTCTGCTACACCATTTTGTTGAGGAGTGTGTGGTACAGTGAACTGGTGTTGTATCCCATGCTCAATAAAAAAATCATAAAAACCATTACTGTCATATTCCCCCCATTGTCAATGCGTATCTTCTTAAGAGGAAGAGATGATTATTTTTCAACAAAGGCTTTGAAAGCCTTAAAAGTCTTAAAAACTTCACTTTTCAACTTGAGAAAATATACCCAAGTTTTACACGTGAAATCATCAATGAATGTGAGTGCATATTTGGCCCCTAAAAAAGAATGAGTTGGAAAAGTCATCAAATCACTATGAACCAACTCTAAGGGTGCATTTTCATGTGTGGCCTTACCAATTGGAAATGGATCCTGGTGCTGTTTACCAACTAGACAACCAAGACAAACCCCATCAATACATGAGACCTTAAGAAGGCTTTTTAAAAGATGTTTTGTACTCATTTGTTGCATATATCCATAACTCAAATGCCCTAATCTCTCATGCCACAATTTGCTGACATTATTACCATGTGCTATAAGTGAAGAACCAAAAGACATAAAAGACTCAAACTTGTCAAAAGTATAGAGTCTTGTAGTATGGTGTGCTGTACCTGTAGCAACTATTTCACTAGGATCATTACATTCTCTTATTACAACATCATGTGAAGTAAAATCCATAGTTTTACCAGTACCAAAATTACATATTTGATATATAGAGAGAAGATTAGAAGAGATTTGGGGTACAAGCAATACATTGTTAAAACATCCATCCTATTTATCAACAGTACCAAATCCCAAAACTTCAATTTGTGAGGAGTTACCCATAACAATATGTGATGTGATAAAATCTATAAGAGAAGTAAATAGATCCTTAGAATGTGTGAGATGGTGAGAAGCACTTGAGTCAAAAATCCACTGATCATGACATGAAGATATAGCCCTGGCTGAAAGTGCTTACCCTTTTCCTGCAGGAGAAGTAGAAGGAGATGGAGACAAAATAGAAATTTTGTGCTATCTAACCACTACCTCTAATAATTCCATCTTCTTAAAACATCTACTTTCATCATGATTAGGACCACCACAAAAATTACATGGACCAAATGTTTTCTTCTTTTGCTTAAAGGACTTTTTGGTCTTAGTAGATCTATAGATGAGGTGTCTGGGAGGTGGACTCTGGAGGGTTATTTGAAGGTGCTTGCTTTTGTTTAGACTTAGTTGAAGGTTTTCCCTTAGAAGAAATAGCAACTAGAGAATGAATAGGACTAGGTAGAGCATCTAAGGCCATTAATTTTGTTTGCTCCCTAGTCAATCTTTCACAAAAAACTTCAAAGGAAGGCCATTTGAATTCATCACCTAATGTATCCATCATAGTATAAAAAGCAGAGGAAAAAACACTATATGGTCCTTTCAACTTTGACAAAATCATGAAAATGCACTCCTGATCACTTTTATCCTTGTCACCAACTTTCAACTCTGACCTTATAAATTTGAATTTTGCCAAGAATTCATCTATTAAAGGGAAATCTGATGGGGAGAGAGTACTCAATTCTGCATCTAATTGCAAAATTTTAAACTCATTAACTTTGCCAAATAGGTTTTTAATTTTTTCCCATACCTCTTTTGGCGTAATAGCATCTGCAATGTGAAATTGAAGATTATCTGAGACATTGAGGTAAATCAATCCATGAGCCTCATCCTGCTTACAACCATATGCATATTTGTCTTTTTCAGTGGTGAATGCCGCAGGTGTTGTTTCAAAAAAAATTCTCCATAAGCCCTTTGATTGAAGGAGTTGTTGCATTTTTGACTTTCAAACATGGTAATTTGTAGAATTTAAGGGTTCAAACAATCGGGATTCCATTTTCGAAGAAGATGATGACGTTGACAAGAACAACCTAGACATTCATTTTTTTTCTCAAAACACCCCTCCCATTATAATTCAACATCTCTCGACGAATTTTTTTTTAGCCTTAGCTTATACAAAAGTAAAAAAAATAGCTTTATGTAAAAAAATGTAGGGGGATTTGACCCCAAGACTTCCTCCCTACAAATTTTTAAAAAAATACCTCTAGCCACTTTAGCAAAGTCAAATTTGTACTTTTAAAGCTAGAGACTTGCATTTAAACCACTAAAAATTAAGAAATTAATTAAAAAAAGCCAAAATGACTCACACGTGTGAGATAAATTCTAAGTAATCTTTGGCTTAATCATAATTAATCTCTTGTTCCAGCAAGGCATGGTGATCAGGAAAATTTTTGAGAAATTTTGTAAACACTGGGCAAGGAAAACACCTCTCAGCAAATTCAGAATTGGCTCCATAGGATCTGCCCAAAGGACTGTACAACTTGGTCCAAATCCATCATTCTCAGCTGGAAATGAAAGCCTAGGAAGTTTGCTAACACATAAAATTATCAGATTTTAATTTTATGCAGTATAAGGCATTCAAAATGGATGAAACCGTACGAATATGCTGTGGACTAAAAATAGATTTTTAAATTCCTGTTGTAACCTTATAAAACACTATACGGCCTAGTCCAAATCTGTACTAATTTATATGGAATGAAAGCTAGCATAGTCAACTTTCACGAATAGGTCTCAGATTTCAAAAAGTCAATCGTACGATCTGCCACATCAAAAAACCGTACAGGTACTGCAGTCTGCCAAAAGGAATCAGTTATTAGTGTAGGTTTTTATTTTTCCCTATTTATTAATTAGAGAAATTGTATTTCTTGTGCATACATGGACCTACATTTGTGGGATAGGCTAGCTTATGTGGAGGTGTGTGTCATAGATGTGTCATAAGAATGCCATAAGTAACTCCCTTGATGGGAGTTACTTCTCTATTCTTAGCACCTTGTCACCACCTTTCATGGAGGAGTTACTGACTATTTTTGGTGTGCCTTGTCCACCTTTTATGGAGGAGTTACTTTCGTACTCTCCTATTTGTAGTCCTCATTTTGGCCATTCCATGCTAATTCAGATTTGGTTTTCTCCATTTTGTTTTGTGCAATTTATCTTCTTGTTATTGTCAAAGTGCTTTAACATCTTGTGGTGTGTACTTGTTTATCTTGTGTGATCACGTCTTCATTGCACTCGCGTTATCCAGATTCTGGCAACAACTCCGATATGGTATCAGAGCTTTCCTGGTAATCTTGTGTGTGATTATGCTTTTAGCTTATTTTTGAAATCAAGAAGAGTGGAGCTCATTTTTTTATTTTTAGATTTGATCTAAAACAAAAAAAAAACTTTCAAAATCTCTTCTGGTTAGTTTTCTTGGAAATCCTTGGCCTTTGGGTGTCTTGGCTGTTTTTACTTCAGGGGCTGGTTTATCTGTTTCTCTTGGGCGCCATTGTTGTGTGGAGCAGCAAAGGGAAGAGTAACAACTCAAAAAAAATAGTCCTTCCAGCATCCTTCTACAGCCAAGCTTCTGGCTTCACTTCTGCGCCAACTTCAGCTTCACTTCTGCCACGCCATACTTCTGGTCTGCGCTAACCTCATTTCTAGCAAGGAGCAACAGTATCTGTCAGTTCCAGCCACGTCATCTGTCCGTATGGCATCCTTCCAGCAGGTCTGCAAGTTTTCTTTAAGCAAAATCAGGTATTTTTTTTGGTTTGGCGTCCCAAGTCACTAGGCGTTTTGTTTCTGCACCTGGCTGTCTCTTCTCTTCTGTTTTGCTGCTGTACGTTGAGATCAGTGAGGAGCAAATTCAAAATCTTTGTCTTTTCTGCCCAGCCAAATTAGAACTGCGCCCTTGTTTGTAAGACATTTCTGCCTGCTATTTTTTCTTGAAAATGGCGGTCCTTTCATAATTGGCTTCCCATGTTTTCTCTTAAATGCTTGGCTAGCTGTTAAATTCTGTCTTTGCTTCATTATTTTCAGTCAAAATTGATCTGTTAAAATAAAAATCAGTCAATTTGACTGAACATTTAAGTTTTTAGGCAGTTTTGTATTTTGGGGATTTTCAATTAAAACTTGTATTTTTGCCTATCGAAGACGAAGGGTGAGGCCCGGGTTGGTAGGAGGCCAATTCCCCCTCACAAAAATTTTATTTGGATTCTTCATGCCGTGTCGAATCCAACAAGTGGTTGGAAGGCCACTTTCTCTCCCCACAACAGGCATTTTTTTAATGTTTTAGTGCTTTTTTTTGCAAAAACACTAGTTTACGAGAAAATTGTAACTTTAAAATCTTGCAAACGGTAGCTCGGTTTTGGGTGCCATTTTTTTCAAAAGTGCTTGTGATTCAATTATCCACAGTGTAGACTTGTTATTTTTAAAAAATGCACTAATTTATAAAGTGTCAAAAATTTGGGTCTCTCGGGACGCATTTTCGGCTGAGTCCGACGTCCTGTTTGCTTTTGTCTTGCACTGATTGCTCTAAGATGCATTCTCGGCTGAGTCTGACGTCTTTTGAGTGTTCACTTATATATTTGGGGGGGGCTCAATATTTTGGGGGGGTGTGATTGCTTTTTCACATCTTGCAAACTTCACTTTTATTCTCCTTTCTGCATACATTCGCAACTTGCAATCAACACAACTTCTCCTAATTTCAGCTAAAAATGGATTCTTTTCAACTCAAACCCCTAACGCCCTTCAACTATCATGAATATAAAGTTAAAATGTCAATCATTCTTAGAAGCAAAGGGTTGTATACAATCACAATGGGTATAGAAGTAGAACCTAACACAGATGCTGAAAAGGTTAAGTGGTACAACCATAGTGATGAAGCCTTTGGGTTACTGAGCTTGTCTGTGTCTCTAGAAATTCTCTTCCACTTAGAATCCTCTCAAACTCCTAATGACATATGGGACACCTTAGAAAAATTGTTTGGGAAGCTTGATGAGATGAGAGGTCATGAGCTTGAAAATGAACTCATAAGTCTAAGTCCTAGCAACTTTGACACCCTACAGGACTTCTTCACTAAGTTTAAGGCCCTTAGATTGCAATTGAAAGAATGCGGGATAGAGAAAAAAGATGATCAACTCATACTTTCTATTCTCACAAAGTTAGGTCCAAGTTATTCAGTCTTTGTCTCCACTTTCCATGCCACTAAAAGTGCCCTTGGCACTGCATGGAAAATGCCTTCTTTGGATTCATTCATTGCAAACTTGACTAGGGAGCAAGATAAGCTAATTCAGATGGGCACAATGAAGTCTACTCAACCCCAAGCTTTGATAGCTGGAAATGGTAAGGACAAGACTTCAAC
This sequence comes from Torreya grandis, assembly GCA_037957365.1. Lineage (NCBI taxonomy): Eukaryota > Viridiplantae > Streptophyta > Pinopsida > Cupressales > Taxaceae > Torreya > Torreya grandis. Next base: position 660,344 of record JARHVA010002025.1, read on the forward strand.
AAAGGACAAGAAGAAAAAGAACAAGGATCAAGAGAAAAAGAAAGAAAACACCAATCCTGCCAAAAACAACACTGAGTCTTCATCTTCCAATGCTAAACCTAAGAAGGAGAAGGTTAAGTGTGACTATTGTAAAAATAATGATCATGATGAATACAAGTGCATGAAAAAACAAATAGACCACCTAACTCATCTTCTAGAGTAGAACAACATAGGTGTTCTAGAGTCCATTAAGCAGAATTCATCTACCCAAGATTCTACTAAGGCAAAGGGCAAGGGTAAGGAGAAAGAAAAGGGCAAGGCCCTTGTAGCTACAACAGCTTCCACATCTTCATGGGTCATTGACTCAGGTGCTTCTCACCATATGGGCTCTTCACTAGTTGAGTTTTCATCTTTAGAGCCTTGTAGCATGAATTCAATTAGTTGGGTGATGACACATCAGTTTCTGTTGCAGGGAGAGGGTCAGTTGAAATGGAAGGAGGAACATTCAACAATGTTCTAAGTGTTCTTCTCTTTCAACCAATCTCCTATCAGTGTACCAAATCACTCACATTGGTCGGGGCATGAGAGTTGAGTTTTCACCAGATTCAGTATCTATCAGGGAGTTGCATAGTGATACTACAGTGGTAGTGGGAAGGGTAGATCACCAAGCCAGGTTATACACTTTTTCACATTTTGCATCAGATTCTTCTCCTACAGCATTGTTGACTCATTCAGATGGAGTTACCAAATTGTGGCATGAGCGGTTTGGCCACCTTAACTACCGTTATCTTGAGCAACTTTGTAAAAATGACATGGTCATTGGCTTGCCTCATGTCCAATTCTCAAAAGGACTTTGTGAGGGGTGCTCCCTTGGGAAGCATCCCGAAGCAAAATTTGACAAAGGCAAAGCTTGGAGGGCTTCACAACTTTTGGAATTAGTCCACAGTGATGTATCGGGACCCTTTCCCAAACCATCTTTCACAAGGGCCAAGTACATCCTCACTTTCATTGATGATTTCTCTAGGTACACTTGGATATATTTTCTCAAAAAAAAGTCTGAAGTGTTTGAAAATTTTCTAGACTTCAAGGCTCTCGTTGAGAAACAAAGTGAGAAATCCATCAAGGTTCTTCAAACTGATAATGGAGGGGAGTATGTTAGCATCAGGTTTGAGCAGTTTTGCACCACAGAGGGGATTGATTTGCAGCACATAGTCACCTATAGTCCTTCACAGAATGGGGTTGTAGAACGTAAGAATAGGTTCTTGAAAGAGATGGTTAGTTGTATGATTCACTCCAAATCCTTAGCACCATAGTACTAGGTCGAAGCCATCAATTGTGCTTGCTACATTCAGAATAGGGTTCCTCACAAAGCTTTGAAAGGGATAACACCCTTTGAAGCTTGGCATAAAAGGAAACCTGATGTTGAGCACCTCAGGGTTTTCGGATCCCTAGCCATGGCTCGCATTCTGAAGAAGAAATGCAAAGCTATGGAACGTCAGTCTAAGCCTTGCATCTTTGTAGGATATCTAGATGGTATTAAGGGATATCACCTTCTAGATCCAGTCACACATGAGTTGTTCATCGAGAGAAGTGTCCATTTTCAGGAGAGTCCTAGAGACTCAACACTTGACACTTCTTCTCCCTCATCGGATCTACTTCTTCATGATGATTCCTCGTCAGATTCAGATCAGCCACAGTAGGTTCTTGAGCGAGAGTCATCTTCTTCTTCTTTTTCAAGTTCAGACAGTGAGGACAGTGATGCAGTGTCATCCACCTCTAGTCAGTCAGAGGATGAGGAGTTAGCACCTGACTCACCCACTTCTGGGCCACTTTGGGCTAGACAGACACTTGAGAGTGCTGGCACATGGGCAGGAGACCCCATAGATGACAGACGTACTAGGGGGGATTTTTAGAGAGATCCACATGCCTTCTTTGCTTCAGTTTCGGATCCACAGACTTTTTGAGAGGCATTGGGGGTACCTAAGTGGGATAGTGCTATGGAGGAAGAATATTCTTCCTTAATCAAAAATCACACTTGGGATTTGACTTTGCTTCCTAAGGGAAGAAAGATGGTTTTATGTAGGTAGATATATCAGACCAAGTTTGCAGCAGATGGGTCAGTCGATAAGTATAAGGCACGATTGGTCGCCAAAGGTTTCTCACAGGTGGCAGGCATTGACTACTCAGAGACCTTTGTACCCGTTGCAAAGATGACTTCTATCCGACTCACCTTGGCTATTACCACAGCACATGGTTGGGATGTGCATCAAATGGATGTGAAGAGTGCCTTTCTTCATGGATACCTTGAGGAGGAGATCTACATGGAGCAGTTGCCAAGATTTGTTCAGGATTCTTCCTTAGTATGCAGACTTAGGAAATCTATCTATGGCCTCAAACAAGCCCCTCAGGCTTGGTATGCCAAGATGGATTCCTTCCTTCTCACAACAGGTTTCACTAGGTGCCATTCTGATTCCAAGTCTACTTATTATGGCAGGATGATTCACTTCTGATTTTGGTTCTATATGTTGATGACCTTTTGATCACTGAGAGTTTTTCATCGGCTATTGCAGTGGTGAAGGCATCTCTTCAGGGCATATTTGACATGACAGACTTGGGTTTGTTGCACTACTTCCTTGGCATCGAGATCTCACAATCAGATTCAGGGATTTCTCTTACATAGCCTAAGTATGCTCTCGACTTATTGGCTCAGTTTCACATGGCTGATTGCAAGCCATCTCCGACTCCCTTTCTATCAGGAGTCAAGCTTGAGACTGATTGTTCTTCACCATTGGTTGATGCCACTCAGTATCGACAACTTGTTGGTAGTCTCATCTACTTGACTCACACCAGGCTCAACATTTCATATACAGTGGGACTTGTTTCCAGATTCATGCAAGAACCCCATGAGCTGCATTGGAAAGCAGCTAAGAGGATCTTGCATTACATACAGGGTTCACATAGATATGGGATTCATTACAGATTTGGCATAGAGGTTGACTTGGTTGGATATACAGATTCAGACTGGGCTGGCAATTCACAGACTCGTAAGTCCACTTCTGGTTATAGTTTCTCTCTAGGTTAAGGTCCTATCAGTTGGTCTAGAAAGAAGCAGAATGCTATTGCTATATCATCCATAGAGACAGAGTATAGGGGAGCTGTTAATGCAGCCACTGAGGCTATTTGGCTTCAGGGGATTCTTTCTGAGTTTGGCATTCCTATCAGGTAGCCCACCATCATTTATTGTGACAATCAGAGTACCATATAGATTTGTAGGAATTTGGTTTAGCACCAGTGGACCAAGCGCATAGAGATTCACATGCATTTCATTCGGGAGCTTATCATAGTTAGGTCATTGACTTGATATTTTGCCAGTCTTTAGAGCAGGTTGCAGACATATTCACCAAACCTTTCACTGAGAGCAAGTTTATTCATCTACGAGCTCTTCTTGGGGTGTGGTCTACATCTACAACAGCGTCATCTTCAAGGGGGGCCTTCTAGCCTCTCCTTTTCTCTTATGTCTCTCTTTTGGCGGGGTAGTTTTTTCCTATGAGTTTTTTCTTTTTCTCTATCTTATGGGAGATTGCATTTGTACATGGGTACCTCATCAGGCCTAGTTTTCGGGACCCATTTTATATTTCCACACTTCCCACCTAAGCTGCACTTATGGGGGGGTATTAGTGTAGGTTTTTATTTTTCCCTATTTATTAATTAGAGAAATTGTATTTCTTGTGCATACATGGAGTTTTCCTACATTTGTGGGATAGGCTAGCTTATGTGGAGGTGTGTGTCATAGATGTATCATAGGTGTCATAAGAATGTCATAAGTAACTCCCTTGATGGGAGTTACTTCTCTATTCTTAGCACCTTGTCACCACCTTTCATGGAGGAATTACTAATTATTTTTGGTGTGCCTTGTCCACCTTTTATGGAGGAGTTACTTTCATACTCTCCTATTTTTACTCCTCATTTTGGCCATTCCATGCTAATTTAGATTTGGTTTTCTCCATTTTGTTTTGTGCAATTTATCTTCTTGTTATTGTCAAATTGCTTTAGCATCTTGTGGTGTGCACTTGTTTATCTTGTGTGATCACGTCTTCATTGCACTTGCGTTATCTGGATTCTGGCAACAACTCTGATACCAGTCAGTTGGTTTTTGAAGGAAAGAGTTGTACGGCTAGCATGGAATGAAAAAAATCAAATTGAAATGGATTCTTGACTTGATTTTCTATGTCCCTGTAAAAAAATTCTGATTTTGGAAATCTGTACGGTCATTAATGAGCATAAAGTACAGAAATTTCCAAAAAAACTTGTAAACAAGAACCAAAATATGAGAGAATAACAAATATCTATAACACATCAATAAAATAATGTTTTTGACTATGTTAATAGATGAAAAATTTGTAGGGAAGAGGATCTTCAACTGAAACTCCAAGCTCTGATACCATGAAAGAATGAGCAGGAGATACACAGGATCCACAGGATCAATCCAGGAGAAAGAACCCACAACAAATAACCTACAAATAATATCAGAGAATAAAATAAATTTCTCACACCTAAAAAATAGGTGATAATCCTATAAATTCTCTATATTCTTTCATTAATCTCTCATTATTTTCTCATAGACTGTAAAGTATATATAATACAAATAGTTTTTTTCACGACAACAAACTATTTGTAGTGATTACAAAATAGAGAAAACAAACTATTATTTTCAAATACTATGGATAAATATATTGTTGAGAGATTCTCAACAATAAAACAAATTATCCTACGTAAATAAAATTAACCCTAGGTAATAAATAACTTACCCTATTAACCCTAGGTAAGAAATAACTTACCCTATTAACCCCTAGGTAAGCTTAAATATTCATTATTCCAACACTTCCAAGGTCAAATGGGGAGTAACACCCCAAAGAAAGCTACCTAAAAACCTAGGGAGCCATGTATAATAAATACATGAGCCTTTTTAAATCAAAATTAAACATTAGAATGACTCATTTTGCTAAAAAACTTAGACCAGGTTTAAACCTATGGGTGCATAAGCTCGAGAAGCTTAGTCTTTTGCTTAGTTTGTACAAAAGCATGTGCATGGTTAGTAATGGTGGTTGGGGATGTTGAAAGGGTATGTGTGATCTATCCTTGTGGAATTAGGATGTTATTTAGATCCCTATACTCTATAAATGATTATTAACAAGATAGACATCTCTTAAGCTACCTAAAAGGTCTAAAAAATCCTGATGACTTTGTTTGCCCTCAAAATGACCTCAAACACCCTTGGTTACCCTAAAAACACCTTGAAGAGACATATAAGACTCCTTAACACCTAATGGAATAGTTATTTTTTCACGTGTGAGCCAAAAAGTGTGCATAAATGGTCTATATATTTAGGATTTGGTTAATTCCACAAGTGTCTAAGTGTAGGAAGCCTAATAAACCATATTGAGATCACTCACAGGGCTAGAAAGAAATATAAAAATACACCTATTAACCTCTAAAGGGTCCTTTATGGTGTTAATATATATCTCAAGTTAATGTACTAGGCCTAGATGTAGACCATCTCTTTGTTTATATAAGTGATTGATGTTGTAGACCTGTCTCAAAGCTTCAAGGATCCAAAAACCCTCAGAGCATTATTCTGGGCATCTAATTCCATCTATGGGATGTTTCTTAGGTTATATAGCATATACAATAACTAATTATTGGCCCTCAAGGATATCTAAATCCTTCATGTTATGAATTTTTCTTATTACATCCTTGTCAAGCAAGTTGTGAAGACTCAACTTGAATAACTCTAAGGACAAGGATTAACATGAGAGGAGATATGAGCTCAAACCTCACTTTTAAAATATGGAGAAATATTTAATAGCCAAGATGGCATAGTAAAATTCAAAGTTTGTCTAATAGGCTAGGTGTCAATGAGACAACTTGTAACTCTCCTTTTAATAAATGGCAGTTTTAAGAGATAAGGCTGATGTGCCACTCCTATGCCACCTTGATGAAGCCATCATAAAACTAAGTGCACACATGTTGAAGAGAGAATTTAAAGATTTTCTCTTGGTAGGTTTTCTTGTTTATAATTGGCTCTATGAGTGCTTGGGATCCATCATTGGTTCTTGACACATCTCTTCTTTCTCTCGCTCTCTCTCTCTATCTTCTTCTTTCTCTGATATGTATGGCCTTGCAAGGCTTACAAAAATATCCTTAACATGAGTATGGTAAATCCCTGCTAGTACAAACACTTGTACCTTGCCTATTTAAGTGAATAGATGTTGATTTCCATCCTTCTCAATGCTACAATTAGTGTATACTTCATGGTTAGTTGATAAATGCTAGTAGTAGTATTATAACTTTCTTTCATTTATCATATCTCTTTACCTTCTTTTAGGTTGTTGGTCATCTTAGCAGGTCATATGGAGTGTGTTAGATAGAATTGCATTGTCTAAGTGTGGATATTACTTCATTATTATCTCCTATGAGACCTCTTGATCATCCTTTATTGGTTAGTGTTTGGATTTTCACCTTCATGTTGAAATATTGATGGTTAAAGACTCATGTTGAGTTAGTGCAATAGGTTTCAGTCCTTGTTCATGTTCCTAGTGAAAAATAATCAACTAGAGGGTGTTAAATTTGGTGCGTCATCTCTTATTTACCAGTTTTTAGTCATTTATATCTCTTTTCCTAGTAAGTAATAGGTCTAGTAACAATTTCAAGGTGATAACATCAAGGGAATTAGCCCTATCTAAACATTCACCTCATTGACTAGGCCACCCACAACCTAGATGTGTATTCATGTTATCACCTAAGTGGGGAGGGTTGAAAAACCTCCTCAAGGGTGAAATTTAGTGTGATAAAAGTCCCCTGAGGACCTTTATGCTCTAACTAAATAGTTGTAAGACCTATCATGATAACCTTGTCAAGATACTTACCCTCATAAACCCTAGCACAGTCACTCACCATCCCTATCACCTCTATAATCCAAGCATGTAGCTCAGTGAGGTTTGTCTAGATGTTATTAAAGAGGAAACTAAATCACCTAGAATAAAAAGAATTTTCAAGATCAAGTATTGCCTCCATTGCTTTCTCATCAAAGGAAATAGAGAAATTTAAAATATATATGGTTTAAAAGGATTCAATGTCATCTTGGTTGAATTTTTGGTCACTATTTCCATGAAAGATTTGGTGTTGCTTTATTCCTTCAGTCTCACAAAATTATTATTTGTTACATTTGAATTATTATTGGCATTGTACTTTCTATATTTATCATACTTTTATAATTTAGTAATGTATTAAAATATTATGAATCTAAATTATTCAATTTGTTTGATTTTATAATATCTTGCTCCAATTTGATTAGGTTATTCCCCCAACCCTTTCCCAAACCTAAAAGGGTTAAACATTTGGTGAACCTGACCTTTGAATTTTCTTGCACAACCCTAGCTTACTCTAGGGTTTTCAACCTTATAAGATTTCCAATTTAATTCTGATTTCCTTACCATGTTGGAGTATTTTCTAAAATTTGTATGTCTCTATTTTCTTATTCTCATTTTACACTTCTTATTCTCATTTTACACTTTAAAACATTTAAAATGAATAAAATGGAACCTATTCCTCCTAACCCTAAGAAGGGTGATAGTTACTTTCCCTTTAACCAAGTCCATGCTATCACTACTCTAAGGGGTAAGCTATCCCATCTTATAGTGCCAAAATAAGGTAACCCAACATACCCTTCCTCAAACCCCTCCACCTCACACATCTCCTCTAGATGGTGAGTGTATGCATATTCAATCTGAAATACCTAGGGTTTGTTTTTATGAATCCCTTAAAGATCAAATCATAATTATGAGAAGAAACATAGAAGAGTTTAAAAAGTATTTAAATTCAATATCATATCATCAAAAAATTAGATCACATACATGTAGAATGCAAAATATGTTAATGTTAATCATATCTTTACATTTTCATCTAGCAATGTTGTACCCAACATATTTTCATATCAAAATAAGAAGATAAAAATAATTCATCTATAACAAGTGATTCAAAATTAATACAAAAGGCTAATAAGAGTTATAGTAAAATTCTAATGGAAATGCCTAGAAACAAGTTGATTAAACTACCCCCTCTACATCCCCTAAGGAGATCAAAATACTATTGTGCATATAATAGAATGCATTGAAATCATATAGATTACTATTTGGATTTGAAGATGAAAACACAAAACAATTGATAATGGTGATCCTATAATTGACACATCAATCAAGTAACCCACTCATGTTATGATTGCATCTCCTAAAGCAAAATTGCAAAAAGAAAAAGTATGGGTACTAGTGGATAATTTAGAATAAAAATAGTTGAAAATGAAAAACTTATAGCAAAAAGGGATTCAAATGGCACAATTAGAGCAAGAACATATTGAAATTATAATGTAGACATTATTAATTTACACCATTTTATTATGAATAAATGTGTCTTACCCCTTTCCCACCTTTTTTATGATGGTTAATGTAGTTTTACCATCTACCATCTTACATTGTGTAATTAATCTAGTTAATTACTATTTTACCTAGGTAATTAGTTAACCATCCCTAAATCTAGTAAAAATCTCCACAAGATTATTAAGGGTAAGTTATTTTAACCTCCCTAACAACTTATCCATACTCGAGCCCCGTTAAAAACTAATTTGGACTAAGTTTAATTTGTGATCTTGAGTTGTTAGAACTAACAAGTTAAACTTGGACTAAAATGGTAATGATCCCCATGATCATCATCGATATTATTAGGATCAACATCAATTTATAACAAGTCCATCCTCAGGTAAATGATCTTGATTTTTTCACACTGGAATGCTTAAGAAATTCACTTCTATACTATTAAAGAATGATGCCCCTATTTTAGCCCATCCATACTCTGTCCAAGGTCAAACACATACCTATCAATAAGATATTCTCTATATCACAAGAAGCATTTTTAGAGGTAAGCGTGTTATTTGTTTTGAGTACATTTTAGTTAATGTATTATCCATTTACATTTTTTATAGCTCTAAGTCTATTTAGATAATTAATAACCTATCCTTAAGCCTTTTAGAATATATTAGATCCCTCATTAGGCCTCATCTTAAGACTTAAAACACCCATTGTAAGGATCAATTATGATTCTTTCTAGATCAACATCAATTACATAATCGATATCAAATTTGAGACAATCAACATCGATCCTTGTGTTTTTATCTCTCACTACAACCTAAGACTAAATTAGCATTCTTAAATTTTTCTAATTTACTATTTCTAAGTTTTTAGATATTCTCTATATCACAAGAAGCATTTTTAGAGGTAAGCGTGTTATTTGTTTTGAGTACATTTTAATTAATGTATTATCCATTTACATTTTTATAGCTCTAAGTCTATTTAGATAATTAATAACCTATCCTTAAGCCTTTTAGAATATATTAGATCCCTCATTAGGCCTCATCTTAAGATTTAAAACACCCATTGTAAGGATCAATTATGATTCTTTCTAGATCAACATCAATTACATAATCGATATCGAACTTGAGACAATCAACATCGATCCTTGTGTTTTTATCTCTCACTACAACCTAAGACTAAATTAGCATTTTTAAATGTTTCTAATTTACTATTTCTAAGTCTTTAAATCATGCATTATTGTCTGTAGATGATCTTTCTTGGTGTTATAAATGATGTTGTTTTAATTCATGAGTTACCCATAGTTCTTCGCCCATTATTCGCTGATCAAAGTGACATCTCCTTTGAGTTAGGACTTTGCACTATCATTTTTGTCCCAAATTTAGAAGCCATCACTGACTAACTAGAAGTCATTCAAGAATAATAAGACTTAGCCATAACATATTGGAATGAATGCTTTGATAATATCTATGCAATAGATTGATTTATTTCATTTTAGTTCATATCTTATCACATGTTTTATTGTAATTTATCTCATTATATTATCTACTTTATTATGTAAAACATTGGACTGACATTCCTCCAAGGAAGTGTACCACTTCCTAAAACTGATCTTGTATTAGGAAGTTCACTCATTTATCTTATTAATCCAATCTTTTCCAAGTTGTCTCTTGTGTGCAGTTAGTCCTTCCTAGCTAAAAAGGGGATCCCACCTCACTAGATCAATGGTGTGAATCCTCTATCACATGTATTCCTCTTTAAACCCTGTATCATTTCTAGATTTAGTTAATTTTATTAAGAAAATGAACCAAAAAAATACTAAAACAAATAAATTTAGATCAAGCAATTTTGAAAAAATAAAGAAAACAAAATACAAATTACATCTTTCCCTAGTGTTCAATCAAAGATACATGACTCTTCTCTAGTCCATAATGAGATGCAACATTTTGACAATGATGAACATACTCAATAAAAACAAACTTTCAAAAAGGAAACTCCAATCTATGGTGCAATTGGTTTTTCATACATAGATGCTGAAAATGGTATATCATAAGTTTAATAATAACCTAAGAAGTTAGTCCTTTCATATATTAACTATTGTTATGTAGAAGATGATTAAAATGACACAAGTAATATATAAGATGAATACATAAATATAATTAAAGGTTATGACACACATTATATAGGGCCTACATAGAGACATCCCTTTTATGACATATTTGGCTTCTAGTAGCACTTTTACCTTGTGTTTAGCATCTTTGCTAGTCAATTTCAGAAAATAACATAAAATACAAAAACATTTAAATAAATAAAAAATACAAAAATATTTCACATACACATGTTTATTAGCTTTTGTATACATGTTATTTAATTTCTATTAGTAAATGGCATATCATTTCCTTTCTATACACATATATGTTTCATAGGTACTTGAGTGTGATACATGCATACACTAGATACATGACCCTTACACATATATATGTTGAACCTTTCTTTGACCAACGTGACACACTACATGGGGGGAATATGATTCACTGATCATAATTGATATAGGTTACCTTATTTTATAATCACTTTAAATTATCATGTTGAGCTTATATAATAATGCTTACACATGTCTCTATTCATGCTTACATTTTACATAGTGTGATATTTATGTTATACTATACAAAATTTTATGAACATGTGTATGTAGGAACTAGTATGATATGTTTATGCTTCTCACTTATATTTCAACTATTCATCTTATCACATGGCTTACTTGATTGTACATCTTGTCTTGATTATGGAACATTTGAACATGTTCCTTGTTTGTTGGCCACAATGCCCTTAAATTTTGTTTATTTGATGTGTAGACATTTGAATATGTCCTACCTTCAAGTGTGCAACATTTGAACATGCCCCTTATTTTCAGTCTCCTTAGGCCCATTTTATGTAACATTGAGTGATATTGTGTGTGTGTTTGATCATTTTTTGGGCTTGTTCTTATTACTCCTAAATATTTTCATAATCCATATCATGTATCTTGAGGATTGCTATGTTTGGATACTATAAGCTTCATTGATAAATCTACTTATACATGATATCATTATGTGCTTCATTACTACATGATTGATACAAATATGGCATGGTTATATTATCCTTTTAAGATAAGGTGACTACTAGATTCCATTATCCTCACCTTAAAATGGGGGCATATCAGTGGGGCATGTCATAGAGACATGAGTCCACATACACACAATTGGTAGAATTTGATACAATTTACATGATTTAGATATACACTTGGGTTAGAATCTTATGCACTTGGCACTAATTTTCACATATTTGGGATAGATTTTTTTAGTTTTGTGACATATATTATACATAGTTTATAGATCATAGGTTACATTTTGACATATAATTTATCTTGAGAAACTTTAGAGGTGCATATGTCAATCAAATATACCAAATCATAGATACACATCTAGATTATATACACATTCATGCACCAAACTTACTAAGATGCACTAGTTAATCTTTATTTGTTTACAATAGTTGGCTCCCTTAAGGAATGTAGTTGAGTCTCAACACCCTCGATGACCTTGGCACTACTTCCCCTTTGTAGGTTGACATGGTTACACCATTTAATCTAGGTGACATAAGCTAAATTATGTTTATAGTGGATTTACAAAAATGAGATTTAGTGCTCTCAATGGTCTTAGAATAATTTGAAATTATACCAAATTGGGGGCATGATCACCCTCTAATTCTCTTCTTCACATATCCAAGGTTTAATTTTGAATTTCTCTCCAATGCTTCAATAATGAAGCATCATCACCAAATAAAATTACTAAGAGGCAACATGGTTGCATCGACACACATGTGTATTAATTCCTTGCTCTATTTATTTTAAATTATTTCAATAATTTACTTTCAAATTATATACACTAATTACATTATAACATGCTCTTGGTTGTAGGTAATGCATAGATAACAAATTCAAACAAGTCTTAAGCAAAGACAAGGTCTGTTATACACACAAAGGTATGTATTTATCTCCTTTGAAATATAAATTTCATCCTTATGCATTAATATATTAAATGGAGGAAGATATAAATACTAAAATATGATTATATATGATAAAATATTCTTGTACATTTAACAAATATCACTCATAACTTAACCCTTCAGTTCATGACCTTTTCATTATTGAAATACTCACGTTCACTATTTTATTATGCCTCAATGCTTGTCCCATAGTTTGACCCTAATATTATGATTATATACATCATTTGTATCCCATAATTTGAATAAAACCTTATTTATATCTTACACTAGTGGTTATATACCTTCAATAACTTTCTATCCTCTCAGACCCTACCATCTAAACTAGGACATTCACATCAATGGTAGTGTCCTAGATCTAATGTTAGTGTCTAAGACTTACAAGCAATCAAATTTGAAAATATTTCAACATGTATGGGTTGGATTATGGTACTATTTTAAGCATCCCATGAGATAATTTCAAAAGGTGTGGTATAAATACAAAACAAAAGGTCATTCATTATCATCTAGTAATTACCAAAAAAAAACCTATCAAACTCACACTTAAATCATTTACACAACAAAGTTATATTGTTATATTCTTTCCTATTTATAAATGAGTCATAAGAATAGTTTTTTTATAGGTATGAAGCATTCAAATAAAAACTAATTATTACTATTTTCCAAGTTATAAGCTAGATCACTACATGCATTCGCATATACCATATTGCACAACTGTTCGCACACAAGCCCATATAATGGAGAAAACTACATTGGTATGAGGTCCTTTTTAGAGTATATGGATATGTAAGTAATGCTCATTAATAGATAGGTATTTGAGGTCATATTTACTTTTCTTGATCCCACTAACCCTTATTTTTCAAGCTGATATGCCCAATTTAAAGGTCTTAGGGTTTTGAGCAAAATATTGATATCTAAAACCTATGTATTAATCTGAATTCACAATATGAAAAGTGATAGTGAACCCTAATAGGAATATTTAGTTATTATAGAAAATGATTTATATTTTTTACCATATATAAGCATCAAAACTAGGAGACTAGTGTCAATGGTAGTGTTTAGATCCTAATGGTAGTGTTTAGGTTGATATAGAGCTAAATTCTAGAATTAGACAAATCATAATGGTACATCAATATATCTTATTCTACACCTAAATTTTTAGATCTACTTACTCATTAAAAAATAAGTTAATTATTTTTACTCTTTCATGTTGCTACATTCAAATTATTATTGGCATTGTACTTTTTATAGTTAGCATACTTTCATAATTCAACTTTGTATCATAATATTATGAATATGTATTATTTATTTGGATTACTTTTAGAGTAACTTATCCATTTTTTTCCTATGTTATTCTCCTCTTAACCCTTACCTAACCTAAGAGGATTAAACACAAGTATAAATATATCATCATGTATAATCATGCAAACATGTAGAGAGTATGTAAACATAGTAAATGTGTGTGTTGATCAAGGCATGTATGTAACATATGTAATGTAATTTGGTGAGAGTCAACTTATGATTTCCATTGTTTTGTGGTCTAGATTCCTCTATAGGTGTGTTTAATTCAATAGTGTTATAATTGATAATATATTTTATCTTACGTCTTAATTTATATAATTTGTTTGTAGAATGTCCTCCAATTTGATGAGAGTCACAATATGCATTGATATCATAGGTCCTTGGTTTAGGATTATTTGGATTGATATCTTGTGGAGGAAGAAGAGTGATAAGGTTACAATCAATTATATTTTATAATAATATATGAGGAGGTGATGATAATCTATAAAATTACCTTTTTGGTGGAGTTGTTAATTATAATTGATTTATAAGTTGTGATACTGCATCAAATATAATATTTGCCTCATTCTTGATATCGATTGGTTTGACCTTATAGCTTGGCCCACTTTGATTTTTTTTGTTGATTTAGTTGTAGGAGTAGGTGTATACTTGAGCTTGTTGAAGGATATGATATTAAATTATTTGTCTCTTATTGTGTGGCATAGCTCGTTGAAGGATTTAAATCTCTTGTTAATAATCAACTCATGGAGTGGTGGAAATAAGATTTGATATAATGTGTCTTGTAAATCAATGTCAACCATAACATTAGTAATATTAACTATCATAGTATTATATCAAAGTACATAATTACTGATTGGCTTGCCGAAACCTTACTTGAGTTTAACAATTTATGTATAAGATCGTTTCTCATCATTATTGATAGAAAAATGTGTTAAAATTGATTTTTTGAAGGGTTGAATGCTCTTAATGATTGGAGGGGATGGTTAGATAATCATCATAAATCATATTACTTAATATTTATTGGGAATAGCTTGGTTAATAATTCATCATTGTATGTGTAATCCAAGTATGCTACATGGAATGATAAAATATGTTATTTAGGATCACCTGTACATTCATATAGTGGGAGCTTAGGAGTTAAAAAACATATAGGTAAAGGATAATATGTTATCTCAAGGGGTGAATTTGATTAATGAATAGCTATATATACACATTTTAACTGTAACACCTAAGCATGTAGAGCTAAAACAATCTAATGAAGGGAACATGTAATAGGTAAGGTTAGTGATGTTACATGTGTGGTCATCATAGGAGGGTCAAAGGTTACCTATGTAAGAATAGGTATGGAATTTTTTTGGAAGCCTTGTGTTACCCCCATAACTTAGTTAAATGTCACGTATGTCACTAAAGGTGTAGATGAAGGGATAGTAGCAATAGTAGAGGTTGAACACTTGATGTGGTAGCTTGGAAAAAAAACTTATGTTCATCTCTTATGATATATAACATTGCATCAATATAATGTGGACTCAAGTGAAGATATTTAATGACTTTTTGGTCACCGATGACATCAAGTTGATCTGTAGTAGTTGTTTCATGAATATTATAAGTATCAACAGTCATGATAAGTCCATTAATAAGGTGTGTAGTATGAATTATATAATTCATATTAGGAGGAATGAAAGAGGTCATGCATGCCATTTTTTTAGTGGTAATGAGAGGTAGCTTAGATTAGATATTGAAAAAATATGATCTGAGGAAGGCTTAGGATGACTCATTTTTAATTTTGGATTTATTAGTGTTCTTAGATTTGATCCATTTGTTTACACGCTTGATTTAAATGAAATACACTATCTAATTAGAACAATATGAAAACATTACTTTTATGACTTGCATTAACAAATAATGTTCATTTACTATAGCCATGTGTAATGTGTAGTATCAAGGAATAATAAAAAATCAAGTCTGAAAGTAAAACCATATGGCTAAAATATGAAACCCTAGAAGGATAAAAACTTAAGGAAAACCTAGGGTTTGATATGGCTTGATCAATGTATGGTTCACCAATGTGTTTTACCCTAATCTAGTTTTAGAAATCCTAATAGGATATAAACTAGTATGTGAACTAAGATTATAAGATATGGCATTCAAGCATATATATAAATATTAAATATTGACACTTATTATAATGATTTGACTAGTGGCATATGTTAAATATAGTAAGGACAAAAAAAGGATGAGTGCTTTAGTTTTTTATTTTATTATCTAATAGTGACTATGTTTGATAGTGGAAAACATACTGAATAAGGTTTGTGATTGATCTGGTTTAGCGATTGGGTTTTTGTCTACACACGGTTAGTTTCATCAAATATGGGTTAGTATCAATTATTGATACTAAATCAAGTTTTCTATAGTCACTTTTTCTAGAAGATGGGTATGTGATTATATATTCACCTTTACCTATCTATGAAAACTCTGTATGTACAATATCAAACCCTGATGATTCTCAAAACTCCATAAATCAAACTCCTTTGCCTTAAACCCTATGTGTGCTTATGGGGGATATAATATTGTAAAAAATTAGAAAGTGTAATAAGTTGAGTTAACCCAAATCACCCTTGTTTGATGATCAATAGTTGCCTACGTATACAATACTCCAAGGAGGGAAATCAAGCCACATGTATTTCTACCACCTAATGTTATTGTAAAAATGTGTTCCTTTGCTATATGAATGCAACTAATGAATTGGCTTTGATACTTGAAAATGATTATTTTATTTGAATTTTTTTGTGGGATTTAGACTTGGCTTGTGACTAATCCTAGTGATTGATTTGCAATTTTGAAATGATAGGAAAAAATTACTCAATATACAATAGTGTATAGATGTGTACCAAATAAGTGAAAGATACCCTATAAAGTGAGGCATGTGTGTGTGTGTGTGTGTGTGTGTGTGTGTGTGTGTGTGTGTGTGTGTGTGTGTGTGTGTGTGTGTGTGTGTGTGTGATCTAGGAATTTGACTCAAGAGAAGATGGTTAGTATGGTGTTAGTTCCAAAATGAAAACAAAGTGAAATAAACACACTAATAACATAACATCTCTAGGCATAGATACTAGGGAGAGCTTAGTTAACAAAAGAAAATGACAAACACAACTAAAAAGCAAGGAATCAAATACAATAGTTCCTTCACCTTCCTTGGATGCTCCAAATGCCTTTGTAGTAGTGGCTTATTTGACTTGTTCTCATGAAGTCGTTGGCAATGGAAGCTTGGCTACCTCCATATCTCCTTGGCACTTTTGAATTATGGATTGGCTTAGCTTGGAATAAATTTAGCATTATAACTTTGCATCAAAAAAGCTTAGAACTTATTTGAGCATAATAAATTTGCACCACTATAGCTTAGAAATGATGTTGTGAGGCCTCCTATTTATATATTTTTGGATTTGATCAAAATCAACCTCAACCATCCATCTCAAGATTGAGATGTGTGGTTGAGGATTAATTCAATTTTTGGAATTAAGTTTATAATTATTCTCATCATGACATTGGAAGAAGGGGAAATTAAGAGGCATGGAGGGCATCATAGAAGGCATTGATGAGGCATGGAGGGCATGAACTCTGATATTTATGGCATTTATAGCCTAGGGATGCCTTCCCAAGAAATGAGGTCACCTAATGATGCAGATATTCAATATTCATCTCCAAAAATAAGTATTCAACAAGTTTCCATGGAATTATTGATTAGGCCTTGATTTGGGTTAATTAGCTCTTAAGCATGATTAAGCACTTTGTGTACAAATTACTCAATTTGATTAGAATGCCTTGTTATTGGTCCTAATTTTGACTAGATTGGAATTGGAAGTCCACATCATATGTGTTGGATACGTATTCCCATTTAGGATGTTGCCAATAACAAATAACAAAGGCACAAGTCTTGTACAAAATATTTAATAGGGAAGAGTGATCCAAAGTAGGTAGATGCAAATTTGAAATTTTGAATTGAAATGATTTGATCAAAGTTAGCTGGCCCATAAATTGCATTACCCCATTTAGGGATACCCTGGCCAAAATCAACACTTGAATATGTAATTTTCATATCATTTAGCATGTTTTAGTGTTTTTAGGCCAAATTATGTATTTTGGGTGGAAATTAGCCAAAAACCTAATTGGAGGTTATCAGTGGCTAGTTTTAGGTGTCTACAACAACAATCTCCATCATCTAACCCTATCAAAACTTAATATAATGCATATACTCTAACACATAAAATAACATGACAATGAGAATAATAAACCATTCAATATAAGTCTAGAAATAGAAAATTTCACTATGCAATACTATATTCTAACTTAGACCAAAAATTAGACATGATCACTCCCTAAAGGATGGCATTGTAAGACAAGACTATAGAAATCAGATAGGGCTAAAACATATCTAGACATAGATAGCCTTAAGAGGATAGGGCCACAACGAAAATCAACAAAATTAAAAAATAAATAAAATAAATTACAACTACCCTAATTTATTTATTTTAGATATAATCAACTTAGGTTTTGGAACTTACCAATATGACCTCCTCATCAACCTATATCAGTGCCTCTACTTCCTTGAATCAACTACATGCAATTGCTCCCTTTTGAGGAATTTTTATAGTTTAGAGCTCAACAATGATATTTGTAAATTTTCATATATATATATATTGAAAATTTAAAACTTATATATGTATTTATACAAATTCCATAACCCTAAGGTATGCACTTAAATTACCAAAATACTCAATTTCTCAACCTAAATGATTGACATCTCAAAAACTATAGTTATGTATTTAAAACCATATCTTCCACATGGAAGATGGTCACATCACTTTCTATTTTGCACTCTTTTCAATCTTGTGCTAATATTGTCATACCTTGATCACACATACTTTGATTTTCCATAGCAATTCCACTATTATTATGGAAGCCCATATCAATATCAATCGACCTTAAATCTAATACTAATACTAGAACTTGATCATACACATTATATAATAACAAACTAAGCTAATCACTATCAATATATTCACTATCTCTTTTGGTTCTATCTCCTTACACTAGTTTTGACCCTCTCACCAAAAGGGGTCACACATAGGCACTATTTCTACTGAGTAAGATATACATAGGGTAGTTAACTTAGTACACATTTACTATACTTCAAATTATGACTCAAATCCTACGTTAATCTACTTAGTACACCTTCAGTTTTGGTTCACAATACTTTAGTATATATATTTTTCTCAATATATCAAAACTTTACACATATTATACACATGTTTTAACACAACAAAGGTTTTGACACTATTTATAACACAATATGACATAAGGATTTTTTATATTGACTTTGTTAGCCAAAAAAGATTAGTTTATTTCATATTTAGCTTAGATTTTCTAACTTAGTTAGGTTCACTCCACTTATACTATAGCAAAAAGTGCTCTTGTCCAAATCTAGAATTTACTTAGAATAGTGGTTTCAAATTTCTACATGTTATCATAGTTACTACATAATTTTCTCAGACAATCACAAATATTTTAATTTTGATAGATGCTATTATAAATAGGGTATGTACATGGTATATGCTCATATTTCATGTATTTTGGATCATGTTTTACATATTTTTTGATAATGGGGGCATGCACATAATGCATGTTTTCTTAAACATATAATTATTACTCAAAATTTAGACTTCTTGCTTAGATTATGTCTCAATTTGCTCAGTCATCAAATTAGGGGTATGTTGCATTGCACATGTTCCCATATCCCAATTTTTTCACCAAATTTTATAAAAGGAATGATAAATCATTCCATTCTCTATGTTTTTTACACCAAGCTCAATTTAAAATTATAATTACACCAATTTTTGCACTAGTTTTGCATTAGAATGAATCTTATGGTCATCTGTAGTGGTTGATTCAAAATATTTGTACTAGTACTTGGTATATTGAGTTATGTGGGGTTGAAGTTAAACAAATTTTAACTATAGGCACATATTTACTAAAAAAATATTGGGTCAATCATAGCTTGGTTACTCATATAACAATTATTTACTCAAATTCAGTACAAGGATCCCATATCAGGGGTTCATCTTCATAGGCATCACTTGAAGTCTTGTTAAAAAGAACAAGATTATATACCATAATTTCTCTACATGGATTAAACACATTGAACCCATGACACATCCACTTGAAAGCAAGGTTATGATACATAGGTAAGTACATGTATTAATTTCTTCCTTTTACTCTAGTATTTTCATTTTATTTTATTACTATAATAAAATGGGGGTGGAGGGAATATATACACACAAATTTGGTTAAAAAAACACAAGTTATATGTATTTTGTGACTTTATATTTATAAACTCTTAATTTTGAATCAAGTTCCCATTGGCATGTGTTTTTTTAGTCTTATGTATTTTTACATTACTCTTTCACATTGATTTTATTATATTTATTGAATTTTTAGTCTTATACATCATTCCTTATCTAAGTTATAAGGATCCATGGTATTTATTCTCTTTCATTCTATTTTTTTCTTATTTATAGATAGGAATGCCCTAATTGGATTACAATGCTATAATATGTTATCTAAAAAGACCAGTCTTGTCCAACACACATTTCAAGACTCTTACCAATGCACATTTACTTTGGGTCTCTTTTTATTACTAATATTTGAATTGGTTAGTGTTATCACCTGAAATTTCACCCATTAATGAGATGAAAAGTGTCTCCTTATTCAATTTTCACAATGGAACCACCTTAGGGCTGTGGGTGACCCAACTTTGAGGTAGATCTCTAGATTTGGGGCTAGTTCACCTTGGTGTACCACTTTGATCAAACTAATACTGAATCTTAGGGGGATGAAAAGAGAGAAGAATAAATGAAAGTAAATATACTATAGGGGAGGTGATACACCAAATAATTTGTCTACTCACACCATTTAACATGCACTTCAAACTAAGAAGAAGTCTGCACATATACTTCATCTAATGACAATATTCTCTTCCGCATAAATGTTTCAAGCATAGAGTATTTAAGAGAGCCTAGGCTAGGACTTAGAAAATAATGAATTATAAAAAAAACTATTGAATATACTACTCACTACACCTGAAATCCACATTAGACATTTATTGCTGACTTGCAAAAGAGAGATTACAAAACACACAAGGCATTAGGAAGAGTAACATGTGAAGGTAAGCAAAATTACACTTGCACAAGACCAAAAACCATAAAATGAACTTGGTAAAATATTTAATGAGGTAAAAACAACTATTTTTATTATCTCAAGGAAAAAAATTGGTAGGGCTTCACCATACCTAGGTGGAAAGATCCCTACAATAGCCAAAAAGGCTAGAATTTATAACAATTGTAAGAGGAGAGAGAGAAAGGGAAGATCAAGAGTAACTAAGACACTTGTAAAAAAATGAGGAGTTAAATTATCATGGAAGATATTATGAGATATGTCCTAAAATATAATCAAGGATAAATGTCTCTCAAACTTGTTTAACTCCTTCACATGTGGTGTAGATTCCCTTGTGCTTGCATAAGAAATTGTCCTCATCATTTGCCTTCACAAAACTACTTCATCAATACATAAGGTAAGGTATGATTATGTATATAAGTGGGAGGGGTTAAAAATAAACCCTCAAATGAATTTTATTATTTTATAATCATCCATCTTCTTTTGGCCATGCACAATCATCCTTGAAAGTTCTAAACGACTCATTTTCATGCACTTCTCACACTTGGAACCCAAAAAACTTTCAAAAAATGTAGTATAATAAATTAAAAAGGATTAATGACACTTTTAAATATTTTATAAGTCATCAAGTTCATAAAATAGGCATTAAAAGGCTTCTTAAATGGAGTTTCACCCTTTTTCACCAAGTGATCATTATCTGCCCACTAGACTGGCTAAAATGAGAGAGGTATAAGATAGAATTAGGAGTTTAAATAATTAATAAAATAGACATGTAGACTTATAATAAGTCTCAATATACCTCCCAAATGTGATTGCATCATCTAAAACATTTCCATACCTGTAAAACACATAAATTAGTCAAAAAGAGCCATGTTTTGTACCATCCATACAAGTGGGGTACAACTCAATTACATGGGGAAGATCCATGAATATTCCTATGTCACATTCAATTTTTTTAATTTCATTTACATTTCATTTGGATGCTTCATCTTCCTCATCTTCCCAATCAGGTCCTTATGGAGGGTCTTGTGAGGGTTTTATGCCACTTTTGGTCTTAACATTTGTTCATGAAGACCAGATGTTCAAATCCTATCCAAATTACACTGAGGGTTTATTATGGATCCTACTTAAAATATAAAGCCATCTAATATCTCCATGAAAATCATCATGGTAGATATAGGCATCCAAAGTTGCCATTCATTTCCTTTTTCTATATTTTGTGAGGGTCTGAGTTCATTTCAAGATAAAAATGGCTTATTGGAGAGTTATCCTATATAATTATGGTATATAATCTATGTGAATACCATAAAAAAATGTTTCAATCACTATTAAATCTCATCAAGAGCTATAAATGAAAATGACTACCCTTTAGAAACTAGGCCTATACCTTATCTAAAGGGTCTGCCTGTAACTTAGACTCAACCTAACACCCCAATGGATTCCCATACAAGTTGATGCTTAAAAAGATTCATTTATTATATCATGGACATAAATCAAATAAATATAATTCTTAAATAAGGCAAAAACTGAAAGTGGTCCCTCATTTGAGGTTAGGTTTGCACCTTACCTAGCTACACTGTCTGCAGACCTTATTGCATAGACCACCCTACCTATCTTAAAACCATATAGAAAGGTTTCCCATGTTTATATAGGTGTTTAATATATATAAAATCCATATTTTAGAGTCATCATAACTTTTGGATTATCATTTTAGCTCATACTCCCAAATTATAGGCTTTATGCAAGGGAAGAGTACACTACCTCTAAGACAAAATAAAGGCATGTTGCCTTATTTTATAAAAAAACCAAGTATCTTTGGGTTTTTTATAGGTTTTTATGGTAATATGTCCAAAATTTATCTTTCAACTCCAATTTTTTACCTCCAAACCTTCCCAATCTCCTAGACAAACTTGTAGGTGCATGATCGTGTAGGGTTCTCAAGAATTGACTATGTATGCCTATTTAGAACTCTATTTTTACATGATATTCAATAATTAAGGTATTTATATTTTTAATACACCATGGTGAATATTATTATAAACCATTTATCATCTTATTTTACTATAAATCCTTTTCTATGTACCTTAAACTTGTAAAATAGGTTCTCCCTACCTGATTGAGATAGTTTTGGCCTTCATTTACTGACCCCTATAGGTGCATTTCAAGGTATATTCTAAGACTTTTGTAATTTTGTGGATATAATTTTCATTTAATTATGTCATAATACACTCTTAATTCTTTTATTTCACTTATAAATCCTCAAACCAACACCAACTCTATGCCTAGGTCTTTGACCAGGACACCCCTGCCTAAGACCCTGTTGTAGGTCATCATAGGGCTTGACTAGGTTGATTATAGTGAAGCATAGGTAAATTTTATATTACATATTTAAATACAAAAATAATCACATTTTATGAGATAATATCACCAAAATATACACAAATTATCCCTTCTTTGCTCCACTTGTTTGACCACTACCTGGACTAATACATTTTGCCCTTTAGAGCCTGTAGGTGAACATGCTTATTGAGTTGGGTTATAATGATTAAAATATTTAATTTAAACCTTTTGGTAAAAAAATAAATGTTTTATATTTTCATTTTTTTAAGGGTTAAATTACCATCAAACTCATTAAACCAACTCACTTCCTTCTTACCTTGCTGAAGATGCATATCAGGCCTTGTACAGATAAGATATACTCTTGGGAAGTCAAAAGAAAAAACTACCATCTTACCTTGATGTTTCAGTCCATGGATTCGATTTGAAACATTTTTAATCACTCATATATGAAATACATGCTTAATTTTCAATTTTGGTAGAAGGAAACCCTCTTTTGGTCCCAAACCTATAGATGTTACTGACATAATTCAATGGTTTTAGGAGCACTTTTGGACCTCTTGAATATCCTTCTCCACTTATCATTATCCCTTTAAGTTTTTCACACTTATTATCCATATCAAGGACTATAGTGATGATGAAAAATGAGTGACTAAATCTTAATATGAAATTTCTACCAAATCAATCTAAAAGAGCTAGGAGGTCTGTTCTGACCATTTTGGGATCATAGGTCTGAGTTTCAGTCTTGTCACCTTTGAAGATGACCTTCACCCTCAACTTGGAAATTAAACATTATAATTAGTTTACCATGATATTTCATAGTTTTAAGGAAATGAATACTCCTAAAATGTTCCAAATTATCCATTGTGATCTCTACACCTTCTACTTAGGTTGTCTATAGGTATGCATACAACTGTGAAGGCTAATAGTGAGGAGAAACATAAACATTTGAACATTAATTTATCATTTTATGAATTTAAAACTTGTTAAAACACCTATAAATGCATATTAATTCATTAAATCACTTGAAACAATGTCCCATGCTTTCATATTAATGTGGAAAACCTTCTTCATCCCCTGAGACAACTAAAAGTGTGAAAAGACCAGTTTGCAAGGAGAAATAAGCATAGCAGAGGCCTATTAAGAACTTGAGACATATAAGATAAATATAACCATGGGAAACCTATGAAGAGGCCCTAAAAATCATAGGAAATAATAAAATTCATCAAACCAAAGCAAACTTTTCTAAAACAAGTGCAAACAGTTACCCATTTTGGATGTGAATGCATAAAAAACTACCTGAAGTATTAACAATGATTCATAAGGGATAAGCCATAGAATCCAAACTTCATACCATATATTTTAATTATACTTAGATTAATATCAACCCCCAAGAGCATTCCTCCCAACTCCACCTGTACGACTCACACCAAACATGCAAAGTTGACCTTCCTTGGCTTGCAAGGAAAAGAAAGGAGAAACATACAAAAAAAAAAGAAATTTAAGATGAAATATCTATAAAATAAGTGTGGAAATTAATTTATTGAGCTGAAGAGACACTATCCCACATTTTTTGCTGAAAGAGGACTTCCCAAGTCCATATAAGTGCCATTAATGACCTTTTTTCATGGGAAAACCACCTTCTTCTACATATAACTAATTTTTAGACTAACATATGATTGATAAATGACATCTCCTAACCTCCAAATTATTATAAATATTGGTGACAAATTTTCTCTTTGAAAAGTCTGTACAAGTCATTAATTGAGCTAGAAATATGACCAAAAGGCCATTTTTGCATATGAGACATAGTAAAATGTAAATTAATAACTTGTGAACATATTAAAACATCTCAAATACCATATTAGGACATATTAAAAACAATTTTAACTCTGACCATGTTTGACCAAGGTTGACTTTGGTTGACTTGACTAGCACAAGGAAGATAAGCTTAAACCAAGGCTGGATCAGGGATAGGTAAGATATTTACACCAACATGAGACCCCTACAGGATATATGGAAACCTCTAAAAAGTTTAAAAATGTAGGGATTGACCCAATTTTACTAAAATTCTAATTTGGTCAAAATTTAGCATGTCAATGTGTTTTTAAAATTTAAAATTGGGATTCTCTTATTTAAAAGGGCATTTTACATCTAGCACTTATCATTTTGAAACTAGCCTAATAAATAAAATCAGACTACAACAAGAAAAGTCTCTAAATTTATTTGAAGTTTATACATATCACATATATATTGCATGATTGGACCAATAAAATGGCCTAGGCAAAGAGCATTTACATCCATATCACATATGATATAATCACATGCACACCTTAGATGAAGAACTACATTGGCCCGAGATCCTTATTTGGGGCTAGGTAGGTAGCATTTAGTTAAAATGGGTTTTGAGGCAACTCAACCATTCTTACTTTCTAATTATTTCCCCATTTTGCATTTGATCTTCATTTGTTTCTTGTGTTCAGGACTTCACTAAGATTTTAAAGGAGAAGAGGAGAAACATAGATTGTATTATATGATTTGACATCCATGACATACTGAAGTTAATCTATAGGTGAATCCCTAGTTTACACTTGTTATATGTATAACCTAGATAATAATGATCTATAAGGACAACCTAGAAGATATATATAGTATAAATCATCTTGTCTTGTCCCAGGTAAACATGAAAGTCACATAATCTAATTAAACAATGTCTCATTATTTATGGTCTGCATTTTCTATAAAAGATAAATGGCTCATTCTTGCCAATAATTTTTAGTCAAAACCCTAGTTAATCAATATCATTTATTGCAAGTAAATGCATGCTTGAATGCCTATTTAGTTTTTCATTTATTCTACTCAGTTATTTGTCATACTAAGATTAATTTTAATCAATCACTAAATTTGATGAACCGTCAACTCATTTGTATCCTTTCTTGATTTTTTTTAATCATAATTGAAACATAATTATTCTACTTGTGTCTCTTCAATTTGATAAGTATTTTTGGTATGATGAGGGAGTTATTGTGCAAGATTAATGTGATATATGCCAATAGTGAAAGCCTATCATTTGACCGGATCTATTTCCTCTACCCTTCATGCAAAGACCATATAATTTGATATATAACTTGGATTAAACATGTGAGCATCAAGTTGGATTCTATCCTTGACTCCACCTAGGAATAATTCATTTAGGTTGTTTTTTATGATGTCATCCATGCACAAAGATAGGTTCTAGAATTTATAAATATAATCCTTGACAATCCCCAATTGTCTCAATCTTACCAATTAGCTAAAATAGTTTTCAGTAATAATATTATGATAGTGCATCTACAATGTATTACTAAAAATTTACCAAGTAATAGAGAGGCCCTTATTTTTATTTTGAACACAATCATTTATACAAATGAAATGCTATGGTTCTAAGTACATAGATACCATGATCACCTTTAATGCATATGGTCTTTGTGTATCTAAGGGAAATGCAACCGATCTACAAATCAATCCTAGGTCATACAAGATAAATTCTGCTTACACTTCTGATTGGGGATACATTAGATAATTGGGGTCATGACCAATATGGATCTATTATACCTAGCCAAGGGATTTCTTACCTTAAATAATATCACTAGGGAGGGTTCCAAAGACTCCAATCAGGAAAACTTATATAACAACCCTAACTTGGTCCTATATTTTCATATTCAATGAACTAATAACAAGTAAAAAAAATAATCTAGTGCTCACCAAAGTTTATGGCACAATATGGGGTTAGTAAACATAAAATTAAACATGCATAATATAATCCTAATTAATCTATGTATAGGTAAGACCCTAATGCATGGAGAGAGCAATTTATTCAAAATCCATTACTTATACTACTTCTATCTATTAAAGAGAGGATCAAAGTTACAAATACTTACCTTGAAGATGAATCCATTGATATTCAATCTCTCCCTTGGATAAAGGTGCTTCATAAGAGGTTATTGTGGTTTTTAAGGATCACTAAGAAAGGCTAAATCATCCAAGACTTCTCCACAAGACAAGATTATTCTCCAAGTATAAACCCTAAGCTAAGACTGCTCAAGTAGAATGGTGGAATAGTAGATTGTAAATAATCACACATGAATAATTAACTCTTATTGACTCTAAAAATGGTAAAATGGATGTGTTTATATAGGTATATCTGAAACTAAACCCTTCCAAAAGTTTAGGCTGACAAGGTCAACCCATTAACCTAGTATCATAATTGATAAAAATAAACTAGGTCATGGACTAGGTCGACCAGGGGCTGACCCAGACCCTAATAAGTTTTGTCAATAATAATACAAGGTCGATGTGGCTAACTATGTCATGTAAAATATCAAAAAGGGGTTTAGGTTAGGGAAAGGGCTAATGAAGGTGGCAAAAGACTGGAGGAGGGTGTATAATATGAGACAAAGCTTAGGGGAATGGTTTTAGGAAAAAAATGTGTAGATAATAAGTGGGAAAAGGGATAAAAACCCTATTAAGTACTAATGGTCTACCCACCCCTTTCCTAGTGCACCCCTTAAGGCATGCACTCAGAGAGATTAAGACTTGATGGGTTCTTTCAAGATAGAAAGCATTAGTAATTGATAAAGTTTTAAAATATTGTGTATACATATGCCCCACTTGAAGTTCATCATGTGTCACTCAGATGCAATAGAGGATGGCGCTTCAAGAAAATAACATAGAAACACATAATACTGAGGCTAAAAAAGTTGTAGTATTATAATAACTGAAAGTAAATGATTGAAAGGGAAATAATTAAAAAAATAAAATTAATGTGTACCTTAACTTTACTTTATTACTAGATGGTTGTCTATTGTGTTTTTAGTTTTGATCATGGAGAGCGTAAAGAATAATTTCAACAAACCCAAGGATATAAAACTAAAGATAAAAAATAAATAATCATAGGAAAGCCCATATAATTGATGCTATGTGGATAGGACATACTTCAAAATTTGGCAAGCTGGGGTGACAAGTGCTATGTTAGACCAAATGACCAAGTCAAATTTTAGAGTAAATCGGGTAACCAAATAAGCCAAGGATACTAGAGGCCAAAAAACTCAAACAAATAAACCTTAAGTAAGAAAGGCAAACTCACCAAGTCAAACCAAGGATACATGTCAAAAAGGATGGTAATCAAATATCAATGTAAAATCAATAACAATCCTTACTTAAACAAAGCTGGGCAAGTAAAAATGGTAAAACAACATTGATGAGTGAGAAGTAACAATCCTTACTCAATCATCAATGGAAACATGTGCATAAAAAGGAAAATAACATTGATGAGTGAGAATTAACAAGCCAAAAATAATGAAAAAAATACATGAAAATAGAAATGAACTCGGGTGTCAGCTAAAAGGGTAATACAATAATAATAAATGGTAAAAGAAGGCAAAACAAGTCTAGAAATGTAAAGCCATGGTGTACAAAAAGTAATCCATATTTACACATACATGTTTTTTGGTTCTAAAGATAGATAAAAATGAAACAAAGTAGTGCTAGTATGTTTTTAAGATGTGAAGAATAGAGACATATAGAAGAGGGAAGACATATTTATAATCACACATGCCTGTCAAGGGGGAAAATGAAATGGGTGGAAGGGATAATGAGTAAAAACCAAGGCAAAGGAACTCTTTATCGAAGTCAATACTCTCAAATTAGGTTTGTCAAAACAAGAGGACTTTTAACTTTAATGACTTTGAAGAACTGCTCTTATCAACACAAGTCTTAGGTCAATAAATGAAATAGATAATCCCATGAAGGCTATATGCATGAAATTAAAATGGACCTACCTTCCCATAATGTGTTCCCCATTCCTCAAGACCCCTTATAGATCCATCAGTCTACTATGAAGATTGGGTACTTGCATGAGAAAATAGGTAGCACCATAAAGTTTATTGAATTCTCCTATTCCAATCTACTATCCTACCACACCCCAATGGTCCTCAACTCTATTTTGAGGCCAACTATAGAGTTTAAGCTTTTATTGGAGATAGGATATGTGCTTGAAATCACATATTTTGTTGTGATATTGACTTTTGAAATTTGTATATTGCATTTTATATATTATTACCTTTTATTTCAAATGATTTATATTTTAACTTTCTTGATGGATTTTTTCTAATCTTCTTCCATACAGATTTGGAAAACCAAACATGGGTCCTAAATATAAATTTCATTTGAATACTTGGGAATTAGTTGCTAAGAGAGAGAACTTAGAGAGCATGGTGTCTAAGAGTCTTGTTAATTTAGGTAAAATAAAAAGGGTTATCTTGAATTTGACCTTGTTTTATCCAATGTGGAGTGAAAGGAAAGGAAATCAAGAGGAAAAAAAATGAAACAATTTTAATTGCTTCAAATTGCAAAAAATGTGACAAAAGGAAAAAAAAAAGGATACAATGACAAAAAAATGTGATTCCTTATCATAAGAATGAGGAAAAGGTAGGAAAATATGCTAACATAGATTATTGTGAAAATTTCATCTATCAAAAGAAGCAAAAGATAAAGCTGAGAATGAATATCCAAAAAATCATAACCATTGCAAAACACATTCTAGATAAGGAAGGAAAAAATGATGATTTTATGAGGAAGTCTAGGTCCTATCCATGGTCTTACATTGAAAATCATAAAAGAGAAACCCAAAGGGTGCCAAAAACATGTGAAGAATAAATAAAGAAAAAAATATGGTATTTGTGAGGAAGGCAAGATCCTATCCATGGTCTTAAATTACAACTCATAAAAGAGAAACCCAAGGGATGCCAAAAAATATAAGTTTGGAAAGTGAGAAAATAAAGATGACAAGAAATGGGGAATCATGAGGAATATGTGGTCCTATCCATGGTTTTACAATGCAACTCATGAAGAAAAAGGGAAATCAAAAGACTAAAAGGAAGGACTAGAGTTTATGAAAAGTGAGAACTAATGCAGAGGGTGAGACCCATGTAAGTATCTTATAAAAAGTGTTAGATAGATAGCATATATAAATCATGAAAAAAGGGAAATATTTTGGTAAATAACTTCTTAAGGAATTGCACATTGGTGGGATCTTTGAAAATATGGCCTTCATTGGTTTGAAGGCGATAGGTGCTTGGACCAAGAATATCTTTGACTAAATAAGGGCCCCACCACTTTTGGGTGTATTTACCTTATTTGTCATGAGTGTAGTTTAATTTAAGGACAATATCACCAACATTAAACATGTGAATTTTAACTCTTTTGTTATGTTGTTTGGAAATATAAGCCTAGTATCAATGGTTATGTTGTAAAGCAAAAATATGGTGTCCATCGAGGAGATCAAGAGCATGAAGGTTAGCTTCAAGTATGTATTCATCAGGTATGATAATATGAAGAGATATATAGAGATAAGTAAGCTAAAATTCTAATGGGAGGACTGATTCAGAACCATAAACCAGAGAGAATGTCATTACCCCAATGATAGTGCATATGCTAGTGTGATAGGCCCAATGAGCAAGATAGATATGAAGGTGCCAATTTATACAGGTATGAATTATATTTTAGATTATTTTATTAAGATTTTTTTTTATGGTCTTGACTTGGCCATTACATTATGGATGATAGGGTGTGGAGAATTTGTGATTGATTTTAAATTTAACACAGAGCTATTTGATGTCTTTATTTTTAAAATTACCACCATTATATGAAATGTTAGTATGAGGGACACCATAGTGGAAAATTATTTGATTAAGGATGAATTTGGAAATGGTGGCACTAGTAAAATTAATGAGGGGTATAGCCTTAACCCATTTGGTAAATTATTCCATGGCTTTGATTATAAAGACATGCCCATCTTGAGATCAAGGTAATTCACTTATGAGGTCTAATCCCCACATGGACAATGGCCAGGGAGATTCTATTATTTGAAGCTTGACTGAAGGTGAATAAATTAGATCATCATAAAGATATCAAGGAGTGAAATTTTTAACAAATTCAATGGCATCCTTATTAAGAGTAGGCTAAACATATCCCATACATAAGCATTTTTAGGTTGTAGCATGTCTGCCACAATGGCCACCGCAAATTAGCCTATGTGCTTGTTCAAGAAGAGGAAGAAACTCATATTTCATAACATAGTAGAGAAGGGTACCTTCAACATTACAATAATATAGGATGTTATATCAAAATACATACTTGAAAGCTTATTTGTAAATGTGAGTTTTTTCACAGAAATCAAGATTTGGAAGATAAGTTTGGTGTTCCAAAAATTGAATGATATCTTTGTACCATGGGCTTCGCTGAATGGTGATGACCTCAATTTGGTAGGTATACAAATCTTGTGGTTGAATATAATATGGGGATTTTCTTATTTAGATAAGAAAAAATGGATTGGTACTAACTTGGTATGGATGAAAAAGAAATGCTAAAGAAGTAAGGGAATCAACAATGAAATTTTGATCTCAAAAGATAGGCTTGATTGTGAAAGAAATGTTATCTTTGGTGAGAGTAGTTTCAATTTGATGATAATAAATTATATTATCACTTTTTCATTGGTAATAAAAATTAAATTGGTATAAAATGAGTTAGAAATCACCTAAATCATGCATATATTGAATATCTAGATCAAGGGCTACTCACATGCCTAAAATTAAAGCTTTGTACTCTACCATGTTGTTAATGACATCAAATGTAAGGAAAAATGCTGAAGGGATGATTTTTATAAGAGGGCTCATGAAGATACAAACTTCCATAGCTCCTTGAAGGTATTTAACACCATTAAAATGAAGGGTTCAAGTATCTTCATTTAGATTGACATTAATTTTAGGGAGCTCTTGGATAACTACTTTTGGTTTAGTATTATCAAGGAGGATAGCATATTCATCAAGATTACTTGCTTCTAGGTTAGTAGTGAAATTATGAAAGTAATCTTTAAGGTATATGTCTTGGTTGAGACCTTCAATATAGAGAATATTATCAGCAAGAAGACTATCTTGAAGGTGGTCGGTAGCTGGTACAGGAGTTGTGATAAGTTAATCAACAATGATTTGTCCTTTGACAACTTTTTGAGTAATAATTTGGAGATAAAATTCTATGAAAAGGACCATGCACTTGCCAACTCTATCTCTAAGAATAAAAGATTTGGAAAAGAAGTGATGAAGGGGATCATAATGGATGATAACATAAGTGGTTTGATAAATCATATAATGTCAATTTTTTAGTGTCAAAATATATGGTGAGGCAATCACATTCAACTTTGGTGTAACATTTCTCATAATTAATGAGGCCTCAGATGATATAGTATATGACATATTCTCTTCCAATATCATCTAGTTGGGAAAGCATTACCCCAAATGATATGGGTGTGGAAGAGATATAAAAGATTAATGGTTGATCATTTTAAGGGAGATGAAGAGTAGCTGGGTGAAACAATGATTCGTTCATATTATTGAATGTTTTTTAATAGGGATCTATCCATTCTATGACATTATCTTTATTAAGAAGAGAATTGATTAAATAGATACAGTAAGACATTTTGGGAATGAAGCATCTAATTACCCAAAGTTTACCAAGGCAAGTGTAAATGTCTAGAACAGAGTGAGGGATGGGCATGTTGATTATAGAATTAATCTTGGTAGGGTTGACATTGATGTCATGAAGGTAGACTAAGAATCTTAACAATTTACCAGATGTAACACTAAAAACACATTTTTAAGGATTTAATCTAGCTTTGTATTTAGTAATATGGTTAAAGATGATGGCAAGATTAGAAAGATGAGTCTAGTGAAATTTA
Organism: Torreya grandis; assembly: GCA_037957365.1. Taxonomy (NCBI): domain Eukaryota; kingdom Viridiplantae; phylum Streptophyta; class Pinopsida; order Cupressales; family Taxaceae; genus Torreya; species Torreya grandis. The sequence goes on from JARHVA010002025.1 coordinate 693,422, forward strand.
GATTTAGCAATGAGGTCATCCACATAGGTTTATATAATTTTTTGATTAAGATCATGGAAGATGTGAGTCATAACCCATTGATAGGTGGCTCCAACATTTTTTGAGGCTGAAGGGTATTTTAACATAGCAATAGGTGCCTCATTATATGGTGAAAGTTTTCTTATGTTGGTATTCATGGGTAATGTGAATTTGGTTATAACCCGAGAAGCCATCCATAAGAGACAACATTTCATAACTAGATGTGGAATAGATAATGGCATATATTGAAGGTAGAGGTAAATTATCCTTGGGACAAGAAAGATTAAGATTAAAAAAATTGATGAAAATGTAAATGACCATGGTGACCTTCTTTCAAACAGGGACTATGTCAGAAACCCATCCAAAATAATCCAATAGTTTGATAAACTTAGCATCAAGAATTTTGATAATTTCTTTATGGAATAAGGTGGAAACTTTGGGTGGAAATTTTAATTGATTTTGGTGCACGGTTTTGGCATCAGGGTAAGTGATGATATTATGCACCATAATGATAGGGTCAATGGCAGGCATGTCTTCATAGGACTAGGCAAATATCTCATGATATTTATAAAAAAACAAGATAAATTTATCATGTTCAATAGGTGTTAGTTCATGGGAAACTATGATTGGTCCATGGTATAATGTAGTACCATATTTGATGCAAGTAGTTTCTTTGATAAGCATAACATTTCCATTTTGGAAATGATATGATGCATTAGGTAAGGAGGAAATTAGATTTTATTTAGGGTCAATACTAGTGATGAAGTTGTTGAAATAAGGGTCTTTATTTTTGAAATTATTGAATTTGTGATGTTACCAAGGAAGTTGGGTTTTTCAAGCATAAAGTAGTTTAAGATTGGATTCATCTCTAGGTAGAGGGGGAAGAGGACCATAATACTCGACATATACTTTGAGATCAAGAATTTTATTACCATGGTGATCATATTCATAATGTATATGACAAACATCTATGGGCTTGGCATCTAATGTAATCTTGGGAGTAGAAGGAGTAAGTTGATTAGATGATATTTGTGTATCAATAGTTTCTTTTATGGGGGAAGAATCAAATGTAATTAAGGAATATATAGGTGGAATTTATGGATGTTTAGAAGGTATGATTTATTTTACCACCCAAAGAGTATCAAGAAACAAAGAATTAAAGGGAGGTACATGGCCTTCAGGAGCTAATTCAAAATTTGTGGATGATGGTGTGAACATCATGGTTGAAAGTATGTATTTGGGCTAAAGTCTTATGATAATGCTAAACATTTAAGTCTTAAGATTGAGCTTGGACCATGATGTAGTTATCATCATAGGTTGGAAAAATGGTACATGCTTGAGATTTAGGAGGAGTTTTAGAAGGGGAAATTATGAGATCACTAAATTTGCATAGAGATATGATTGATAGATCTTGGAATAATTTGGCCACTCCATAGTCATTACATGTGAAGGTGTCATCTAGGTAAGAAACATTCTAGGCATTTCATGGAGGTGGAAAATCAATGATCTCATCAGTGAAAGGAATAGTGTGATCATGAAGTAATAAAGAAGGAGGAAGCCACTCTAAGATATAGGGAGGTAACTTGGTATTATTTCAAGTCATTAGGTTCATTATCATCTAAATTAGCAAGAGTGACATGTAAGTTTGGATTAAAGTTGATAAATTATAATAAGGGAACATTGTTGATCGTAAGAATGGTAGGAATGCGATATTGAGATTCAGGATTGGGAAGTTGAATACTCCAAGGGTTAGGATTGGCATCATATTTATATAGTTTATCATTATGTAGGAACTTGATGCATAGGCTACCAAAAGAGGTGATGGCCCTCATTCTATGAGTCTAAGAGTGGCCTAGGAGTATGTTATAAGATAGGGGTAAATTAAAGACCATGAGTTTAGTTTATATGATCTTAGGTCTGATTGTTATGGGAAGCCAAATACAATAGATTGGATTTTGATTAGTTTTATCAAATCTATGACAGGTGAGGTAGGTTTTCTTGAGATGATCCTTATTATATCTAAGTTGTTGGATGATACAAAAATATGTCACATTAATACCAAATCCTTCATCAATTAAGACCTTACGAATAAGGGTAGTATTAATGGCTATTTTAATGAATATGGGTGGATCATCAGTGTAAAAAGGATCTCTTCATTAATCATGTCCTCTTCAAGTAATTTAATGGATGGTTTGGAAGAAGGACAAATGGATTCAATAGTATGCACATTGGTAGGTTGTAGCTCAATAGAGGGTGGTTCTTCATCTATAGAATATAGATATTCAATTTCTTGTAATTGTTGCATGATAAGATTGTGATGATAAGGGGAGGTACAAACTAACTCCCTAAGTGAAATCTTGTAAATCATGGAGTTAAGTTCTTCAAGAAAGTTCTAATGGGATTTAGAAGAATAACTAGTGTAAGGTTTATAAGGTAAGGTATATTTTGAAGGAATTTAAGTGGTTGGGGGTTAAGATGAAGGAGATGGTTATTCATGAGATTTAAAATTTAAATGAGTGGTTGTAGTATCTTTGATAATTTTCTCTTCCAAAGATGGTTTATTGGGTTTAGTGATAGGATCTTTGTGAATTGGTTTGCGATGATAATTGACCTTATCTACATTAACATATTGAGAATTATTGTAATATTGGTCATAATCAACATTAATAACATAAACATACTTAGTATTTTTTTGATTAATAGACGTGGGAAAATATTTTTTGTTATTAGAAGAAGAAGCATTGGGAGCTTGTCATTTTTGAGAAGTGGTGTTGTGCTCATGATGACAGAGTTAGATCATGGATTCATGATTAAAGGAATCACCAAGCATATAATAGACAAAAATTTTAGTAATCCCTCTACAAGTTTCATGGGACTGACCAATGTTAGAGTGGAAGCAATAAAATTGAATAGTTCATACCATTTAGGAGGATTATTAGGATAAGTAAAGGGCCTAGAGGGTGCTAAAAATTGTTTCATTTACTGCACCATTAGTGATATGTGAGAAGGCGGGGGAGTGTTGAATTTGGTAGTTCCTAGTTTAGTTTGAGGATTATTTGTAGTGATGGCATTGGTAGACATTTGAAAATATCCCTTAAGGAATTTGGTATTAGGTTTAAATTGCTTCATGAGGAAATCTTGATGTTTGGCTTGGTCAAGATCTTCATTAAGCATGAGGGGTGAAAGTTCAAACCTTATATTAAAGTGAAGGAGTTAAGGTAGTGATAAAGTGTTTGAAAAAGTGATCATTAGTCATGTTATGGTCAGCTTTATGGGTTAGATATTTCCATCATTTGATAAAATCATGAGCTGATTCGGTGGGAGATTACTTAGCATTGATGAAATGGCTAAGGCAAATTTCATGAAGGTCATTATGTTGAAAATCTTTAACTAGAGGATTGACTAAATCTTCAAGTTTCCAAATGGAATGTTGGGGAGGTTAGTTATACCATTCTAATACAATGATGGTGAAGGTTTTTACTAGAATTTTAGTTGTGGTGAAAGTCTTAATTTGGATCCATTATTTATAGAGATTGTTGAATGCTTTGAGAAAGGATGCAAAGCCTTTAGTCCCATCATACTTGATATTTAGAGAGATATTAACAATATCAATGGTCATAATGAAAGGATATAAAGGATAATTTTGGATAATTTGAAGCATTTTGTTATTCATGATAGGTTGAGGAATAACATTTCTGAAGGCATCTCTAAGAGGTGGAGGAATAAAATTTGGATTAGCTCAAGGATTTAGAACTGGAGGTTGATTAACCATATTTATCAAATTATTTTATAATTACATCATTTTAAAGGTGATAAAGTTTTGCATTATGTTCATTTTTTCTATGACTTGTGCAATAATTTGAGTCATATCAATTGGTAGGTTGGTGTTTTTAGGAAGAACCCTCAAATTGGTATTAGTGGGGGAGGTTATTGGGAGGTGGATTCCAGTGGGATTATTGGATATATTTATGTCAATTTCTCCCACATTATGCTAAACATTTTGAAGATAAGAATTATCTTGATAGTTACAAAAAGTATTGGATCCACATACTTCATCTTGATGTGTGATTTGAACCATGTTACAATCCATAGATAGAGGTTAAGAGGTACTCCAAGAGTGAGGGTTATCTTGGGAGGTAAAGAGAGGGAGAAAAGAATACCCCATATAGTGTCTACATGGATTTAAGTTGTCCAAGAAGATTTTAATAGAGGATTTAATGATGTTTTGAGGAGATAAAAAAATTTTAAGAAAGAAGAGAGAGAAATAAAGAATAAAAAACTAAGTTGTCTAGATAGAGAAGGAAGTTAGCCAAACTAGATTGACTAGATAGATAGGGAAGAGCAACAATCAGATACAAGGTTGACTGGGTCGACTATGTATTGTTAAAAAAGGGACTGAGAAGAGTACAAAGTTGATTGGGTTGACTATGTACTGCTAGATAAAAGGCAGAAGAGTACATAGTCGACTAGGTGTGTAGTGCTAGACATAAGGTAGAAGAGTATAAAGTTGATTGGCTTTATTGTGTACTACTAGATAGAGGGTAGGACATAGTCTATAAGAGACTATATTAACCAAAATGATAATTTTATAAAACAAAGTAAAATTTTACAATGTAAAAATGGAAACAAACACACAAATAATTAGATCAATGTAAGTGATCCAATTGGGGCACACAACACAAAACCTTACACCAATGCTAGCGAATGTAAGTTTTTACAATACAACACACAATGATTAGAGAGTAAGTAGTCAATTGAAAATTAAGTGCTAACTAAGTGGTCATATTGAGTGTTATTAGATTATTATAAAGTATTGATTAAGTGTGATATTGAAGTTGGGTGAAAATAGGGAACTAGAAAGAAATCTATGGATGGTTTTAGGATGTTTAGGTTGAAAGGGATCTGTGTGGACAATAGTACTAGACTGGTATTGGGGCCTACCCCTTACTTCACTATCCTAAAATAATAAGGGTATTGGGTGCTTTGATAATATATACCATTAACCACATATTTATACTTGGATGAAAAACCAAATTGGCTTCCCCCTTGGTGATGAAATCCAAGTAGGTAGGCCTTGGGAAGATAAATGTTAAATGAATTTTGAATATTATGTGATCTAGTAGTGTGTGCAAAAAATGTCAAAATAGTGTAACTTAATGGTAATTTTAAAAATCACCTATTTAGACTATGTGATCTACTCTAATCATGTAAACGTATGAAAATGAAAGTGTGAATTAATTACTAGAAAATAATTGTTAATTCCCAAGTTTAAAATGGTACAAAGTCAGTTCAGATGACACTATATACAAATAATAAAAAATAGAGTCAACTAGGTTCCTACTATTATATAGAATCAAAATTCTTTAAGAATAGAGTCAACTAGGTTGACTTAGTATTTTATATAGAAGGCAAACTATAGAACTAAGTTAACCACTCGACTTAGTTTGTTGTAAGGTTGTAGTTTTGAAGATTGCTAACTTACACAAAACATAACTATAATGAATTACTAAAATGACTGAGAGAGAAAGAGAAGAACCTTGGTGGGTTAGAAGATGATTAGGATTGAAAATTTTATGTTGAAGTGCCTTAAATGCTGATTTCAAATTCTAAAAACTAGGTCAATTGGTTCAACCTAGTTCTACAAAAACCTATGTGCTATAGAATGATAAGATGACTAAGTTGACTTGTTCGACCTAGTTTGTTGATCTAGATGTTGACTAAAAAACTAAGTTGACTTATTTGACCTAGTTTATTGATCTAAATACTGACTGAGATACTAAGTCAACCTATTCAACATAGTTTGTTATCTAGGACTGAATAAGAGTACTATGTTGACTTATTCAATCTAGTAATCTATATCTGATTAAGAACTACACAAAAAGAATAGAGTCATTTTGATGTGACTATGTGTTAAACCTATGCATAAAAGGTATAAGTATACTATCTAGTTCGATACAATATCATAAATATGGAAAACTAATGAAATGATAGAAATGAAAGCATGAAGGAAAACCTACAAGGGTTAGATTCACATCAAGTTCACTAGAATGTATATAATGAGAAATACAATAGATCTACAAATCAATCCTATCTTGAAGAAGATAAATCCTACTTATACTTCTGAATAAGGATACATTAGATAATTGAGGTCATGACCAATATGGATCTACTAGACCTATCTAAGGGATCTCTTACCACAAATTATATCACTAGAGAGGGTTCCAAAGCCTATAGTCAAGCATCAACCCTAACTAGGTCTTATGTTTTCATATTCACTAAACTAATAACAAGTAAATCAAAATCTAATTTAGTGCTCATCAAATCTTGTGGCACAAAATCGGGTTAGTAAACACAAAATAAAACATGCATAGGATAATCCTAATTAAGCTATGTATAGGTAAGACCCTAATGCATGGAGATAATAATATATTCATAAGCCATTACCTATGCTACTTTTATCTACTAAAAAGAGGAGTAAATTTAGAGATACATACATTGAAGATGAATTTGTCGAGACTCAATATCTCCCTTAGCAAAAGGTGTTTTACAAGAGGTTTATATGGTTTGTAAAGATCACTAAGAAAGGCCAAAGCATCTAAGACTTCTCCACAAGATAATATTATTCTCCAAGTAGAAACCCTAAGCTAAGATTCCTAAAGTAAAATGGCAGAAAATCAAATTGTAAAGAAGTACACATGAATAATTAACTCTTTCCATCTCTCTAAAGATGGTGAAATGGATGTGTTTATATAGGTAGATCTAACCCTACCCTTCTACAATTTTAGGCCAACAAGGTCACCTTGGTTGACCTAGTATTGTAATTGACAAAAATAAACTAGGTCATGGACTAGGTCAGCCAGGGGCTGACCTAGACCCTAATAAGCCTTGTCAATAATAATACAAGGTTAATGTGGCTAACTATGTCATGTAAAATATCAAAAAGGGATTTAGGTTAGGGAAATGGCTAATGAAGGTGGTAAAATATTAGAGGAGGGTGAAAAATAGGAGGTAAAGCTTAGGGGAATGGTTTTAGGAGATAAGTTTGTAGATAATATGTGGTGAAAAGGGATAATAATCCTGTTGTCCCCCAAAAATATCACTAATTTTTGGGACAACATTTGAATTATTTTGGTCTTACAGACTAAAATTGTCTCTTCCCTTTTCAAAATTTGTCCTAGACATTCAAATTCCTCATTTTCCAAGCTTCTTAGAAAATCTATGGACTCTGCAGGTTAAGTTCAATGTGTTTTACATGTTGATTTCTACGGACCTCATTTCTATAGACTCTACAGGGAGGTTCATTTATACAGGTTCAAAGGATTCTATAGGTGGTTTCAGTCAAAAGAATTAGTTTTCAAACACTTAGTCATTTTTTGAGATTGGTTCAGAGCCTCAGCTCAATTGAAAATCTCCATCAACAAACATTTGAGTGCAAAAAATAGACTTGAACCACTAAACCATTGAACCATTGAACCACCTTAGTTCAAAGGTTCAACGGGTTCAAGGTTCAACAAGTTCAAAGTCTTTGGCAAGAGTTAATCACTTCATCAAGGTTCAAAGTTGAATCGCTTCAATTGGTTCATCAACTTCAAGACACTTGGCCAAATCAAGGCAGCTTGAACCATTGAACCGTTGAACCATTGAACCACTTCGGTTCAAAGGTTCAACGGGTTCAAGGTTTAATGGCAGGTTCAACCAAAGGAATAGTTCAATGGCTTGGTTCAACCAAGTGGTTTAACTCTTTATTTCACTCAATTGGTTCATTTGTTCAGTTCATCTAATGGTTCAACATCTCAAGGTTCAACAACAGGTTCAAAGACATTTTTCAAAGCTTTGTTTGAACCATTGAACCAAAACTTGGTTCAATGAATAGGTTCAATAGTAGGTTCATTCACTTGGTTCATTCAATTGAACTATTGGCTTGAACCATTTTGGTTCAAAGCTTTGGTTTAACCGATTGGTTCAAAAAAATGGTTCAACTATTGGTTCAAAGGCAAGTTCATAATGTTTGGTTCAAGGCTAGTTCATCGGCTTGTTTCATCCAATTGAACTATCAGCTTGAACCATTTTTGGTTCAACCAATTGGTTTAAATGATTGGTTCAATATCTTGGTTCAACAGAATGGTTCATCACCAAAGTTCAAAGGGGTGGTTCAATGCAGAAGGAAACTTCTCGAAGGACAAGTGCCCTTGCAGAGGACACTTAATCAATAAAAGCACCCTTTAGAAGGGTCATTTTTCAAGGAAGCTGAAAGGTAATTCTTTCAGATTTGTTTAAGGAATTTAAAATTGGCTAAGGCATAATTATTTTAGATTTTTGTCTGAAGGAATTCCTTTAGACAAAAAGTCTAAAAGAAATCAAAGAAGCAAATGCGGGCAAAATCTGAAGACTTTTTCAAAGATTTGGCAAAATAAATAATTCTACAGGATTTTTATTCACGGGAATTTTCTCTGGACTTTTGTCTACAAGAATTTTCCTTGGGAAAATGTCTGTGGGAACATTTCATGTGAGGAAATGTTCATGGGAGAAAGCCCGGGGATTTGTCCATGAGAACTGCCAAGGCAAAGGGCTGTCAAAGGATCCTGAAGGGCAGGTGCCCTTGCAGGGGACTCTTGATAGCCAAAGTAAAGGGATCTTTCCAACCCATTCAAAGATCATTTCTTAAGACTCGAAAGGGCAAAGCCGAAAGCTAAAAGAGGACCAAGGGGTGACGCACCTGAAGACGTCAAATTCAAGACAGTGAACTAGCTGTTGAAAGCACATTGATGGGCATGTGAACATCAATTTTAAAGTCCATGAAATAGCTATTGATCCTTTAAATTTATAGACCTAAATACATTCCCAAAATTTAAGACCAAGATCAATAGAAAGTGAGGAAAGACAGAACAATGAATGAACCCAAGACCCAATTCAATTAACCAGAAAAGGAGGAATGATGAAGACAAGATCAGACTACTAGATGGACATTGAAAGTTACAATCTTTCAATTGCGTGGCTTGTTTATCTACATCGAGAAGATAAAATGGGTAAAATGCCCCAAAGTTCTAGCCTATCTTCCTAATAGTTCCCAATGCATCATGATGTATTACTATTCGTGAGTCCTTCTTGAAGTGGCTATATAAGGGACTTTCTTTCATTGTAAATGGATCTCTTTTTTGACAATCTGAATGAAACTCTACCCAAATTGTAAGGCATTACTAAGACTTTGAGCTCAGATTGCAGATCATATTTTATTACTAGAATAAGAAAGCAAGTGGTTTTTTAGACTTTGTGTTGTAATATCTTTATTATTGAGGAAATTGTTCTTATGTCTTTTTCTTCAATATATCTTTTGTTCCTTTAATTTAACAAGTAGAATTAGTGACAACAGTCAAGAAGGTGTCCTAAAGAGTCAACTGTGGAGAGACTTTGTGCCCCCATAATTGCCTTTAGTGTGTTTTCTTTTCATTTCTGTGTAAAGGACCTTGAGGCAACTTTGTGCCCTCATTGTCCTTTGTATCTTACTCTTGAGCAATCTAGGTGAAGACTTTGTGCTACATCTCAATTTTATAGTTATTACATCCTTTGCTACATATTGTTGTTACTACCAGGAGTATTCTTGTGGTTTACTGAATAGTACTTTTGAAAGAAGAGGAGTACTTTTTGTCATTTCTCCTGAGTTTTTCCTTTGATCCGCGTGCATCATCTCTGAAGAAAGAGAGATGGATGGTTTGTCCTACCCATGAGTATTATTTTTTGTTTATATATATATATATATATAACATACCTACAGGGAACCTCCCCTTGATGAGAGGAGAGATCAGTGTCTTTCTGATGTGGTAAAACTACACATTTGGATGACTAATCTTCCTAATTTGGTTGATCAGACCTATTTTGTTTATCAGTACGTTAATCGACAAAATATTTAACCAACAATTTTTGGTGACTCTGTTGGGGATATACACAATATTGTACAATTTGGAACCTCAAGTTTTAGATTGAAACATCACCTATATAACCCATTATCATTATAACCTTATCCATTATAGACTCTGACGACTCCATTTCATGTCTTACCCATTATCCATTTATAGCCTTACCATTTTCATCCATCTCCATTATATTATCTAGTCTGCAAAACTAGAGCTGCTGGGAAAGAAAGCGTAGTTTGAAGCCTCAAGCTTTAAGCTAAAGTAGGGCCAGTTTATTTTCCATTTTTGTCCTATAATCTGGAAACTCCACTCAGATGTGTTATCCCTATTGTTCATAATTAAATCATGGTAGTTCGAGGCCCTTGGGGTAACTCTTTTGGCCCACTCAACTTGACTTCACCTCTGCATGAGCTACCACTCAGTTCAAGGAAGAATTTCCCCAAATTCTTTAGTGATGGAAGAGTCCACCCTAATTAACACATTACAGCCTTCACCATTGCCTGTGGTGTGATAGGGGTGGAATTTGAAGATGTGGAAGTTAGGATTTTTATGGAGACACTACAAGGTGCTGCTACAAACTGGTTCTACCATTTGCAAGCTAGATCAGTGACTAACTGGGATACACTTAAAGCCAAGTTCAAAGCAAGATTCAAGCCCATAGAAGATGCACATGCCTTGCTGGCCCAACTCACACAAATGAAGAAGGAGCCCCATGAACCTATGAGGGACTTCATTTCTAGGTTCAACAAGTTCAGGCACAGGATTCCCATGATCTCCCAATTCACACCTTAGAATCTCATGTGTTTCTTCATTAACTCCAAGCGACCTAAAGTGAGTTTTCTATTGAGATGGGCTAGACACATAGACCTTGAGGCTGCTCAAGACTTGGCTACTGAGCTAGAAGATGACCTTATCTTGGCAGGAAAGATAAGGAGAGATCTTAACAAAGCTAAACCCTCATCATCTTCTGAATACTCACCCACAGTCACCACTGATCCAATGGTACAAAAGCTACCTAATGAATTGCTAGCCTTGAAAAGGCAAATGGCATAAAGTATGTCTTCTACTCCTCTATATAAAGATATATCAAGGAGGACATTCCCTAATCAGCCATATCAAGGCAACCCTGCCAGAAGTCAAGGACAACAAAATCATCTTCTTCTTCCATAGAGAAATCCTACCTTTGAAGCACCTCCAACAAACTCAGTAGTTGGATATCTAGAAATAGAGCATGTTTCCTATTTCCAACCTAAGTTAGAGCAAGAAAATGGCACTGATCTCTTCAGGGAGGATCTAGAAGAATCAACTAGTGACTCCCACATTGGTTTCCTAAATTACCAAGATGAATCTAGAAGTGAAGGTGAAACAATCAAAGGATCATACGTAGTATTCACCCAGTCCCAGAATCAGTCAGCCCAGTAGGCCAACAAAGAGAAGATAGAGGAATGACCCCAACCAACAATTTTAATTGCTAAGTAGAGAACCCCTCTTCCTTTTTAATCAAAGGACCTGGTGATTACCAAAGAAGTAAGTACATCAAACATCTCTGTACCTTCTACTTCAGCTTTGCAAACCAGTCCTTCCCCTCTCAAAAATCAAAAGGATGAACTCCCATCCTCTCTTCCAAATCCATTCCAATCATTTGACATGATTGATCATGTCAAGGAATTCAAAATTCAAATGACTGAGTTTGAATCCCTGTAAGTCAATCCTGAGCAATTGGACATTGATGGAGAACTAGATGCGGACCTATTTGAGACAAAATACATGGTCACCCAAACATCAGCCCCTAAAGCACAAATTCTATCTGAGTCTTCAAGTAGGGGTAATTATTTCTTTACCACAGAGGATGTTCATGTTTCTATAGATGAAAGTCCTGTATTTAAAAATCTAGGAATTGATCCAAATAAGACTTCAGGAGAATTGGTAGGATGCAGTATAAACAAGGAAGGATCTTCCATCTCTAATGAAGAGAAATCTGATAGGAGATTAGCTTTTGATAATGACAACAATTCTTCCACCAATGATGAAGTTAGAACTGTGTTGATATCTCCTCAAGGAGATATTCTTCCTTCATGCAATTTGTAAGTTAGCAACACCAACAACACAGTTGGATGTGAATCTCTATTGCTTAAATTGAAGATTGCTCAAGATGAAGAAGTCAAACTCCTTCACATCAAAGGAGATGTTAATCTGATAGTTTGTCAGGAGTTTGATATGGACAATCCAATCATATGCTAGACTGAACCAGAAGAACAACCAATTATGGTAATGGACCATGCTGCTACAAATCAAAATTAGGCAAAGGAACCCTTGACAGGGAGAGTAAGGAGTTATGGGTTTTAGTTTGAAGACCATGTCTTGCCATAGAGCAAAAAGAAGGAAAGACCAAGAGGAAGACACAGAAAATTAGTTTCCTGGTGGAGAGCTCCATTCACCCGTCACCATTTTTGGGGACAAAATGTCTTCTTGCTAGTTTACCAAGATGGCGCACTATTTTCACTGTCTCTTAAGAAGCAGCATCTAAAATACTTCAATTCTTGAAGTATCAAATCATTGCATATGTATATATGTATATTTGTACAATTTTTAATTCTATTTTGTTTTGTTTGTTTCTATTTTTGATGCCTTTCATTTTTGGGTAGCATGAATCCGTAACCCAATGGCATACTTGAAAACACTAGAGATTCTGGATTCTACTCCTTTCAATTCATTTTGCAATTGATAGAAGTTTCCCAACTGGAGCCAGCTGTTGTCCCCCAAAAATATCACTCATTTTTGGGACAACATTTGAACTATTTTGGTCTTATAGACTAAAATTGTCTCGTCCCTTTTCAAAATTTGTCCTAAACATTCAAATTCCTCATTTTCCAAGCTTCTAAAAAAATATACAGACTCTGAAGGTCAAGTTCAATGGGTTTTACATGTTGATTTCTATGGACTTTGTTTCTACAGACTCTACAAGGAGGTTCATTTATACAGGTTCAAAGGCTTTTACAGGCGGTTTTAGTCAAAAGAATTAGTTTTAAAACACTTAGTCATTTTTTAGGATTGGTTCAGAGCCTCAGTTCAATCAAAAATCTCCATTGGCAAACATCTGAGTACAAAAAATAGACTTGAATCACTGAACCGTTGAACCATTGAACCACTTCGGTTCAAAGGTTCAACGGGTTCAAGGTTCAACAAGTTTAATGTTTTTGGTAAGAGTTAAGTGCTTCATCAAGGTTCAAAGTTCAATCACTTCAATTAGTTCATCAGCTTCAAGACACTTGGCCAAATCAAGGTAGCTTGAACCATTGAACCGTTGAACCATTCAACCACTTCGATTTAAAGGTTCAACGGGTTCAAGGTTCAATGGCAGGTTCAACCAAAGGAACATTTCAATGGCACGGTTCAACCAAGTGGTACAAATCTTTATTTCACTCAGTTGGTTCATTCATTCAGTTCATCCAATGGTTCAACATCTCAAGGTTCAACAACAGGTTCAAAGACATTTTTCAAAGCTTTGTTTGAACTGTTGAACCAAAACTTGGTTCAACGAATAGGTTCAATAGTAGGTTCATTCACTCAGTTCATTCAATTGAACCATCGACTTGAACCATTGGCTTGAACCATTTTAGTTCAAAGCCTTGGTTTAACTGATTGGTTCAAAAAAATGGTTTAACTGTTGGTTCAAAGGCAAGTTCATAATGTTTGGTTCAAGGCTTAGTTCATCAGCTTGTTTCATCCAATTGAACCATCGGCTTGAACCATTTTTGGTTCAACTGATTGGTTCAACCAATTGGTTCAACATCTTGGTTCAATAGAATGGTTCATCACCAAAGTTTAAAGGGGTGGTTCAATGTATAAGGAAACTTCTCGAAGGACAAGTGCCCTTACAGAGGACACTTAATCAATAAAAGCACCCTTCGAAAGGGTCATTTTTCAAGGAAGCCAAAAGGTAATTCTTTCATATTTGTTTAAGGCATTCAAAATTGGCTAAGGCGTAATTATTTTAGATTTTTGTTTGAAGGAATTCCTTTAGACAAAAAGTTTTAAAGAAATCAAAGAAGCAAATGCGGGCAAAATTTGAAGACTTGTTCAAAGATTTGGCGAAACAAATAATTCTGTAGGAATTTTCCCCAAACTTTTGTCCGTGGGAATTTTCCCCAGACTTTTGCCCATGAGAATTTTCCTTAAGGAAATGTTAGTGGGAAACTTTCACATGAGGAAACATTCACAGGAGAAAGCCCAGGGATTTATTCATGGGAACTGCCAAGGCAAAGGGCTGTCGAAGGATCCCAAAGGGCAGGTGACCTTACAGGGGACTATCGGTGGCCAAAGTAAAGGGCTCTTTTTGACCCATTCAAAGACCATTTCTTAAGACCGAAAGGGTAAAGCCAATAGCCAAAAGAGGACCAAGGGGTGACACACCCAAAGACGTCAAATTCAAGACAGTGAACTAGCCGTTGAAAGCACATCGATGGGCATGTGAATGTCAATTTTAAAGTCCATTAAATAGCCATTGATCCTTTGAATTTACAGACCTGAATGCATTCCCAGAATTCAAGACCAAGATCAATAGAAAGTGAGGAAAGATAGAACAATGAATGAATCTAAGACCCGATGCAATTAACCAAAAAAGGAGGAATGATGAAGACAAGATCAGACTGCTAGATGGACATTGAAAGTTGCAATCTTTCAATTATGTGGCTTGTTTATCTACATTGAGAAGATCAAATGGGTAAAATGCCCCAAAGTTCCAACCTATCTTCCTAACAGTTCCCAATGCATCATGATGTATTATTGTTCTCGAGTCCTTCTTGAAGTGGCTATATAAGGGAATTTCTTTCATTGTAAATGGATCTCTTTTTTGACAATCAGAATGAAACTCTGCCCAAATTGTAAGGCATTACTGAGACTTTGAGCTCAGATTGCCCATCATATTTTGTTACTGGAATAAGAAAGCAAGTGGTTTTTTATACTTTGTGCTATAATATCTTTGTTATTGAGGAAATTATTCTTATGTCTTTTTCTTCAATATATCTCCTGTTCCTTTAATTCAATAAGCAGAATTAGTTTTAACAGTCAAGAAGGTGTCCTAAAGAGTCAAATATGGAGAGACTTTGTGCCCCCATAATTGCCTTTAGTGTGTTTTATTTTCATTTCTGTGTAAAGGACCTTGAGGCGACTTTGTGCCCTCATTGTCCTTTGTATCTTACTCTTGAGCAATCCAGGTGAAGACTTTGTGCTACATCTTGATTTGCTAGTTATTACATCCTTTGCTACATTTTGTTGTTACTGCCAGGAGTATTCTATTGGTTTGTTGAATAGTACTTTTGAAAGAAGAGGAGTATTGTCTGTCATTTCCCCTGAGTTTTTCCTTTGATCCATGCGCATCATCTCTAAAGAAAGAGAGATGGATGGTTTATCCTACCCATGAGTATTATTTTTTGTTTATATATATATATATATATAGCATACCTACAGGGAACCTCCCCTTGATGAGAGGAGAGATCAGTGTCTTTTTGATGTGGTAAAACTACACATTTGGATGACTAATCTTCCTACTTTGGCTGATCAAACCTATTTTGTTTATCAATACACTGATGGACAAAATATTTAACCAACAAATCCTATGAAGCACTATTGGTCTTCCTATCCCTTTCCTAGTGCACCCCTTAAGGCATGCACTCAAAGATATTGAGACTCAACATGTTATTACAAGGTATAAATCATCAATAATTGATAAAGTTTGAAAATATTATGTAAATAGTTTGATGTAGATTAAATAAATTTTCCATTTGACTAATCTAGGTGGTAGGATCCTTACCATCAAACTTGTGCACTTACATTTTTTGTAGCATCTTCCTTGAATCTATATTTGAGTTTTGATTATTATGGCTAGGAGAACATGACTGTCCTTGTAGATAATTATTGGGCATTATATATTTTTTAAAATGAGATAAGAGAGTTGACAATGTCCCACTCATAGTGATCAACTCAAACTTCATTACATATATATCGCTTTGACCATAACTAGATCTTATTTTGTCACCATGTTTTTCACATTTATGTGGATTTGAGAAACTAGTTCAAAAACTCCTAATTCAAAATTTTTTAACTTCAGGTCCTCTTTGTTAGGTGTTTTTCTAGAGTGGCTTGCCCTTTTCCATGGCCTTGAGTTTTTGGACCAACCATGCATAAACTCGAGGGTTTAGGGTTTGCGAATTTAGTGTGGAAGGTTTTGGGGCCAAAAAAAAGATATTGAAAGATTATGCCATTGTGATCATCTTGTCGAGATGATTCATATGAATTCTAATTTACATAGGGATACAAAAAATGTAGAATTTTCCTAATAAAACATCATGAAATACTACACTAATGGAAAAAAATCTTCTTGTATCACAACTTATGTTTTTTCAATCCTTCAACTCATGGATTCTATATCTAGAAAGTAAAAAATACATCATATAAACTTACCCAAATCAAAGCTCTGATACTAATTATAATGAACTTTATTAGATAGATCAAGACAATTCATAATAATGAATATAAATGTCAACACCATGAAATAATTAACAATAATATAATAAAATAATGAGAACAAGATGAATAAATACAAAAAAATAATTGATAGTAGATTAGAATACTCCGTTGAGTGCTCTTCTACATGAAATTTTGTGTTTTGTTGAGTTTCTATATGTGATTATATGTGTCATAGACATGGCATTGTGTGCATATGTGTGTTCATTATTGTTGAGATTATGGTGTCATGATCCATATCACACTTTATTCTACTTGTGTGCGATGTTATGATTGGTATAATGCATCTTATTGGGAGGAATTTAAATAATTCTATCAGTCTTAACCTAATTTAACCTTATATGACTTGTGCATACACATATGGTTATTTCACACCCTTATCTTATATCCAAATGCTTTCTATGATTTTTAAATTCCTGTTATACTCACCTACAATAATTCCCTAATTTATGTCTAGCACATTTAGAATCATTCTTAAACTATCTCTAAATCATCAGATCAATATTCCTCTCTTTCAAATAAATTTGTTAGATTCAGACACTTGTGGAATTAAAAAGGCATCCAACCTTAAATGAATTATCCTCATGCCAAGTAATGATAAATTCTCAAATTAAAATCTTCTTTCTGTGTCAAATTGTATGTTTCATGTGTTGGTGGTGTGAGAATGTACCTAAAAAGTCCCATATAAATACACAAAAGGTGTAAGCCTATTTGACTATCTAATACTCCTCAAATAAATATTTATATAATTTTACACATTCAAAGGGATTGCCTTAATATTCCTATTTTATAAATTAGTCACAAGGAATGGGCATTATCCAATTATGAAGTACCTAAGCTAAGTAAATTTTACTATATTTTAATTTTTGAAAGCTATATTATAGGTTACATTCATAAAAGGAACACCATTGTAAACATACACCTAAAAAGGAGAACTATGTACGGTTTGACTTCCCTTTTTGAAGTATTAGATACATACACAAAGATAAGATATTAATTTGGGAGTGGTTGAGGTTGGATCAACCCACATTCTTCCATTTTTTAGGCCTAAAATTAGGGTCAAAATTAGACCTAGGGTTTCAAATAGGAGACAAGTTTATAGATACTATGCACACAATCAATGCCTGATATTACACACAGACAAATTATAAATAGATGAAATTTCCTATGCTAAAAAAAGAGGAAAAATCTCCACATATGAATATGATAGAGGAAAAACACTATCATCTAGTGTAATCATCTATAAATTGATATATTCATGTAGGCAGTTCTAAACACCTAGTTCTTAAATCGAGTGACCCATAATCTAGTTTCAACACTTTTGTTTATATAATCTAGTTTCAACTCTAAAAATAACAATAACACATTAAGTATATTAATCCCTTAGGTTATTTATATATATTAAGTTGTAATTGGTCAATCATATTATGTTATAACATTTAAATCAATGTTTTATTGTAATACATTAATCAATTTGAATAGTTTAAAGTTTTATACTTGTTTAGATAAATAAATAAAAAATAAGGTAAAACATATTGGTGTAACATGTACATCCTCCATCTAAATACTATGAAATTCATGTTCATATGAAGAAGGATATGTAATATCTAAAACAAGTGATAAATAACATAAATGAATAATATGAACTAACAAACATGTCGTGCTTATATCCTAAATTTGGACTTTTGGATTTTTTATTTTATTTTATGAAATAATTTGATTATGTAAAATGCAAAAAAATTATCCCATCAAGGGGATGGTCATGTTTAGGTCTTGTATCAAACATTAGAATAGACATCTGTCATGGGTGAGTAGTATCATATGTAGCAGTATCTAAAACTAAGGGATGATATCATGCTATAATGTAACTATCATCATCATCATGAATCATAGGATCATGTGTATGATGAGTAAATATAGGGAACATAGTATCCTATGAAATCCATTATATAGCAGGAGAAATATGTTCTTACTTTTACTATGGAACATGTCAAACTATATTTAGCACTAGATTAGGATGTGGTGTAGTATATAATGGTTTCATGAGTCCTAGATGACTCTCTAATTTAATTGGAATTTAAGCACTGGTCATCTAGGAAAGTCAACTACTTTATTTTGAACTATCTGTGTAGAATGAACCTGAATAGGTGGAGTAACTAACTACTTAGAATGAACATGAATAAGTAGAATAACTAACTACATATAATGAACCTTATAGGTTTAATAAATGGTTGCAATGATGGTAGAGGTGAAGGATAAATTTATTTTGGTTGAATAGGATCTTAATCCCCAAGGTCATTTAATTTATATTAAGTTGAAATTGGTCAGTCATATTTTGCTTATACATTCAAATCAATGTTTTATTTTAATACATTAAATAATCTAAATAGTTTAAAGTTCTATACTTGTTTAGATAACTAAATAAAAAATAAGGTAAAACATATTAGTGAATTCACATTTTGTCTGATACATAGCAAAACCCTATGTGTTTTTTAGAGTTTCATCCTTCTTTATAAGATTTTATATTTTTATATATAAATCTAATTTTTAGACCTATTTTTTTTTCTTACTCACAAATTATATATGGCTATAATGGATATACATAGTTTTTATTTTCTAATTCAAGTTATTATTTTAATAATTACATGTCATCTTATATAAATATGCAATATATTTTAAAACCATGTAACTAAATGGATCAAATTTATGTGCAATACTAAGGTTGAAATGAATTATACAAAATATTTAGCCTTCATTTCTAATTTACAATGTTTAAAGATCAATTTGAGTTACTTAAAATTACCACTAGATGCCAAAGAACATGTATGATTCACTATATTCCTCCACCTAGATGTTAACATAGTAATGGCTATCATCTCACTCCCATTATTCTCCCTAGGCTTATATTAGATTCCACAGTCCATGCTATTAAAATAAGAAGAGGTAGGATGACCCATCCTATAGTATAAATCAAAAGTCATCAGAATGTTCTTTCTTATCCCCCTCCACTTCTCACAATGCCAAAAAATCAAACTAAAATATATAATATCATTGATCAACTTAAGAATACACAAACTAAAATTTCTATGTTAGAATTACTCCATAAAACACCTATTTATATGGATATGATTTATGTGGCATTGAAATTCACAACAATACCAAATGATGCAAAACCATTTTATGTTTATTCTATCATTAACACATTATGATGGAAAACAAGAAGTATCTCTTTTCAGAAAGAGGACCTTCCTTATGAACATATTTTTTTTATCACATATCTTTTTATATATTCAAGTGTGTGTTATAAATAAGGAAATCAAGTGGGTCTTTTTGGATAATAGATCAAGACTAAATATTTGTAATATTTATTTTCTAAATTTACATGTTATAAAAGAAAAGATTTTTACTTATTCAAACGTTAACATTCTTAGATTTGACAATATACCTAAAAAAGTATTTATACAAACTACACTGAGCATACTATGGGCCCTAAAATAATAGCTATAGTATGCCTAGTTATGCCCAATGACATTAATTATAATATTTTATTTGGAATACCATAGATTCATGAGATTAATGTATTACCCTCTAATTTGCATGTATGTCTCAACATACATACATACATATATACACATAAAGTTATGATTTTAATAATTACATGTTTTATATAAATATGAAATATATTTTAACACCATGTAACTAAATGGATCAAATTTATGTGCAACAATAAGGTTGAAATTAATTATATAAAATATTTATCCTTCATTTCTAATTTACAATGTTTAAACATCAATTTGAGTTACTTCAAATTACTACTAGATGCCAAAGAACATGTATGACTCATTATGTTACTCACCCTAGATGTCAACATAGTAATAGCTATCATGTCACTCCCATTATTTGCCATAGGTTTATATTATATTATGTAGTCCATGCTATTATAACAAGAAGTGGTAGACTTTAGTATAAATTAGAAGTAATTAGAATGTTCTTTCTCATCCCCCTTCACTTCCCAAAAGGTTAAAAAATCAAACGAAAAGGTATAATATCATTGAGCAACTTAAAAATACACAAACTAAAATTTCTATGTTAGAATTACTCCATAAGACACCTATTTATATGGATACAATTTATGTGGAATTGCATTTCATAAAAAAAATCAAGTGATGCAAAACCATCTTATGTTTATTCTATCATTAACACATTTTGATGGAAAACAAGAAGTATCTCTTTTGAGAAAAGAGACCTACCTCCTAAAAATATTTTTTATCAACATACTTTTATATATATTCAAGTGCGTGTTATAAATAAGGTAGTCAAATGAGCCTTGGTGGATAATGGATCAAGACTAAATATTTTTAATATTTATTTTATAAATTTACATGGTATAAAGACAAAATACTCACTTATTCAACCATGAACATTCCTATATTTGAAAATATCCCTAAAAAATTATTAATATAAACTACATTGAACATAACTATGGGCCCTAGAACAATAGCTACAATATGCCCAATTATACTCAATGACCTTGACTATAATATTTAATTTGGAATAACATAGATTCATGAGATTAATGTAATACCCTCTAATTTGCATATATGTCTCAAACTTAGCGCTATAATATATGTTTATGTTGTTATCTCATTGTGTTGCATAGGATGTCCATACTTCTAAGAGAGGTTGTGTATGAGGGATGTAATGGTCCATGGGTTGAGTCATTACATAATTTTTGATAGGTTCTTGGTCCATAGGTTAAGTCATTACATAATGCTTGATAGGTTATGGACCAAGAATCTATCAAGCATTATGTAATGACTCAACCCATGGACCATTACATCCCTCATACACAACCTCTCTTAGAAGTATGGACATCCTATATAACACAATGAGATACCAACACAAACATCTATTTTAGATACTACTCCATCACCACCAACATGTTTATAGAAATATGATTTTGTTCTAAAATATTCACAAAAGTCAAAATACATTGGACAAGGATTGGGAAAACCTGTGTAAAATTTATGATAAGGTTTCACTATAAATTTAGACAATAGATGAATTATATAATGATGAATCTCTTTTAGAAGACTTGGGGGCATACGAGGACATCCCTTATTTTTATTATAATAATAGATTTCTTCATACAAAAATTTCCCACACATATTTTGGAGATAATGAAGATCATAATATTAATTTCCAAATAGATAGATCAAATATAATTCCTACTGCACCATATATGGAAGATAAATAATTTTTTATCAATGAGGAAAAAAATGAATTCAGTTACAAAACAAATAAGATTCGAGATTGGTCCTTCTTGTAGCCATGGTAAAGGAAGATGAAGGAAAATCCTTTAAACAAGTTTTACATGATTACCTCAAGTTATTTTCTTGGAATTACTCATATATTAAGAATTGACCCCATATTTACAATGCATGATATTGTATTTTACCTAGATACATAACTAGTTAAACTAAAAATCATAAAAATGCATCCAAAAGTAGTTTGCTTAGTTGAAGATGAAATTCAAAAACTATTAGATACATTTTTTATTAAGTTTATTGAATATCCTGAGTGGGTTTCTAATATAGTGCCATTTGAAAATCCTAGTGGATAGATTGGATATTGTATAGACTAATAATATTTAAACCAAGCTTGGCCCAAAGCTAACTTTCCATTACCAAATACCAATATGATTGAAAACTCTACATCTATTTGTGATATGTTTTCATTTATGTATGGTTTTTATAGATACAATAAAACAAATATTAATCTTGAAGATCAATGAAAAACATTATTTACCTCACCATGGAGGAATTTTTTGTGGTCATGCCCTTCAGATTAAGGAATGTAGGGGCCACTTATCAGAGAGCTATGATGAACATCTTTCATGATTATATAAATCAAAATATGGAAGACTATCTTGATAATGTGAAAAATATAATGATCGATATGATCATGTTGAAGACTTATGCCATATATTAAAACATTTACAAAAATACATTATGCATTTAAATCTAAATAAATGTGTAGTTAAAGTATCTTCAAAGAAAATTATTGGGTCATATCATATATCAAAGAGATATAAAAGTAGACCCAAAAAAGGTCAAATATATTATAGATATGCCACCACCAAAATGATCGAAATAATTATAATCTTTGTATGGAAGAATTCAAGTAATTAGACATTTGTGGATTAGTTAGCTGATAAGACACAACCTTTCATGCCCTTACTGAATAAAGATGGAAATTTTAAATGAGATGATTTTTTTGAATTTTTTTTGATGCAATGAAATAATATCTACTTAATCCATCTATTCTCATGATTCTAATACCAGATAGGCCTTTGCTATTATATATTTATACTATGGATCATGCCTTAGGGTATTTATTGGAACAATACAAATATGATTAAAAGAATGTGAAATCTATTACTGTTTTATCAAAATTTGGAAAATAAAATGATTAATTTCCTAATTAGACAAACTATTGTGTAAAATAAACATATTATAAATATGTAATAAATGACACAAATTGATTTACAACTTACTATATTTGGAAAAATGATAAAATGGAAAATGCTAGAAAGAAATAACTTAGCTAGAAAATAGGAATGTAGAACTGTAAGTGCAACTAGGAATGTAAAACTATAAGTGCAAATATGAAATTGACTATGAGGATTTATAATGATGTTGTGAATTAGGAATAATATTTCACTTAGATTTGGGACAAAACCACTAGAATTGGATAGGGATGACTTGTGTTATTGTCCTTAAGGAATTATATCATCTTATGAGGATTTAATAGTTGTGACTAATTTGATAGGTTTACTTTGCCTATTTATTTTGTTTGACTATGTAGGAGATATCGATCCAATGTAGAAACCACCACGTACATTCTTCACTTGTAACCCTAACTCAATTAACCATAGATGAAAGATAAATAAAATAGAAAAATGGGTTAGTGGTTGAATTTATGTGATACCTCAACACCCCCTATGTTGAGTGCTACCTACATAATAATTATATGAAGAGGGATCAAACTCCATGTAGTTCTCTCATGCTACAATGCTGTGTGTGAAAGACTAGTGAAAAATTTTAAGTGTTGGTGTAATCCTAGTATGATTAAATGTTTCAACAATGACATGTGACCTTGGAGGTGTATTTAGAATTAGATTAGGAATAATAGGGATATGTGGACTCTAAATTGGAAAAAATAGGTGTTTTTTTCTCAATATATAGTTTTATATTCTTGTGCTTTTCTATCATATGAGCCTCTTATGCAAAATGGATTGAAAATGTGGTTTTATAGTAATCAATTAAGAATTAATTTATATAGGGCTTGATAAACATGTAGTACAACCCATTTGGTAATTTTCAATTTGAACAAAGAGTCATTGTTTGGTGGGAGGATGTGGTCAACATAACTGGATAGGACTAGGGAGTGGGATAGTCCAAATGGAGTGACCTTGTCTAAAGAATAAAGACATAAACTTGAAGTGTGGATCAATATAAAAGTGAGTTTAGGATGATTTTAAAGCTGGATGGGAATGTTTAGAATAAGAGTTTGCTCAATAAGTAAGGGTTTTATATATAATAAGTAAAAGAAGAATGATAAAGGACTATGAAATCATGCATGAGCTAAGTGTGTATAAAGAGTAGTCACAAGTGAAATATTTTAGCAAAAAAATGATATTTTTTGTGTCTAAATTTCTCCATTTTATTTTAGCAATGCAACAAAGTGAAAGTACTAGAGTAAAATAAAAAGTGCATACCTAAACTTAACTACGAAGAACATCCTTGAATATAGGCCATACCATTGAAATGTACTTCACGTAAACCTACAATGAAATGTGTATAAATTAGTCCTTAAGATATAAATCAATAAGACAAGAGAAATTATAGATGAAATAATAAGGAATAAATACACTTAATTGGATATGTCAACCATTATCTTTTTAAGTGCAAAAAATGGCGATTGGAGAGGGTAGGACCCTATAAGATTTCTTATATATTGAAACACTTTGATTGGATTATGCATACCCCAATTCTCATTAAAAAGAGAATGCGATCAAGAAATCAAGGTTTTATTAATTTCATCATCACATACTCAAGGTGGGTAGAGTAGCTTGGAATCCCTGTATGAATTCCAATAGATTGTTTTGGTGAAAAAATTGGTGAAACAATGGTGAACCAAATATTACAAGTAAATAAGGTATATTTATGGTGTATAAATGGTGCAAAAGATAGTACAATATAATTTTGGTGTATCTAATGTAGAGAATGACAAGTATTTCCACTCCATCTATGAAACTAGTGCAAAATTGAGTAAGGAGGTGATCATGTCCCATGCATATCACCCCAATCTAATATATGGGTGTATATCAATTATGGAATTGAGTAATATCATTTTTTTGAACAAAACATATATATAAATCTTGGAACACATGTCATGCATGATTCCCCCATTCTGATCAAAATCTGAGATAAAACTTTGTAAAAACCTAAAATTTATTTTTGATAAATACTATAATTGATATATAGACTAAGTAACACTCTAAATATTCTAAATTTTTTTATTTTCTACCTACTTGGATAATAACACAATTATAGACATGACTAACCTACACCCTTATCCAAATGGAACACTTTTTTATAAAACTAATTTTTGGGTATATATCATGATTGATTGTGTAAATCTTGCTTATTTTTGACTATTTTGTATACTATTGTAGCTTAGTATCTAATACAAGCCATTGTGTATGCCTTCCCATTTGAGGTGAGTTAGGAAGCCTGAATAATAACATCATCATATCTAAACTTAATAGTAATGATAAATTGAAGAGAATAACATCATCATATATAAATTGATAAAAATAGTGATATAAGATGCATGCGGAAGACAACATATAAAGTGACATTGTTAAAATAGATGTTAACAATTAGGCACACATATAAGTGATCAAATATGAGTACTAAAATTTAAATAAAACTACTTACGGAGGGATTCATGATATTGATAATGGCATTAAGAAACATGAAATATACATGATGCCCATCATGGTATCAAAAACTAAGAACAAAAGCATAAAAAAGTTTCATGCCCATGACACATAAACACAAAGAGTACACACAAAGCACCCAAAGCCCACAATAGTAAGTCTAGGGGCCATATACAAGGGACATATTCAAATGTCACTCAAACACATAGAAACATACCATAGGCTTAGAGCCACATGTAAGGACATGTTCAAATGTCCATAATATAAAATACAAAATACACACAAGACATGAAGCATAAAATAAAATACACAAAACATGAAAGAGTAAATGTATGATCAATATAAGTAATTTTTGACTAACAAAGTCAACCAGGTTGATGTAGTATAAAAAGTGGGTAAAATAGGTTTTTACCTAGGTAGGGTGTATTTTAGGTAGTGAATTGCTTAGGAAAGTATATAATTAGCTTTTTATTACTTAGGAAAGTGGATAGGAGTAACTTGTAGTGGTTTTAGGTAATGGTATAGGGGTAATAATCCTACAAAGCACCAAAGGTTTGGGAACCCCTTTCCTCATGCACCATTTAAGGCATGCACTTAGAGTGATTGAGATTCAATAGGTTCCTTCAAGAGAGAAAACATTAGTAACTGATAAAGTTTAAAAATATTGTGTGTATATATATATCCCACTTGAACCTTAGTACATGTCATATAGTTGTAACATAGGATGGTTCTTTGTAAAAATAACATAGCAACACACAATGTTGAGCTAATAAATTGTAGTTAAAAGTATAAAAATAAATGAAAGTAAAGAATTGAAAAAAACATACCTTCACTTAGCTTGTTATAGAATAGAAGTTGATTGTGAAGAAGGAAGAGGTGTTCAATGTATAGAATATTAGGTAGTCCTAAAGATAAGATAAAATTAGATTTTTTATGCAAAAATATGATTTAGGTATAGAAAAATTCTCTACGTTGTTAGGATTCTATAATTTTTTATGATTTTTAAAAGGAGCTTATAGAAACATAGTTATGATTAAAATACATAATTTATTGGTAAAAAATTGATAGTTAAAGAATTCGTAAATTTTAAATATAATTAGGATTTTTAACTATTCATTTTTAAATTTACTATTTTGAGAAAACTAGAGCTCTATGAGACCTAAGAGAGTGACATGAGAGACTATGGCCTAGAAATAAGGAGCATGAGGCAATGGACACATAACAGTAACAACTAAAATAATCTAGGTAAGTAATGTACTTAACTTTGAATTTTTACCTATTTTCATTAGCAAATAAGGTAGATTTGAAAAAGTAAGTTCTTTGGAAAATTTTTGTAACATAATTTTACCCAAAACTTTTTAGGGTAAAGTAGGAAATAAGATGGTTAATGGGTAAGGGGTGAAAAGGGTCATTAATGCCCAAGGTATTAATGGTAAATAGTTCAAAAATCATTGTGTAAATTGAATGAGGTCAACCATACTGACATAGTTAAAAATGGATAGGCTAAGGAAGGTGTCTAACTATGTAGTAGTAGGCTGATGTAGTTTAGGATCATTAGGTTTTGAAAATATTTTGTAGATGCATAGGATCCTTTTGAGTATTGACTTAGTCACCATGTTCTTAAGAGCATGGGAGTGACTAACCAACACTTTTAGGTGGGTGATATATGGGGATACCATTGAGGTGGGTATCACCCTCAAGGATGTACATACAATTCTTGGACTTCCTATTATAGGTACTCCTATGATTTGTGATACCCTAGACATAATTCTATATAGGTGAGCCTTAGCCTTGTGGGTGATTAGCTCAAAGAGTTATTATGATGGTTTGTATGTGCATGTATTTGATGCTTATGTATCGACCATTCTATATATTTAAAATGAAATTATTGGCCTTGTGATAGTTTAGGTGATATGTCATAATTTAGATGGGAAGGTGTTGCTATACATGGTTACCTTGTGTTAATCTATTTTAGAGTAGGGTACTCTATATGATCTTTGGTCAGTGATTTGGGTGTAGCTAGTATATGATTTGTATAGTATTCTTCCTCATAGATAGATGAACATGGGCCCTATTATTTTAATTAGTAGCTAGATATATGAGAGATTCCCTATATATCAACCAACTAGGTTGCCCCATGTTATCGATGGTAGTTTACCTTAGATTCTTAGATGAAGATAAGATCATGTGTTACATGTTGTGCCACATACTTTGACACTACATATTGTGACTTGTGGTAAGATTATATGGCAGCCATATGTAGGTATTGTGAATATTTGGCCTACTTGGCCTTCTATTTCTCTTGGATTGGCTTACATTTAGATTAATGGACATTACACATGGTGGGTAGAGCCACATCCTATTGTTCACCTACCTATTAAGCTAGGGTTACTAACTTATGTGGCACCACTGGTAATGCATACATATTGGGCATGACATGTGAGGGAGTGGAGGGGTAGTGGAGGTATATGGGTTATTATAGATGTACCTATGATTTGACCTTATTAAGATACACCTTTAATGAGGTGATGATGAGGATAATAAAGAAAGGATAGAGTCACTAAGGAAGAGGTAGTGGTTATGGTGGATGATGTTAAGGTGGTGATTGTTATGCCACAGTAGGTTTTATAGTTACCACTACCACTACCATGATGAAGAAGAAATTGGTAGGTGTAGAGGTAGGTGGAATTATAGGAGGAGGTAAAGCCACATGTAAGAGTAGTTGATCAAGGAGAGCCTATTTCACAACCTTCTTAGAGTAAGTCTATAGAGAGATAGATTTAGAGAGGACCATGGTGCGACCATATTATTTAGCCTAGTCTTTTAGTAGCTCTAAGGCATACTCTGGTGGAGGTACTTGATGGATGTGTCAATGGTGAGATTATTATTGGTAGGTTTTTTGTGTTATGTAGTTAATACTTTAAGTTTGATGTTGTTAGATATGTATTTGTTTTGATAGATGTTTTGGACACATACATACATACATACATACATATATATATATATATATATATATATATATATATATATATATATATATATATATATATATAGGATATAATGTAAATTTGGATTTTGTTTTATAGATACTACTAAAGAGGATCTTGGATGGGGTGTGGTAGTGTGAGGATCTCATCATGATATTTTATATGATGTATAACTACATCATACTACTACCAATATTACTGATCCTATTGTACCATCTACCCCAATGTATGCTAGTTGGTTATGATTAGTCAATGAGGTAGTTTAAGAGGTATGGAGATTAGGAGATGTTACAAAATTACCACTTAGAATGGGTGATGGGGAGATTTAGGCTTGATAGACACTGCTAAGGAGTGAGATTCCCATATGAAAATAACTAAAGAGTTGGGACATGTGTAAGCCCATGTGGCCAATCGATAGGGATAGTTAGAGGGTATTCATTCCTAGACATAGTCACTAAAATATACTATTTGAAAGGGATAGTCCTAGGCTTCAATAGGTAGAGTAACCCATCCACCAGATGGATAAGGTGGACCATAACCATAGTGATATTTATTATATTATACTCATTGCATGTTGTTATATTGTATAAAAAATTTGATCCTTTGATATATAGAGCTCTTGTTTTTTTATTATGACTTATGGATATTTGGGATATTATGGATGGATGTATTCTCCTTCTATCACATGTGTTTAATTTATGTTTATATGCTATGATAAAATATATGATGTATGTTGGATTCTTTTCTAGTAATTATGAAAAAATGCATGGTTTAAAAAGAATGATAGAAAAAAAATTTAAAGTGTAATGTAAAATATACTTAATCTTATGTAAAAACACACTAAATCACGTTGGGAAGTGTTTAAGACATAAAATAAAGAAATTTTGTAAAAATATTAATTCAAGTTTGAAAAGCATGTTAAAAGTAAGTAAATGACAAAATAAGATAGAAAACACACTAAATAAAATTTTGAAAAGCGTATAAAACATAGATAGATTGAAATGATAAAATGTTAACATACTAAAACAAATTGGGAATTATGCAAATTATTTGTAAATCAAAATAAAAGACATGCTAAATCAAGGTTGAAAAAGTGTATAAAACAAAATGTCAAGAAAGAAATGTAAATATCAAGATTTGTATTTATTTTTATGAGTAATCATGGTATGAAGTTTTTAAGGATCTACTTGGTCCTATCTAAGGTCTTACATTGCAAATCATAAATGGGAAACCAATGACGTAAATGGTAAATAGTTGTGAATAACAAGGAAACATTTGTGAGGAAGGCTTAGTCCTATCCAAGGTCTTATATTACAACTCACAACATCAAAATACAAGGGGCATGATTAGTTAATAAAACATATTCATCAAGGAGGAATATTGGGAATGTTGTAATGAATTAAGGATTGGAAAAAGCATGACATAAGTGTTTAGAATAAACCTTAGTAGGTATGAGGCATACTAAGTAAATAGGTAAACTCTAAGAATTTATTAGATGCCAAATTCAAAAGATATTAATTTAAAATAAGCGAAAAACTTTGTGGGGAAATAAGTGTAGTACTAAAATCATCTCATTAAGGTTATATATACAAGAAAATTAAAATGGACCTACCTTCTTACAATGTTTCCCCATTACTCAATACCCCTTATATAGCTTTTAGTCTACTATGAAGATTTGTTTCTTGCATGAGAAAGTAGGTAGCACTAGAGAGACTTTTGAAATCTCATATCCCAATCTACTAGCTTACCATACCCTAATGGACCTCAGCTTTATCATGAGGCCAACTATGGAGTTTGATATTTGATTAAGATTAAGAGATGTGATAAGATATGAATCACATATTTTGGCGTGATTCTAAATTTTAAATGTTTATTTGTGCCCTTTATCATTGAATTTTCTTTTAAAATGATTTGGATTTTAACTTTTTATGGATTTTTCAATTCCCCTTTCATATGGATTTGAAATAACCAAAAATGAGTGATATAAGTGACAAACATAGATGATCTTTAGGATTTGGTTATAGGACACAAAGTACCTAGAGATTTTAACATGTTACTAAACAATTAGGCTTGCCTATAAACTAGTATGTGATCTCAAGACTAGCCATATGTGTGCTTAGTATGAAAGAGAGATAGGAAAAAATGGAGATCTAAGATATCTATGTATATAATTATATAATGAATAATATTATTTCTAATTGATCATATGGTAAAGATAGGATATTAAGGGGATTTGGGGTTTAGAACCATGTCATCATCATAACTATCTTGATTTTTAAATAAACAGACATAACATGCATAAGAAAGAAGTCCACCTTAGAGAAAGTAAAAGACCCGAGATAAAAGTAAAATTAAGTCATGAAACATGAAACTAAGTAATGAAAGAGAAATTAATCCATAAGACATATAATAAAACCATGAAAAAGTAATTATTTCATAAGATATGAATTTAGTATATGAAACATAAAATATAATGATAAGTAACACATAAGGTTCATATATGCTCATAAATCAAATCCAAATCATGTAGTAATGTGATAAATAATGTGCTGAAATACCATGATGTGTTCATAAATATTGATAAATCTTGTGGTAAATATCATCCATAACATCTGATACATCCTTATGTAGTTAAATTTTGATGTAAATTAGAGTCTCATCAATCTTTGAAGAAAGTCAAAAATAATTTTTGATGTATTGTCTCTATAGAAAAGGTAGGTATGCTAGAATAAGAATGATAATCATGAGGCATCCCCTATATGGGATACTTAATATGAGGAATTGATGTCTAAATATCTTCAAATATGTGAAGATATGTAGGCTATGGACAAGGTGAAAACTTTATCCATGAATGTATTAGAGAAAGATGTTGAGATGGTGAGAGCATAGGCCATGAAAAATCACAAAAGTGCTATTGAATCGCTTTACATCTATATATATGGTGCATGTGACACTAATGCTAAAGAAAATATACTTACCCATACTTAAGGATGTATTTTAGAAGTATCTTAGGAGGTGGTACGCTCTTGGTTGTAAATTATGATTTTTCTAGATGTAATGTATCAATGTACTACCGAAGCTATCGAAAGTTAGTAGAAAAATGATTTCATGTACCATGAAAGAAACAAGTATGTCTAGTAGTATATGACAAAGGTTAGATATCTATAGTAGAATTAGAACATGAGGCTTGTTTCTAATAATGACCATGATAATACTTGGCCCAATGACTAAAAACTCTATGGATCTCATAATAAGGTTCATATGCCCATTGTGCTAGTAGAGGATCAACCTTAAGCAAAGGTAGTATGCCATTACCAGTAGAAGGAGGAATCAAAATAGGATCATGTCTATCCTAGGTTACATCACAAGATGATCTCATAGAGTTTCAAATTAGTGTAACTATCATCTCTAAAGGAAGTAAGATGGATGAGTGCTGGTATCTAGTGAACATATAAGGTCTCATCATAACATGGTCCATAAGTATACTCTAAAGAGGCTTAATTGTAACTAGAGGAGTAGTGTGTGTGTGTGTTTTATCTCAGACCTATGAACATAATAAGAAGAACTAATATTATGAACTATAAAAGAAGAATGAATGACATGCAAAGAACTAAGAGAATGATATAAAGAAGTACAATATCTAAGTATCTCTAAATTTTTAATTTGAATAAAGTTAACTAAAAAGGGACCATTTAAAGAATGTCCATCATTGTAATTAGGAGTGTAGAGGTCAATAGTACATGCATTGATGACTATCATTCGAAGATGTATGGTGAATGGAATTTTTAGTTTTTGTTAAAGTAACCAAAATTTCATGTAATGGTTTTTTATGAGACCAAGGTTATAGAGAAGGTGGTAATTGAGTAATTATGTTAGAAGAGATTGGAAGTTTTGATTTTTAAATTGATCTCATCTGGTTCATTATTATTAGAGTCTAAAACAATAGGTTGTATGTTTCCTATTAATTTAGGATGGCCATTATATCCTCTATAGTATTGATATGATAATTAAAATGTTGAGATTCATGAAATGGGATGTTAGGTAAAGGTTTGAGAGTAGGTATTTTAAAAACACCTCTTTCTTGAAATTGTTCAATATTCCAAGGATTGGTATCTCCTTGAATTTTGTATATAGTAACATTAGAAGGAAATTTAACACATTATCATAATGATGAGGCCACTAATCTCATATCATGTGTCCAAGGTTGACCTAGTAAGATGTAAGAAAGTGGGAAGTTAAATATCATAACCTTGACATGCAACATGATGGGGGGAACAATGATAAGAATCCAAACATAACCTAAAGGACTCATTTATCTTATATAATATCCTTAACATGTAATTTAATTGGATTTAATATTACATTCAGATTATCCAAGTGTTTTAAAAAATTCAAGGGAAGCTATGCAAGTTCTTAAACCTTTATCAATTAATGCATGTTTAACTTAGATATCTCATATTTGGATACTAATGAATAATTAAGGGTCATTTTAATGAAGTAATATTTGAGGCTAAAAATAAACAAGATCAAGATGGTTGATCTGGTTAAACAAATAGGATTAGACTAGGTTGATCTAGTGAACCTAGTGAGATGAATAGAAAAAGATAAAAATCTAGAATCAAAGTCAAGCTGGTCAATTAGGTTGCATAAACATAAAATAAAATAGTCTATAATAGACTAGGTTGAACAAGTCAAATGAGTAAGAAAATTACACTAACATAATAGTTTGTGATAGACTGAGTCAAGATGGTCGATGAATTTCTAAATTATAGAAAAAAAATTAAATGGTCTAAATCTAGATGATTATGTTTTAAATACAAAAAATAAAGCTAAACACATAGGCAAGTAGGTCAATCTAGTCAATCTAGCTGTAGCACATAGCACAAAACTTTTATCAATGTTGGCTAATACAAGTCTACAATACAACATAGAATAAAAAATAAATAACAATAAAAATTTAATTTATAAGATAATTATTCAAAAAGAAGATTGGGAAGTTATACTAAAGGTTTTGATTGAAAGTGTAGGCTTCTAAAGATACTTGCTTATCTGTTGGATAGTGTCAGCCCAATATTTCATACAATTGACTATGGAATAAGTATCATTCCCATATTAAACTAACCTAGTTTCAAGGGTAATCTAGAAGTAGATTCTTAGTGCTAATCGCTAACCGATGCACCACATAATCAAATGGATGGTTGGATTCCTAAGGTTCAATAAAGAAGGAAATCCCAGACATTCTTGAAATATCATGAGGAACATGGAAATTAAATATCATATTTAGATCTTTACTTTGGCTTATGAGTATTGGGGTAAGCCCATCATACCACAATATCTATAAAATATAGATAAGGACCATAAATAGAGTATTGCATATCCCTTCACGATAGTAGTTAAGTAGTTTTAAAACTACTGGTACACAATTTCTAGGGAAAGCCCAAAAAAGTGAAAATAAAGGAAAAAACCAATATTTTGAAAGCTAAGTTGTAGGTTTTGGAAATTAAATAGATAGGCAACCAATTGAAAAGTAAAGTAAGTTTAGTTACTATCAATGTAGGTTAATTCTCTTTGCTTGAACTAAGAAGTAAAACAAACATAACAAGGTCGATCATATGAATCAAGTTAGATAAATAAAATAAAATTAAGTCAAGCTGATCGACTTAATTTTTTGGAAAAATAGGGAAAAATAAACACAATCGATAAGGCCAACTTAATTTTTTGGGTAGACAACAAAAATAAAACTAGCTCAATTCAGTTGACCTAGTTGACTGTATAAGTATAGTTTTATAGAACTAAAAAAATATTAAAAATAATAATGAATTTAAATTATGATTAAAGGTGGGAAAATATTTTTTCTTGAAAATTGATAAAGTAAAAGTCTGAGTTGGTTAGAGTGAACCTGGTAGATAATATAGAGTTGACTTGGTTGATGTGGTAGGTTTTCTTGAAGATGCTGAATTGTTATTTTAAACTAGGTCATCTAGGTGAATGTTTGAATTTTAGTAGGTAGAAAATAGGATTATTAAATAGAGTTGAATTATTTGACCGAGTATAAATAAAATTATAAAAAAAAAACATAAAACTAATTCTATTAGATTGATATAGTTATAAGAAGAAAATATAAAAAGGAGAAGAATCAAGTAAGTTAATTCAGTTAATATAGAAGACAAAAAAATTAGGTTGATCAATTTAGTCTAGTTAGCTGAGACTATAAATTTCATGCACCAAATATAGAAATAGGTTTATAGGCTTGATGAAGTATAAATACCTACACACATACTACATAACTAGGTTGATAGGATTGATGAAGTAGAAACACCTTCACATAGAGAGCCAAACTAGGTCGATAAGCTTAATGAAGTTTAAAAACTTGTGCACAAAATGTTAAATTGGGTTGATAGGGTCAATTTATATTACCATAAATAAAAATTAAAAATATACAAGTGTTGGATTTATGTTAGGTTCACTAGAATGTATTCGAGAAAAATAAGATATATCTACAATGAAAAAATATAGGTTTCTAAGGTCTCTAGTCAAATGCCATGATGTAATAACCCTAGCTAGGTCTCAGGATTATAATAAAAGTAAGTTAGCTAATCTACTAAATAAACATAAAAGATAATCTATTAAATGAATATGCAATCTAATTTAGTGCTCACCAAATCTTGTGGCACAAATGGGGAATATAATAAACATGCAAAAATAATTCTATTTACGATAACATTTAAATAATCTAAGGAGAGATATAATTCAATCCATTAATTCTAAAACATATACTTATTAAATATGAAGGGTTAGGAATATAATTACCTTATCTAAGTGAGCCCGTCATGCCTTAAACTCTCTTTTGGCCAATGGTGCTTTGCTAGAGGTTGTTGTGGCTTGTAAAAATCAAAAGGATGGATTGGAATTAGGCTACAAGACTTATCCTATGTATCCAAGACCTACATAAGATAAATGATACTTCTCCAAGGCAAAAACCTAAGCAATGAAACCTCCTATTAATAGTATAATTAGATTTGTAAGTTTTAATGATACACAATTAAATGATCCTCTATTTAGAAATGAAGTTGAGGGGGTATTCATAGCCAAGGATTGACCCTAAACCCTTTGAGGAATTTAGTCAATAAGGTTAGTTGAATTGACCTTGTTTGGTAGGAAATAGAGATGTTAGGTCTAAAAATACATTGGATTGGGCCGACAAAGTTCCTTAACGTGCACTAAATTCCCAATAAGGTCGACCAAGTTGATATAGTATAAAAAGAGGGTAAAGGGTTTTTTTCTTAGGTATGGGATATTTTAGGGGTGAATTACTTAAGGGAGTGTTTCAGTGGGTTTTTATTGCTTAGGGAATTATATAGGAGTATATTTTAGTGTTTTTAGGTAATGGTATATGGTCCAATAATCATACGAAGTACCAAAGGTCTTCTAACTGCTTTCCCTATGCACCCTTTAAGGCATGCAGTCAGAAAGATTAAGATTAGATGGGTTCCTCCAAGAGAAAAAGATAAGTAATAGATAAAGTTTAAAAATATTGTGTGTATACACTTTGTAACTATAGCCTTATCTTTGGCATTGTTCTAAATCATGTGCATACATATGACATGTTATTTTGTGTAATAATCCTCATGTGCAGTTTTTGGATAAACCAACCTTGAACCTTATGTGTCATTTATGAATCTATGATTGTCATCCATACCATCATGAAGAGTGTTAATTTTACTATCCTAAAATTTGAATCTAATAAATGTCTATAACTTATCAAATATAACTTCTA
This sequence comes from Torreya grandis, assembly GCA_037957365.1. Taxonomy (NCBI): domain Eukaryota; kingdom Viridiplantae; phylum Streptophyta; class Pinopsida; order Cupressales; family Taxaceae; genus Torreya; species Torreya grandis. The sequence goes on from JARHVA010002025.1 coordinate 729,647, forward strand.
TTTCATGTAACCATTGCTAACCTAATGTAGCACCAATCTAATTACATATTTGCATAACAAAAATTAGCATGCCAATAAATTTTGGACCACATGAAATTGGTAGTGTGATATGAACTATTGAATCTTGGTAATACATAAATTTATGTAATTCATATTTATCATAACCTATGTGTTGACAAAATGCAATCATACATATATTTGTGTGTGTCCTCATCTATTTACACATGCTATCTATATTCATTCTCAATAAAAACTTGAATAGTCAAAATATTCCTTATGGAATGTTTATAATTTATGCATATGTGACCTTGATGTTGGGACCTAGTAGGTTGTGGTATGGGTTGTATAATATCAATAGTGACTTTAACCTTATATTTATAGATTTTTTGTTGTAATGTCACATAAATCTCTATGACATGCCAAGTAATTTTGTGAAAGTGACAAAAGGGTTTTCCCTCTTGATTTGATAACCTACTAGTGGATCTATGTCATATTATTAGTAAATCAATTAATTCCATATCAAGTAACATCTGTAACATCACATGTGGCCTATCCTATGTATAATTACCATAGATTTTAATAACTAGTTCTATATCAATGAGTTCCACATTATTTACTTAATATGTAAATGGTGGCATGTTGGTACCTATAATGCATTGATTTATATATTTTGATTATTACTCTATATAAATTATATATTTGATAAAAATATTTGTCCATGATACCCTTTAAAAAATAATGTTATGTGTAGTAGCTATATTGAAACTAATATTCTTGCCTTTATCAACATCTGAAATCATTTTTCATCCTTTATTTGTATTTACTAGAATAATTACATTTGAATCATCTCTATATTAACCTAGATGAACTGGTGTGAAATTCATCCCACATAAATACTCATCAATTTTCATTGGTATTATTATTTAAATTATCATGAGAATCATCCTTAATGTATTTTATAGATATAAAATTTAGATCTTTTGAATTAATTAGGAAAGGTAATTCTTGTACATTTTCCTTCTATTTTATTTGTGTAGGTGAGTGTTGTGGTGCTGAGATATCTGTAGATTATAATTTTTTATCATTTCTAATATAATCACCACCCTAATATGTGTACATTTTCTCTATGGGTATGATCTATGGTGGTGGCACTATATTAGATTGAGGTGCTCCTAATTGTGATTGGTTCTCAATAGTAGATTCTATGATATTAAAATATCCAAATGGTTGGTTATTGTGTATAATTATTACTCATGTAAAAATTTGACACATCTGTTAAAGTAGAAGGTAAAAATTTGAATTCATGTATCCATGGCCTACCTAATAGTAAATTATAGTGTAAATGATTTGGCATTGCTTGGAACTGATTAGATAAAGTTTTGAGTCCCACTATAATATCCAAAGTGATAGAAACCAAAGCTTTGTGAGGAAAATTATCAAATCATTTCATATTATTATATGTATTTTTAAGAGAAGCCATGTCAACACCCATTGTCTATAAGAATGTGAGATTGAAAATATTCAACCTTGTACCATTATCAATTAGAACCCTTTTTATTATTATACTTTTGATTCAAACTTGTATAAAAAAGGTAAATTTTGATCAATAGTTGATTGTGAATGAAATACCTCATATCCAAAATATATATCATCCTAAATATCCTTCAAAATGTTTACAATATATTCAAAGTAAGAAATATTTATGTCATGAGACATAGGTGTTTGATTCAAAACTTAGTATAGAATATCCTTGAAAATAGTAGCTTTATGAAACAATTCTAACATGGAAATCTTAGATGGTGTATTCATTAACTAATCAAAAATATCATATACTTTATACTAATCAAATGGTGGAATTGTATTAGGTTGGGTATGAGGGGGAATTACTATAATTTATTTCTCTTACCTTTCCTGATGAGGCACCTAACCTCATCTAATGATAATATCTTGGATCATAGGGTCTAATTTAAACCTAAAGTGAATAGTAGAGGTGGAATATGATCTAAGATAGTTATGAGGTATAGGGGTATGAGGAACAAAAAGAAACATTTTATCCCTCATGTGGTAACTAAAATTGAGCTATTAAATAATAAACATCATATAAATGTTCATTTTGAAGCTCTTGACTAATATAGGATGTTATATTTGCCCTTAAGTCATACATACATAGGATTAAATACATGTGTAATATTTTAAATGTGATAGGCAAACAATATGTAAATAACATCAAGAAATTTTGAACCAAGAAATAATAGATAGGTTTAGTCATTATGATCATGATTGATATGGAAATTAGAAAATCAAGAATCTGAAACCCTACTGAATGATGATAAAAATACAATGAAATTCTAAAGTGAGCTTGATTTTTGGGATATTTAATAAATACATGGGTTCACCAACATGTTTTATCAAAATTGAAAAATAAAATGATTAATCACCTAATTAGATAAATTGCTATGTAAAATTATAATGTTACAGATACACAGTAAATGATACAAACTAATTTAGAACTTATTATATTTATGAATAGCTAAAAGTGGAAAATGCTAGAAAGAAATAACTTAGCTAGAAAGCAAGAATGTAAAACTGTAAGTAAAACTATAAGTAAAACTATGGAATCAACTATGAGGCTCTGTAATAATGCTATAATCTAGAAATAATGTTTTATTATATTTAGGATAAGACCCTTAGAATTGGACAAGGGAAGCCTGTGATGTTGTACTTAGGGTGTGTTAGTGTCTTATGAGGATTTACTCTCTACGACTGATGTGAAAGTTTTGATTTTTCTATATATTCTATTTGACTATGTGAGAGTACTTGATCTATGGCAAAAACCACTATGTGCCTTCTTCTTCACTTATAACCCTAGCTCAATTTACCATCGATAAAATAAAAAAAGGGGTTAGCGGTTAAATTTTTTATAGACCTTAACAACCTCTATGTTAAGTGTTGCCTACATAATAATAATCCAAAGTAGGATATAACTCCATGTAGTTATCTCATGCTATGGTGGTGTGTGTGAAATATTGGTGAAAAATGCCAGATGTTGGTGCAATCTTGGTGTGATTAAGTTCTTCAATAATTAACTTGTAATGACCCTAGTTTTTTGTGAATCCCTAAGGATCTACTGCACCACCCATGATTAAATGCATCCACTATGTATGTAATGAATTAGGATGAATCTATAACTTGTCCTACTTAGTGAATTATAATATTGAAGAAGATAATCTTACCAATAACTAATTACATAAATATTTATATAGGGACATGGCCAATTTGGATCTGATAAATCTAATGAAGGGATATGTCATAGCACAATACCAAAGGAGAGGGTTCCAAAAACTCTAGGTAAATGATCTGATGTAGTAACCCTAGCTAGGCCTACAATACATAAAACAATATAATCTAGTGCTCACTAAAAATTATGGCACAAAGGGGGATATTTAATAATAAATAATATATAACAATAAAATATAACTTAACTCAAGTCAATGTAGAGGTAAACTATGCAAGGAGTAAAACATTTAATCTATTACTTTATGCAATATCTATTTACCAAATGAAAGAGTAAAAGTTAGGAATATTTACCTTTGGATGAACCTGTCATGCCTCAATATCTTCCTTGGACAATAGTGATTTACAAGATGTTATTGTGGCTTTGTAAGGATCACATTATAAAAATCAGCTCTAGGCTAAAATACTCCTACTTTTCATCCAAGAACTTCCCACAAGATAAGCTTATTTATTTCTTAGACAAAACATTAACCAATGATTCCTAAAGTGTAGAATTAGTAGAATTATGAGGTATAATAATGCTAAATTAATGTTCCTCTCTATTGGATTGAAGTGAAGGGGGTAATTATAGGTAAGGATTGATCCTAAACCCTTACGATAATTTATTTGACATGATCAACCAACTTGATTTTGTGAAGTGATAAAATTAGTTGTTAGGTCTTTAATTAATTCAATTAGGATGACTTAATTCCATAACGTGTGATAAATACCTAACATGATCAACCTAACTAACATAGTAGGAAAATGAAGAAAAATTATGTTTGTTTAGTCAGGGGCTATTTTAGAAGGGGAGTTGCTTAGAAGAGTGGATAAATGGCTTTTAATTACTTAGGGAGTTGGATAAAAGTGACTTGTAGTGGTTTTGGGTAATGGTATAGGGATCAAAAATATTGCAAAGTACTAAAGTTTTATCCACCCATTTCTCAGTGCACCCTTTAAGGCATACACTCAGAGAGATAAAAAATCGACGAGTTCCTACAAGAGAGAAAGCATCATTAAATGATAAAGTTATAAAATACTATGTGTATACATATTCCCCACTCAAAGATCATCACGTGTCACACATTTATAACATGGGATGGTGATTAGAGAAATAACATAAAAATGTACAAGAATTGAGCTAATAAATTACATTGAAAAGTAGAAAATAACTAAAATTAAATAATTGAAAAATACATACCTTCACTTACCTTGTTGCTATGAAATAAGGGCTGCATGAAAAGTAGGTGGAATGGGAATACAATGGATGAAACACTAGGCATACCTAAAAAATAAGATGGAATTTGAAAAATATTAAATAATATGGGGTAAATATAGAAAAAAAAACTCTATATTGTCAGGATTTCATAACTTTTTATGGTATGAAAAAAGAGCTTTTATAATGTAGTTATGAGCAAAAAATAGAATTTTTCAGTAAATAATTAGTAGAAAAATAAATTTAAAATTTTTAACATATAATAAATTTTTAGCTATTCATTTTCATATTTACTATTTTGAGAAACTATAGTTCTGTGTAACCTAGAAAAGTGATGAAAGAGATGATGGCACAAATGCAAGGAGCATGAGGAATAGGATGCATTGCAGCTATTATGAGCTTAGTCCAAGTATGGGGTGTATTGAGTACAATTTTATCATTTTTAGTTATACATTAAGTATATTTAAAAATTTATATGCCGAGGTAAATTCATGTAGTAGAATTTGTCCTAAGGTTTTTCAGGATAGAGTAGGAATTATTATGAAAAATGGGCAAGGGAAAAAAAAGGTAAAATTTTTGTTTGGGGCATTAATAACAAGTTAGTTAAAAATCATCATTAATAAGTAATAGTATCAATTAATATGATGTAGTTTTAAATTAAAAAATTGATTTAGTGGTCGATTGCATATGTGCTCGCTGATCTAGTTAGTTGTCAAATGGTTGACTGTGTATATGTTGGTTGATCTAGTGTAATATAGTATAGGTGGCCGATTACGTATATCATGGCCAATAAATTAATTTTTTAGGTGGTTGATTACATATATTAATTGGTTGACTATGTTGATTTAGTGGCTAATTTTATATATCTTAATCAATCTAGTAGGGTTCACTAGTCACTTCGTATCAAGTGGTTGATGCAATAGGGTTATCTATACAACTTCGTATCAAGTGGATGATGTAGTATAAAATACTATATGAATTTTTACTAAGTGGCTGATGAAATTATAAGTTGAAAGTGGTTGAATTAGTAGATATATGGCTGGAGTAGTAAAGAATATATCCCTGGCTGACATAGTTAGTTATGTGCCTGACATAGTATAAAATGCTAAAAAAGAGATAATATAGGTTGATGAAGTAGTTAAGTTACATGTAAGTGCATGTATTATTGATTTTAGTATCATAAATGATGATTATTTTATATAAAGGATTGATACATATTTTATTGTTTAATATTTTTTAGAGACAACAAAGGCTTTGGTGATTATTGGATGCAGTTTCGTTATTTGATTTGTTTTATTGACAATGATAGACTAATCATGGTTGATAACACTAAGATTTTTGGTTGGTATGCAAATGTGACACATTCCATTGAATTTTGCATTAGACTCTGTGCTCTTAGGGACATGGGAGAGGCTAATCAACACCTTTAGGTGGGTTATGGATGGGGATACCATTGAGGTAGGTATCATTCTAGAAGATGTCCATGTTATATTAAGACTTCTTATTCTAGGGGAACCTATCATTTGTGATACTCTTGAGATGGCTGCTAAGAGATGGGCCTTAGCCTTATAAATGAGTGGATTAAAGAGATATTTTGGTAGTTTGAAAGTTTACTTATTTAATGTCTATGTGTCAACCATTCTAGATATATATAAGGACATTATTACTCTTATAATAACTCATGTGATCTATGACAAGTCATATGGGAAGGTTTCACTATATGTGGTTTCTTTATGTTGATCTATATTAGAGTAGGGTACAATGTTTGATCTAAGATCAATGATTTGGGTATAGTTAGTGCATGATTTATACAATATGTTATCACAAGGGTAGATGACTATAAGCCTTATGATTTTTTTGAGTAGTTGGATATATGAGAGGTTTTTGATGTATCAACATGTGGGATTTATATATGTGATAGATGATACTTTACCTTGTGTATTATGGTGGAGATAAGATCATATTCTATGGGTTGTTCTCCATGTCCTAGTTTTGTAGATGATTACATGAGGAGAGATTATTTGGTAGACTTATGTGGGTACTAAAAATACTTCATTGTGATGGCCAAGTAATTTTTAGGGATAGGTATATGCATAGATTATAGGTCATTATACATGATCGGTGGATCCATATCTTATTGGTTGTTTACCTAGTTAGTTTGGGTTACCACACCCTATGGTGTCTATAGTAGTGCCTAGATTTTGGGCATGACATACAAGGGAGAATCGAGGTAGTGGATGTATAGAATCACGTATGGATGTGCTTGTGATATGGACATACTAGCTAAGACCTTGGGGATGATGATGTTGGAATTAATAGGGAGAGGTGACGATAAGAGAGGGAGAGTTAAAGGTAGTTATGGTTGTGCTATAGTAGGGTTTGCATCTACCACCATGACCACCACCATAATGACATAGACAAAGGTAGGTATAGGTAGAGGATCAGTCACCTGTGTATTTTAGGATTTTGATGAGTAAATAAATTATATATTAGTCCCTTGTTAGTCCAAATGACAAAAATCAAACATAATAATACACTAGGACTAAACACTCTTGCCTTAGAACTAGGGAGAGCATAAAATATTAAACAATATCACAAAATAGAGATAAAAAGAACACACATAATTTACCTCCTTTGTTAAATTGATGCTTACTTATTGGCATAAGGATGTTCATGCTTAGTCTACGATGATTATAGTCTTCTAGCAATGCTTCTCCATGGCGGTAGCATATATCTAATGGTCACTTGTGACTTGGTGTGAAAATTGGCATAAAATGGGAATTATAATACTACTCTTAATGGCTTCTTGAAGGTATTTCATAAGAATAGACTTACACATAAAATATTATTGGAATATGGTGTTGGCACTTGTATTTATAGCTATAAGAATTAACTCTAAACCTAGGGAGGTTAGGTTAAATTCTAACTTGGGTTGAGTTAGTCTAACCTTGGGTTGGGTCAAAACACTCATGAAATCTTAACACTTTAGTTTTAGATATTTGTGAGGTATGGCAACTCACTTTAGATACTTATGAGGTTATGACTCATATTTTTTGGAATATTTAGGAATTAATGAATCACTTTATTAGCTCCTTTGGCCTTTGACTTCCTATTTGGCTAAAAATTCCTTTTTGATAAATGAAATTCAATAATTTGATTTAAAATTTTTGTTTAAGAAATTTAATTAATATTTTCAATGTAATTAATCTTGCTTAGTACTTTTTGGATTTTGGCAATTGTTTTAAATGTTATGAATTAATTGCTCGACATGACAAAAGTGATAAATTACTAAGTTATAATTTGACTATGGTTAAAATTGAACTAGGTTTTTGGTGCATATAGGGTAATACACCAAATAAACTAGCCTCATCACATTTTTGGGAAATTAAATCCCTTACACAGACAAAATGGGTAATTTAGGTGATTTTTAGACTTAAATTATGTCATGTGCTAAAAATTGAACCGAATCTTAGTTTAGGCATGAAAGTGGATGAAATTGACTGTCTAAAATAGGTATATGCACCATATTAGGGAGATCCCATATCATAGATTGTAAAGAGTTGGTCTATATAATGATAGATTCATAATGGACCACAACATGCTCATGTTCTCTAGCCTAGTTTTGTGACACCACAAAGTCATGCCTCATATGAGGTAATTAGTGGTCGAGTTGATGGAGAGACTATTGGTGAGTAATTTTTTTTTATTATGTAGTTGATGTTTATTATTTTATGAATAGGTAGTACATTTGTTTTATATTTTGAAGATGTTGCTATAGATATAGCTAGATGGGTGGTGATGGTATAGGTAGCTCACCATGATATATTGGATGGTGTTTTATAGAATCATGATACTACAAAGATGATTGATCATTTTGTACCTTCTACCCTTGATCATGTGAGTTGGTTTCAATTGGTCATTCAAGTAATGTGAGAGTTGTAGAGATAAGGAGATGCAACATAGGTGGCCTTACCACTAGGAGTGGGTGATGGGGAGATATAGGCATGAAAGACATTAGCTAAGGAGTGGGCCACTCATTTGGCTACATCTAGAGAGTTAGCATGTGTATAAGGCTAGGTGACTAATTAACAGGGATAGATTGAGGGCCCAGATACATGAATAAATTATTTACAATAGAATATTTAGAGGGGGTAGTCATAGACATATATGGGTAGTGTAGCCCACCCATCATTAGATAGCTAAGGTGGATCACATCTATAGAACTGAGAATGTATTATGATTTTATCATTTTTTCTATATTTTATCAAACATTTGAGCCATTTATTTATAGATGCATATTTTTTCTAAGACTCATGGATGTTATGGATGCATGTATTTTCTTTCTTGCACATGTTTAATAGTTGATATATGCTATGATAAAATGAGTGATGTATTGTGATTATTTTCTATCAAATGTGAACAAATGCATGGTTTAAAAGAATGGTACAAATATAAAATGTAAAAATGTAACGTAACATAAAATGTCATGTAAAACACACTAAATCATGTTGGGAAGTGTGTAAACCATAAAATAAAGGACAAAAATAAAATGAAAAGTAGAATGCACTAATCATGTTTAGACGCATAAAAAACATAAATGATAAAAAAATGAAATGTAGAACACACTAAATCAAGTTGAGAAGCATGTAAAACATAAAATAGACAAAAATGAATTGACATGTAAAACACACTAAATCATGTGGGCAAGTGTGTAAAACATAAAAAATAAATGATTTATAACATAAGGTATAAGCAAGTGAAGTGACAAATAGAAAATGTAGGGTTTGTTTTAATTGATTTTTTGAAAAATTATAGTTGTTTTGTGATTTAAGTCATGTTATGAAGCTTGAGCATAATTTATGAGGAAAACCTAGTCTTACCCAAAGTCTTACACTGCAATCACAAAGGGTAAACCAATGAGGTTAATGATAATTATGGTAAATGTTTAGGGAAAATAAAAGAATGTTTGTGAGGAAGACCTGAGCCTATCTAAGGTCTTACATTGTAACTCACAAAAGGAGAATCAAATGGGTATGATCAGATAAAAAGAAATATTCATCACCTACCTTCCCATAATGTGTTTCCCATTCCTTAGGACTCCTTATAGAGTTGTCAGTTTATTATGAAGATTGGGTACTTGTGTGAGAAATTAGGTAGCACAATAGAGAATTTTGAGACCTCATATCCCAATCTACTAGACTACCATATCCCGATGGACCTCAAATATATTATGAGGCCAATTTTGGAGTTTGTTCTTTGACTAATAATAAGAGATGTGCTAAGATAAGAATCACATCTTTTGGTGTGATTTTGACTTTTGAATGTTTATTTTTGCCTTTTTATACTTACCTTTTATGTAAATGATTTAGATTTTAAATTTTTTATGGATTTTTAATTTCCCCTCTATATGGATTCAGAATAACCTAACATGAGAGATATAAGTGATAAACACATATAAACTTTAGGCTTTCATTATGTGATACAAAGTACCTAGAGATTTTGTTAACTTTTTAAATAATTAGGATTGCCCATAAATATGCAATCTCAAGACTAACAATATGTGTTTTTAGTATGATGGAGGAATAAAGGAAGAGTGAAGATCATATAGATATGTGTATGAAATGATACAATGAGAAATATGATTGTTAGTTAATCATAGGGTAGGATAAGATATTAAAAGGTGTGGGTTTTAAAACCATATCACATGAATAACTATCTGATCCAAATAAATGAAGTAAAAAATGTAAAGAGAGATCATCCTAAAGAGAATGGGATAATAATAAGTGAAAATGAAATAATTTTAAGTGGTAAATGAAACATAAGATCAACATATACTCATAAATAAAATCTACATCCTATGAAAATGTAATAAATAATTCGATAAAACACCACGATGTGTTCACAAGTAATGATAAATTTCATGTACAACATCATCCATACCATTTGATATATCCTTGTCTAACTATAATTTGAATTTAATCATATTCTCATCAATATTTGTAGATAGCCATGAAAAAACTTCCTATCACACTATCTCTATAGAGAAAGTGGGTATGTTAGAAGAATAATTATGATCATAAGGTAACTCCTGTAAGGGATAATCTATGAGAGGGATTGATGTTGAAATATGAGTAATTTACTCATATTTATGAGGAGATGTGGGATATGGGGAAGGCTAATCCTTTGTTCATGACTGACTTGGAGTATGTAATTGAGCCAATGAGGGCATAGGCCATGGAAAATCACAAATGTTTTGTTGTAGTATTTGGCATATATCTATATGATGTATGGTACACTAATGCCAAAGTTAATAAACTTCCCCATATTTGAGGATATATCTTGGAAGTGTCTTAGGAGGAGGTAGGATATTATTGGTAGATAGTGCCTTCTCTAGATGAAATGTATCAATATACTACCAAATATATCCATAATGAGTGGGAGAATTAATGTGCATGTCACGAAAATAATAAGTATGTCTAGGAGTAGTATACTATGAGGTCAATATCTATAGTAGGATTAGATCTTGAAGATCATTATTTCTCTATGAATTATTGATGTGCATGATAATCTTTGGCCCAATGATTGATAACCCTATGGAACTCATAATATGTCTCATCTACCCATCATGTTTGTATAGGATCAAGCTTAGGCAAAGGTAGTTTTCTATCATTAATAAGAGGATGAATTAGAGTGGGACCAAGAGTAGGCTAGGCTGTTATAAGAGATGATTTCAAAGTAGGTTGGTGTAGTATAGTTGACATCTTTGGATGAATTATGATATACAGATATGAGAATATAGTAAACCAATAAGGTTTTGTCATAACATGGTAAAACAACATGCTCTAAAGGGGATATCTAGTGACTAGATGAGAATTAGTGTGTGCGTGTTCCATCTTAGACCTGTGAACACTAATTGAAAAATAAATAATGTCAAGTGCCATAAAAAGAGAAGGAACAACATGAATAGAGCTAACATGATGTTGTAAAGAAGAATGATATCTAAGTATCTCTACATTTTTAGCTTGAGAAATCTATCTAAAAAGGGATCATCTAAAGAATATCCATCATTATAATTAAGAGTGTGAAGATGAATAATACATGAGTTGATGATTTTATTAGTCATAAAGGCATGAAAGATGAATTGTTTAGTCTTTGATAGAGTAATAATAATTTCATCTAATGGTTTTTTCATGATACCAAGGTTGTAAAGGAGGAAATTGAGCAATTATGTGAGGAGAGAGATTAAAAGTTTTAATTTTTAAAATAATATCATTAGGTTCATCATCATCTGAATCTAAGAGTTTAGGTGCTATATTACCTATTAATTCAGGATGATTGTTATAACCTCTAGTAGAGTTGATAGGGTAATTAAAGCATTATGACTTATGAAAAGGAATGCTATGTAAAGGTTCAAAGGTAGGTATATTAAAAACACATCATTCTTGAAATTGTTTAAATTTATATGGATTGGTGTCTCCTTTAATCTTGTATATAGCACCATTATAACTAAGTTTAACACATTTGCATGTTGAAGAGGCTAGAGTTCTCATACAATGTGTCTAAGGTTGATTAAGTAAAATGTTATATGATAATGGGAAATTAAATATCATGATTTTGATGCGCATTGTGATAGGGGAAGTGTGATAGGAATCCAAACATAACATAAAGGAGGATTTTCCATTTATCATATTATTCACATGTACTTTGAATATATTTAAGATTACATTCTGAATATCCAAGTATTTTGATGAAATCAAGGGAAACCATACAAGTGCCTGAACCTTCATCAATCAAAGTACACTTGACTTGGATATATCCTATTTGAATGCTATTGAATAATTGAAGATCATCTTTTTGAAGTATTATCTCATCAGGAATTGTTGAAGTGATAGGGAATTTGAGTGAAAGAGAAGTATCCACCATTTCATCAATGTGGATAGACATTTCTTCACACCGCTAAAGAATTCTATCTTTAGACCCAGACAAAGTGGATTCTTTCCCCATAGGTGGGAGTGAGGGATGTTAATTTAAAATAAAATTTTCATTAGATGATTATGATGATGAGGTGTGTTTTATTAAACACACCCCACCTTGCATTTTTTGATGGACAATTAGGGACCCTTTTATTTTTTAGAAGGCTTGTTAATTATATGGATATACATGCATGTTTATCCTATTTCATTATCTATGGAAATCTAAGGGTCTTTTGAATTAAATCACCTTTGATACATATGTTTTCTTCTTGAAACACATTTTAATTAGAATGATTTTTTGAAACTAATCTATTAATGAAAATTGTGGAAGCTTACTATGTATAACAGGGATCCAGATTTGCCTATTCACATTTATTATGTGGGCTCACTTATTCAACATTATGAATATTTTGGTCTTTGACATTTTAGTATTTGGGAACTTTTCACTTGGAAATTTTTGGTCATGATCTTTTCTTTGGATCCTTTTGTTTGACACCTCTTATTTAGCAAATTATTTTGGGTACTTTTGATCTTTGGTTTTAGTCTTTGGAAACATTTTGGTCTTTGAGAACTTTCTCTTTAGAAAATTTCATTAGGATAATTTCGGTCAGAACTCACACCTTCAAAAACTTTCTTTGACAAATCCTCCCTAAGGACAATCCAGTCTTCAAGTAAAGTTTCATGAATCTTCCCAAATAACATTTAGGTCTTCGAGTCTTTATTTTAAAGATTTTGGCTCACAAAATCAAATGATTCATCCCAAATGCAAGCATTGACTCTTAACTAAACCACATATTGACAAATTTCAAAAATAATAACACCATGGCACCCTCAAATGAGTAAGCATCCTACATGGCATGCCCACTAGGCCAAGGTGGTCAAGTTTGAATTAATGAAGGTGATAAGCTTATAAACATGGGTGATTAATGGTGCATGAACTAAAAATGAATGCTAATAGGATATAAAATTGATATGCTAACCAAATTCACATCTATTGATTATCATTGAGCTTAACTGTATATTGCCTTTTATGTTCAAATCCCTAGTTACGTTTAAACAAACTATAATTCACATAATAAGAATGGCAAACCACCATTACTGGGAGCTTGAATTCTACTAGCACTAACAACCAACAATAGTGTCTTCTTCAACAACATATAGGGGATCCCAATCACCATCTATATCATCTATGAAAGACTCAATAGAATACATGGATACAATTTTTGATGCCTTAGTATTTGATGGCATCTATGCTAATTACTCAAGTTTGTGGGAGGTCATAGAGAGTGTCAACCCATTCACCTATGAGGAAGATGTATCTTAAGAGGAATGACAATTTATAACTAAACTAATGCCTTTGAAATTCTAATCACTTCATTATGTAGCTACCAAACTAAAGTTCATGCCATGTATTGACCTATTATAATATTTGTTCTTTGAAGGGAGGATTACAGATGACAAGTTCCTTCACTATGTTAATAACACCACCATCATCACATACATATATGGGGAGGAATTCCAAAGGTATTTACACTTACCCATATTATATGTGAACTTTGATTTGCATAACATATCTATTTTGAAGAAGATTATTAATGTAGAAAAATAGTGAACAAATGGCTTCTCCTTGGAGAGACCTTCTCACTCAAAGAGGCCACCAAGAATCCTGTGCACATTACCAAATTTTAGATGGGAATCTACATTGGTATGACACTACTAAATTGTTTGTTTTATTACCCAAACATATATTTCCTTCATTTGGAGTGCATACCATAGTTTAACCTATTGATCACCTAAAAATGCACCTTCACACTTGGGGAGATTATCAATGATCGCTTGCATGAATTGATATAACACAAGATGAGAGGCCCCAAGTTGGCAATTTTTACATGATGTCCTACCTTATAGATGTAGTAATGTGCATTTTCTATAGACACAATAGAGATTTATGGGATCTAAATCTTAAATATGTCAAGAATAGAATATGTGATGTCTATTCATTTATCCATATCTATGTGTATACATGAAACATAATGAGAATTATAGAAGATTTATATCTGTAAGTTTAGAGGGAAATTTTGAGGAACCTTTTGCCAAAATTTCCAAGAATATTTACAACACATTCATGTCTTTGGAAGATTATTGGTTATATCTAGATTACACTATTATAATGGTCATTAGACATAAGGTCGATCCTCTTTACCTTCCCAAGTACATCCTAGATAAAGTAGTTGAATAGGAAATTACCTATCAACTATAGAAGGGGATATATGAAGACCTCACCAAAATAAAGAAGATCACCTTTCATGTCTCCCATATTATAATTAGGGGGATGTGCTACACCTATTACAAATACCTCAGAGAGGTTGGTGGTGCTAGGAAAGCCTATGTCCTGGCTACCTTTCCTCATAGGGATTGGGACCCCCATGGTAAAGTGTAAAAACATGTTCATAATATGGGGATTCCCTATAATCATGAGCCTTTTGATCATGACTTCTTATTTATCAATGAAAAATATGATGTAAAGGTCAAGAAAAGGGTTAGGATTGATGATATAAGTGAGGACTTGCTCAAGACAATCTAAACAGATCCTTCCCTCACACTTAGGCAATCAGAATTTAGAATCCCACCACCAAGGGGATGGGCATCTTTAGATTTATGGAATAAAAAACCTTTCTATCAACCATAATATTATAGATAAACCCCCCAAAATCCACCCACTATGATGATAGATGCAGAGCAAAAGCAAGGTGGAGGGGAAACATTAGTTTCTATAGTACAAATAAAAGAAGAAACTCTTTAATCTTAGGATGAATTGAGGAAAGTAAAATAAGAACAAGTAGAAGAATTAATTTAGGCAAAGGACAACACTATTGGGATGGAAGAAGAGATCATTTGTGTAAATTCTTATGATGAAGAAGACCTTGCACTTAATATGATAGCTCTAACAATCATAACATCCAACATGATGTTCCCTCTTCGTACCCAATAATTGGCTACTCCTCTGGCTGAGAATACATCAATATGCTACAAGGGAAAATTTGAGGTAGGAAGGACTTAGGAACAATCCATATATGGGCTAAAAAAGTAGGCAAAAATTTCATCTAAAGGTGAGCCAAGGGATGAAGTGGATGAAGAATAAATACAATAAGCCAAGGTCTTAATTGTATAAGGACTGAATGGAAAGATGCCCCTTTAGGGTGACCAATTTGGTAAATATGTTATACCCATTGCTCCATTTTTCCACTCTCCTATTATTTCATTTTTGATTGTCTCTTTTTTTCCTACTGTGTCATCACCTTATTCTAGACCTATGCCCATAATTGTTACTATAATTAATTCTTTAGTCTCCACCTATATTTCCACCACTATTACTAGCCAGCCTAACACCCTGTTGTTAGCACCTTTTACCCAATTGAGCTCACCTATGCCCTATTCAAGAGTAGTTCAAGATATAAAAATGGTGGCCACTAAAAGAGATATAAAGAATAATATAGTCTAAATTATCCATCTAATGACACATCTAAGAAATGTAGACTAGTATAAAATAATATGGCTAACCATGCCCAAAATAGCCCACGAGACTAAGCCTACAAAGGACACCCAAATAGAAGCACAACCACTATACCCATCAAATTTGACCCTTATAGACTAAAATGATGAATTAGGATCATTAAATTTTAAGAAGATAGACTTGAATATAACCGAGATGCCCATTGTGAGCTCACTCTTTGATAAGTCAATTGGCTCTATGAAAAGGGTGAGGAAGAAGAAGATATAATACAACATTGGGAGGAGTTTGATTTTGAAAGAAAGATAGGAGGTCTACTCTCTCTCAAATGGGCAAGACAGGAAGACAAGTTAGTCCCCTTTCATTAAGGACTTTAAGTATTATATGGAGACCCGCATTGGAGAATCGATAGTCATTCATGAGGGCACTGAAAATGCAAGGAAAGATTTGGAACAATAATTAGAAACCCTTAGGGAACAACAACATGTAATCCATGTTTCCTATGAAATAGAACAAGATGTCCAAAATGCAATATTGGGGTTATATTAGATACTATATATTATTAAATATTTGAGGTCACAATTGGCCTACCAAGCAAAAACAACAACTAAATTGTTTAAGGATCTCAAGGAAGATGAGACCAAACTATTTTTTGGTTCTATATACCCCCACTAAGGCTTTCAACCATCTCAATTTGATGTCACCCTAGAGGTAGTAAATGTGTTGAATATAGTGGTCATCAAGACCTAATAATCTTGAGAATGAATTACATCTACTAACACTTTAGGGACAAATATCATTGAGTAGTGGTAGGCAATACAGATTTTGAATGAACTAGAGTTAACACATACATGGGATGGCACAGGGAAGCTTCTAATCAAGTCTATTTTGAACAAATGTTATAGCAAGCCTAAATTAATTTCAAATAGAGTCCATGAGGATTAAATTTATAAAGTATTGAGGCTAATTTGAGTTCAGTGAGGAAGAAGGGCACTGAAGTAGAAATATTTTGAGTAGGCTTCAGAGCCACTAGATCTAAGCATGAAAGATTGATGGCAAAAGTAAACATAGTGAATAGACCACATATTCTAGATATGATCATAATACAGGTACAACATGCTAGTAGATACAAACACTATCATAAAATAGAGGCCAAGAATAATTCTAGTTTAACACCACCTACAAGTTCAATAAGTCAGTCAGCTATCACTTTTAGTTCATCTCCATCTACCAATTTAGTTCCAACCATGACAATGAGCAATCACTGATTAAACCTTAGTTAAAGGCTAATTTTGGATACAAATTTTACATGTATTTATTCAAGATAACAAATGGATAGTTAATCTTTGTTTCATTCATGTTATAATTAATTGAATCATTTTTTCCAGCATACACATGTTCTATGACTATTTTAATCTATAAGTTGTAACATGTAATTTTTCAAGGTAGAATAAGAACTTAAGTTATATTTAATCAAATATGTAAACTAAAGTTTCACTACACTTGGAAGATGAGGTGACCCCTTCCCCAAGTATTTAAACACATGTAAAATCCTCTTTCAAAGGGTTGGAGTTTCTGACCAATACAAGAAGAAATAAATATTGTCATGCAACTGTGTTTGTTCTTTCTTCTTCCTTTTTGATGTTATTAAAATTTTAGCTTCCTTGTCTATATCAACTCAGTAATTTTGAAGTATGCAAATGATACATATGAATCTAGTTGTTATAATTGATGTATGATAATCTAAGATGTGAAATAGCTATTAAAGATTAGTAAAGTTCATTGATTTGATAAATTATCATAGACTAAGCTGATCTTTTGAGGTGTGCAAGAGTATTTATTTTTGGTATAGTATTTTAGGCATGTGTTGTAGCTACTCTAGATAAATACCTAGTCCAAGCTATAATATCTCAAATAAGGGTGTGCAACAACAAATCTAAAGAGAGAAACCTTTGGCTTAGATCACTAAGTTCCCTATACCTATTTCTCCGGACTACTTACTCGTGCTTGTTCATGAGTGTGAAATAGATACAAATGAAAAACATTGGTCTTGGAGATACTCATACACCAAATAAATAGCCTTGGAAGTGACCTTTTAAGAACACAAAGTCTTATTTTTTGCATTACCTTTCCCTCTTTTTGAGTTTCTTTGAGATCTACCAATCATAGAGTAATTTTACATCCAACCAACTCACTTAGTGATGCAGGGGCATCCCATGATGACCCCAAGTTTGATCCACTTTATTCCTATCTTGGTATATAGATGTTTTATAGGTAAGATAGGCTATTAGTAGTCCATAGGTGATGTCTAGGAGGTTTTAAGGAGAATAAAATTCAAATTCTAGTGTTTCCCTCCAAAATCATTGTTTAAAATTTTGAATGTTAAGTCATGTAAAAGGACTTTTGTGCAATTTTGTAAAGGTGGAAGATGTGTTAACTTGTATAAGGATCTTGATAAATTTAAGAGGTTTATAAAATTCCATTAGATGAATTTCATAAGGCAAGAATATGTCATATTATATGAAAATAAATAATGTTACATTTTAACCCACAAGACTCTATGTGGGAAAGTTGGCAAGTAGTTATGCACTTTTTTAGGGAAACTTTTGAGTTAGTTTTAGATAGTAGTTAGTGATTACATTAGAATGTATAAGGTTGGTATAATAAGAAGAAGTTTAGATGAATAGATAATATATTATTGATAAGACTGATATGAAGATATGATGAGGTTTTATGAAAACTCTACTGTGTGAATGAATATTCAGACCTCTATGTGGAAGGTCATTACTTTTATGGCTATAAGCATATGTTATGGTAATGGAAGATTGAGATGAGTATTTTCATATAAGTGTGAATGGAGATTGATTTTTTTTAATTTTAAAATAAATATATCTTGAAGGAATATAAACCCTACTTTAGCATATTTATAACACAAACCCTTGTTCAGATATTAAAGAATATTATTTATATTATATATGTTTATTGATAAAGGATTTATTGAGATAATGGTTTATGATGTGTTTGAAATATAATAATTATAAATTTATTTATATGGTGATGATAATATTCAATAAATATTTAGAAAGATAATTGTTATCTAGACATATTCAGAGTATAGGCCCCTGTCTCCTAGAATTTTCATGATGTAGTGAAATATGTACTTGTTTCAGTAATAAATGGTTTTGAATCCATTTGAAATATAGTATAAATTTTTTATATAGGTTAAATTATGTTTATTGAGTATGTATATTCTAAGGAAGGGAAAGATGATTGCTATTTATTGTAAACTTGTTTGAAGTACCCTATTTTCCTATAATAGTTATTCTTGATTGGACTAAGAACATGTTCATTGGAAAGAAGAGTATTTATATTGGTGAATAAATACATGGATGGTTATTTTAAGTCATTTTAATGTGTTTTAAAGCTTCAAATAATCTTTTTTTGCATTGTTTTTGCATAAGGTTCTTTCTCATAAGCATACAGACCTGTAACTAGAAGTTTGCTTACATAGTTGACTATATCTTGAGTTGTTTTTGGGTAAGTTATCCTAGGTATAGATACACCTTATACACCTTTTTTAAATATTTGAAATTCCTTTATACACTCCCAATTTAATTTTTTACATTCTCTGGTTGAGACAGGCTTTAAAATTTCTAAAACTAGGGTTTGGTTTGTAGAAGGAGCTATAACCATAAAAAAGAGCCAAAAATTTGTAGTCTTACTAAAATTGCTTTTACCTAAATAATTATATTAGTTTTAGAGTGTGTACAGACTGATAATTATGGTTTTTATGGATTGAGTTGTTGTAAGGGCTAGAATATACCTAATTGGGGTTAATAGAAACCTATTAAAGGCTTAAATACTAATCAAAAGGAGGATTTGGGACATGAAATTTTATAAAAGGATTATGGAGGGAAAAGGTTATTGATATCAATAATCAAATTTAAAATTAGTAAAGGTATAATTTCATATAATTCTAAAAAGCCCAAAAATAGGGCTACAAGGACTGAGACAAAGTAAGCAGAATTGGGAAAAGATATGAGTTGAGGGTTGAAAGATGTTGGTAATTTGAAAATTTGGGAGAGAGGGTTAATAATTCCCTAATAAATAGAACAAAACTATTGGAACCATAATAGTAATAGATGAACCTAGAACCATTGAATGAAGTGGTTTAAGAAAATTATTGTCAAGAGTGAGAATTGTGAAACAAAGGTATAGGGTGAGTGAGTCTTGGTATATTATCTACATCACTTAGTTTTTAATTTCTTTTAAATTTCACACATGAGTCCACAAGCCTAATTAAAAAACCTACAAGCTCAACTTGCTTTTCTACCAACCAGTTGTTTTAATCATATATCTATGACTCGTGCCCTAGAGTGAAACTTCATTTTCAAAGATATCCTAAAATGTTAGAGGTTAACCTATTAAAATTATATGGGGTGTATAAAACCCACATAAATAGAAAAAAAAACATAACACTAGAAAGAGGATACATGTGTGTTTTCTCAATAGTAGAGGTTAGTCACTCTATAGAGTTACACTGGAAACACATAAGAGAGTAACAAGCTCTAGATCCTAAAATAGCCTTTTGGTTTCACCTTTGTCAAATCATAGGAGGCCTAGACCACTACCAATCACCCCTAAAGTGCATTTAGATAAGACACCTTCCCTAGTAAGAAATGTCCCTCTTATCAACCATCCTATGACTCAACCTTGGTTAGTCATATCTACTATTGCCATACCTGGATATCAACATTATTTACCAAGGAACCCAGAGAAATATTTTCCTACATTTTCCCCATCAAGTGGGAGGATGATAGAGGAACACATTAAATATTTCAAGGCCACTTTGATATTAATGAATGCCACATATAAGGATGTTGTATGTAGAATTTTCTCATTCATTCTATAAGATTTTTATTATGGTTGGTATCTTAATGTGTAGGAAAATTCCATCACCTCATGAAATATATGCCAAATTACTTTCCTTGCTCAATTTGGGCAAGTTACTAATCCAAGTTTGGTGTATCAACATTTCACCAGCATGAAGAGGGATCCCAATGAGTCAATTAGAGCCTTTCATTTAAGGTTTTAAAAGATGTACACTTAGCTTAACATGACATACAAAATGCAAGCACATATAGCACTTGAGATGTATAAAAATGCTTTGGATCCCATCACTATAGAATTTCTTAGGACAGTTACCACTGTCAATAATTTAGCCTTGGCATATGAATAACCTATCAACATTGACAAGAAACTCAATCCATAACTTAATCCTCAAAATTTAGGGGGCTAAATGTTCAATAATGTATTTCCATATTTGAATCCAATTCTACATGCTAATCAAAATATCCTTGCATTCAACCAAAATTAGTTGTAAAATTTACCTCCCATAACACACACACACAAAAAATAAATAAATCAGAGTTATGGTTTCCTAAATAATTAAACATAAAGGATTAGCCATCAGTAGAACTAACAAAATCAACATCTAACTCATTCCAACATAGTAGTCACTTAGAGTGTTGACTTCATCAAAGCTGATTTAGATTCTATACAAAGAATGGTCTAAAATTTGAGCAATGATTTTTTGAATATGTAAAAAAGGATCGATAATACCACCAATCAAAACTATAACCAAATTTATGGCTTCTCAAGATATAACAGGCCTTTCATTAGGCCTACCAATAATTGAGAACAACAATAGTCCATTAAGATGCTAGGAATCAATATCATGGAGAAAAATTGTCTAATTGGTGTAGAGTTCATAACACATCACAACATGGGGAATTGGACTGTGTGGAGTTCTATGTAACATTTGAAATTTTCCAAAGGGAAATAGTTAGACATGATCAGATGATGAACCCTCTAGATCTCCCTCATGAATTTGGCCATTCAAGTTTAGCTATGGTATTTGAAAATTATAATTTTCCCTTACCTAATGAAGATGGCAATGTTCTAGAGGATAAATCTAATGAAGTGCAAGCATTTCAATAGTTAATCAGGAATAGTTATAATATGAGGAACAAACAACCTCTCACCACTTATACTCCTAATAATATAACTATTCCCTTAAATCTTAAAGATGATAATAATCTTCCTCCCCCAAAAGGAAATGATCAACCTCAACATAGATAAGAGTAGATTAAGGCAGGATATGACATTATTGAGGATATAAAAAAATATCAAGGCTAATATCACTCTCCATGAACTAGCACAAATCACTGAACAAAAGGAACTCTTATGGATATTTATCATAGGGAAGTCTATTGCAGAAAAGACCAAAGTGATGAACATAAATATCATATACAAGAGAAATCTTGAGGTTCCCCCTTTCTTGTTAACCATTTAGGCATTTGGAAAGAATATACATAATTGTTTAATGGATTCTATAGCTTCAGTTACTATGACACTAACCTCCATTTTCTATAAGCTTGGTTTGATCCCAAGTCCATGTAAGAGGACTATTTCATAACTGGATAATATAATAGTACATGTGATAGAATAACTTAACAATGTATACATCTTGGTTGCATTAGAACCTCGATTAAAAATGACTATCAACATAATAGTAGTAGATATTCTTGAAGGATATGAGCTACTATTGATCAATGATTATTTGAAGATACTCAATGGATATCTTTCCAAATACTTCTCTCGTATTTGGCTACCATGGAGAGGCAATGCCAACCAGATTAGGATTGATTAGGAGATAAGGATGGAACATCCCATTACAGAGTATAAAACTGATAATGAAGTAAGTTATAAATATCTTGGTCTTGGAATTTATACATTTACTACAAATCTTGAAATGTAGGAAGAAGTGTAGGACCATTCTTGATTATGGAATTTCCATTTTGATGGAGCAAGATCTAAGAAGGGATTAGGTGTCGATATTGAACTAGTCAAACCATAAGAGAAGTACCTAAAAACATATAGGCTTTAATTCTTATGCACCAATAATAGATTAGAATACGAAGCCCTAATTTTAGGATTACAATTTGTTCTCAGGAATAATGTCAAGGAACTGATGGTCTATGGAGACTCAAAACTAGTGATCAACTAGGTCATAAATAAGTATCAATGTAAATTTTCATACTTTAAGAAATACAAACACAGAGCCTGGGATTTAATCGAGTCATTTTAGTTTTTTAATATAGTGGCCATTCCAAGGGAACCAAACCAAGATGCTAACTCACTAATCACTTCAACAACAAATTTGGCACCCTTAAAGGAGTCAAAATTACAAAATTTATCCATCAAGTTGGTACCTTGTCCATCAGTGTTAGATAATATTGAGAATTTTCAAGTGTTTGATGATGATCAATAAATCATCCAATTTTTGACCAATTTAGTATAGTTTGAGTCCTAGTTAATTAATGATGAGGAAAGAAGCCATCTATGCCATGATAAATTGGATGAAGAGGATGTCATCCAACTAAAGGAAAATAATCTCCCATTAGGGATGGTCACCTTAGAAAGATAGTTTGATATAGATCCTCAATCTCATCAACAAAGGCATCTCAAGGTTAATGAGTCTAAATTCAACTCAAAGAATTTAGGTAAATAATGAAATTTACATCTTGTTAATATTGGTTTAAGTTTCACTCATAATGAGAGACAAAGGGTCAAAGACTAGATCATTATATATAAAAATGTAACTACATGGACATATGTTGATTTGAGGATCTTTAATCCTTGTGTCATTACCCATATAATTTCACTCAAACTAGATCATAATCCATTCAGGAAGAGATAAAGACTGGTCAATCCTATTTTGGAACCATTGATATAGAAGAAAGTAGAAAAGTTGTTAAGTGCTAGGATAGTTTTTCTGATCAGGCATTCAACTTGGGTAGCTAATCTAGATCCATTCAAGAAAATAAATGGTAAAATTAGGCTGTGTGTTGACTTCAAGAACCTTAACAAAGCTTTTGAAAAAATAGATATCCTCTGCTCTCATTAGATGAGGTGATACATACTATGAGTAGTTATAGAATGATGTCTTTCTTAGATGGATTTTAAATATATAATATAGTGTTGGTGGAATCAAAGGATATAATGAAAAATGCATTTACCACAAAATAGTGAACTTATATGTTCAAGCAAATGCCATTTGGACTGATCAACATAGGAGCTAGTTTTCAAAGATTTATGGATCATCAATTCTAAGGGATAATAGGTAAATGTATAATCATATATGGACAACCTCATTATTTTATAAAAAAATAGAGATGATAACATAGACCATATTCAATCCATATTTGAAAAATACAAGAAGTTTGGTATCTCACTAAACCCCCAAAAGAGCATATTTGGCATTACTAAAGGCAAGTTGCTGGACCACATTATCACCAAATATGGGATCACCATTGACCCAGTTAGAATCCAAAGAATTTTCAAAATAATGTTCCTAAATAGTAAAAATGAGATTAATTCCTTCTTCAACAAGATTAATTTTTGAAGAAAATTTATATCAAGATTTGTAAAAATTGTCTGACCTCTGAACACAATGCTTAAATAAGACACCAAAGTGGAATGGATACCTAGAGCCAAGAAGAATTTCTAAGACATAAAAAAATATATATCAAAGGCCTTAGTATTGATAAGCCCATATTTCACTAAGGACTTATTCTTATACTCATTCACTTCAAAACATATAATCTTTATTGTACTCACACAAAAGGAGGAAAGTGAACATCCTATTACTTTCATGAGCATGAACTCAAAGGATGCAGATCTCAAATATTCCTTGATCAACACTAAAATATTTTCCCTTATCAAAGTGGTAAATAAGTTTTTATACTACATTCTCAAGAACAAGACCATTGCTATTTTACTAGATCATGTTATCAAGCTTATGTTAGGACATAATGAGTTGGGCATCTCTTACTAAAATAAACACTTTGGGTAGATCAATATTAGTATAAGCAAGCCCTTAAAGCCTCACCATATCTACTAGTCTATGGGAGACAACTAGTGTTCCTAATCATACTTAAGTTGCCAACATATCACTTCATGCAGGAATACATGGACTTTGATGAAAGGATAGAGTCTAGATTTCTAGGTATCATAGAAATGGAAGATTCCAAAACTAAAGCTTTATATAACTTCAACAGACACCAAGATTTTGTCAAAATATGGTTTGATAAGAGAGCAAAATCTAAATCATTTAGGATATTTGACCTAGTGATTTTATGGGACAAAGCCCAAGAAAAGAAAGAATAACATGACAAGTTCACCCTACTATGGATAAGACCTTATCAGATATCCAAGATCTTGGGTAATAATGCTTTCCATTTGAAGGACATCTAAGGTAACAAATTGACATATCTAATCAATGGATTTTTTTTGAATCATTACTTCATTGTTACTCCATCTAGAGATGCATCTGAGTAAGAATAGGTGTCTCAGTAGAGGTAGGGGTAGGTTAGATTTGATTTTATAATTATCTTCCTACTTTCAATCATTTATTTTCATTATAATATTTTACACTTTCTAGATTAGTCATTCTTGATTTCTATATTTTTCTTTGGTTAGTCTAGTTTTTTGTTTGTTTTAATTAGTTTCACACTTTCTAGAGTAGCTTTCCTTTTGGTTTCATGGCAATCTGACTGATTAATCCTACTATAACCAAGAAATGGCCTATTTGAGTGGTATACCAAATTGGTGTTTTAAATTCAACTTGAATTAATGGGTGTTATACCATGTACATCAGAATTCCTAATCTAGGTAAGCAATGAGAGAGTTAACCATGATAATGTTATGAAGTGAATGATTTCACTAGGTATATAAGAGATGCTCCCACAACTCCATGAAAATTTAGAAAGATTTTCTTATCTTCTTGGATCAAATGCACATTAAATTCTAATACTTATTTGAGGTAATAATCATTGATATGAGTGAAGTTGATAGGGATATTCTGATGAACCCAATTATACCAATACCATCTCAAGGTGATCACCTTCTTCTATCTTCCATTAAAAATAAAAATAAAATGGAAATAATCTAGAAGTTTAAAATAAAACAAAAAGGGATTAAAAGCCTACATGATGAAATAAGATCAATGTATCACATATCATGAAAATATATGATGAAAAGGAAGAAGGGTGATCAAAGGTATCTCTATCAAGGCTATGGATGCCTGGCTAGTAACAAAGTAATGCATGAGATCCCCAAATTTATACTGACTTAATGCCCAATCAAAATGAAACCTATAACTAATCCCATGTATTTGATAAAATTCTTTGACAAGGTGTAAAGGATGTCACTTTAACACACACTTGTCTAAGGTATAGGTAAAGTAAGTATGTTTTATGAATTTACCAGGAGTCTCTTTCATATTTCTGATCTAATAATTTATTTTATAGCATTGTTCATGATTGATATTAGGATTATGAAACCATGTATTCTAGGTTATTTAAACTCAAGAGTATTCACCCTTGTAAGTCACCATTTGTTGTATTCAACACATCCCACCTTGTATTTTTTGATGGACAATTGGGGACTCCTTTGTTTTTTATAAGGCTTGTTCATTATATGGATGTACATGCATGTTTAGCCTATTTAATTATCTATGGAAATATGATGATATTTGGTATTAATAACTTTTATTACATCTATTTACCTATTATAACCCAATTTCATTATAATGACTTTTTAGAACTAATCTATTAATAAATTTTTTGGAAGCTTACTATGCATGATAGGTATTCAAATTCATTATTCAAGATCATTTATTCAACATTATGAACATTTTGGTCTTTGATAACTTTTTGGTTGGCAACTTTCAGTTGGGAGATTTTCTTTGGATCCTTTTGTTTGGCACTTCTTATTTGGCAGCATTATTTTAGGAATTTTGGTCTTTAAGAACATTTTGGTCTTTGAGAACATTATGGTCTTCAATAAATTTCTCTTTAAAAACTTTTGTTTAGAGACTTTCGATCAGAACTCACACCTTCAATAACTTTCTTCGACAAATCTTCCTAAATGATAATTCAGTCATCAAGAAAAGTTTCACAAATCTTCCCAAATAACATTTAGGTCTTTAGAGTATTTTGTTTGGAACTCTTAACTCATAAAATAAAATTATTCATCTTGAATGCAAGAACCAAATCTTAACTAAACCATATATTGACAAGTGTAAAAAATAATAGCATCATGATACCCCTTGAATGATTAAGCATCCTACGTAGCATGCCCACTAGGCCAAGGTGACAAACTTGTAGACATTAGTGATTAATGGTGCATGAACTTAAAATTAATTATAATATGCTATAACATTGAGATGCTAACCAAATTCACATCCATTGATTATCATTGAGCTTGAGTGTATATTTCCTTTTGAAAATTTAAATCCCTAACTATGTTCAAACATACTATAATTTACATAACAAGAGTGTCAAACCACCATTACTAGGAGCTCAAATTATACCAACACTAAGAACCAACAATGACATATTCATCAAGAGCATATAAGGGAGCCCAATAACCATCCATATTCTCCATCAAAAACTCAACATAATACAAGGATATAGTTTTTGATGCCTCAGTATTAAATGGTATCTATGATAATTACTCAGCTTTGTGGGAGGTCATAGATAATGTTGACCCATTTGCTTGTGAAGAAGAAATATTTTAAGAGTAATGACAAGTTATATTTGACCTATTACCTTTCAAATTCCAAGCAATTTACTATGCAATTTCCAAACTAGAGGTCATACCATACATTGACCTATTACTAGATTTGTTCTTTGAATAGAGGATTGTAGATGACATGTTCTTTCACTATGTTAACAATAAAACTATCATTGCTTACATATCTAGGGAGGCATTCCAAAGGTATTTACACTTACCCATCCTATATTGCACCTTTTATTTGTGTAGCATAGTTAGTTGGAAGAAGAGCAATAATTTAGAATAAATAATGAACAAATGGCTTCTCTTGGGAGAGACCTTCTCTCTCAAAGAGGCCACCAAGAATCCCATGCCCATTACCAAACTTTGGATGGGAATCCACATTGGTATGACACTACTAAACTATTTGTTTGGTCACCCAAGCATTCACTTCCTTCATTTAGAATGGGTAGTACTGCTTGACCTATTGATCACGTCATAATGCACCTTTTTAGTGGGGGAGATTATCAATGCTTGCTTGCATGAATTGATATTACACAAGGATAAGAGGACCCACGGTGGAAATTTTTATATGATATCCTACTTTCTTAATTTAGTCATTGGAACTGTCTATAGACATAATGAAACTTTATGGGATCCAAATCCCAAATACATCAAGAATAAATTTTTTGACATATAATCATTTTTCCATATCTATATATATAAGAAACATACTGATAATTATATAAGATTTATATCTAGAGGTTTGGAGGGTAATTCATAGGGAACCTCTGGCTAGAATTTCCAAGAATATCACCAAAACACTCATGTCTTTGGGTGATTACTGGTTGTATCCAGATTACATTGTTAAAATGGTTTTTAGATACAAGGTCAATCCTCTTCACCTCCCCAAGTACATCCAAATTAAAGTAGATAAACATGAAATTTCCTATCAATTATGTAATGGGATAGAATAAGACCTCAATAAAAATAAGATCACCTTTCATGGCTTCCATTTCATAATTGGGAGGATGTGCTATACCTACTATAGACACTTTGGAGAGGTTGGTGGTGCCAAGAAATCCTATGCCCTGGCTACCTTACCCCACAAGGATTGGGACCCCTATGGGAAAGTGTAACAATTTATTCACAATCTAGGTATTCCCTACAAGCATGAGCCTTTTGATCATGACTTCCTATTTCTCAATGCAAAATATGATGTAAAGGTCAAGGAAAGGGTTAGGACTACTAGTATAAGAGAGGACTTCCTCAAGGTAATCCAAGTGGATCCTTCCCTCACACTTGGGAAATAAAATTCAAAATCCCACCACTAGGGGATGGACATCTTCATATTTTAAGAACAATAGACCTTTCCAACAACCACAAAACTAGAGCCAAGACCCCCAAAATCCACCCACTATGATGATGGCTATAAAGCAAGATCAAAGTAGAGGGGAAACATCAGTTATTATAGTACAAAAAGAATAAAAAATACTCAAGCTTAGGTTAAATTAAGGAAAATAAAGTAAGAACAAATAGGGTAATTAATTCAAGCAAAGGATAACACTATTGGGAGAGAAGAGGAGATCATTTGTCTAGAGTCATCTTATGAAGAAGACTTTGCACCTACTATGTTAGCTCTAACAACCACAACATCTAGAATAATGCTCCCTTTTCTTACTCAATAAGTGGTTACTCCTTTGGTTGAAAACACCATAATATTTTATAAGAGAAAATCTTAGGTAGGAAGGCCTCAGGCACAATCCACAAAGGGGCCAAGTAAGCAGGCACAAATTTCAACTGAAGGTGAGCTATGGGATGAAGTGGATGAAGAAGAACTATAGAAAGTTAAGGTCTTAATATGTAAAATATTAAAATAAAAGGCACCCCTTGGGAGTGACCAATCTGGTAGGGATGTTTTACCCATTTCTCCATTTCTCCATTCTACTTTTATTTCATTGCCAGTTATCTCTTCTTTTCTTACTATGTCATCATATTCTTTTAGACCTATGCCCATAATTGTTACTATAATTAATCCTTTAGTCTTCACCTCTATTTCCACCACTAATACTAGCTAGCCTAACACCTTATTGTTAGCACCTTCTACCCAATTGAGATCACCTATGCCCTCTTTAGGATTAGTTCATGATATTATAGATCTAAAGAATAATCTAGTCTATATTATCTATCCAATGCCACATCTAGGAAATGCATATTGGTCTAAAATCATATGTCCAATCTGCCTAAACTACCCCCTGAGACTGAGCCTAAAAAGGACACCCAAATAAAAGCACAACCACTAGACTCATCTAAGTTGACCCTTCTATAATGGGTCAAGGAATTAGGAGCATTGGCTTATAAAAGTACAAACTTGAAGATAAAAAAGCTTCCCACTATGATCTCACTATTTGATAAGTCAATTGACTCTATGAGAAGGGTGAAGAAGAAGAAGATAGAAGAAAACATTGGGTGGAGTTTGATTTTAGAAGAAAGAGAGGAGGTATAATCTCTTAGAAAGAGACAAGAAAGGAAGATGGGTTAGTCTCCTTTCACTGAGGACTTTTAGTTCTATATAGAGTCCCACACTAGAACATTGATGTTCATTCATGAGGGCACTAAATATGAAAATAAAGAGTTAGAAAAAGAATTAGAGACCCTCAGGGAATAACAATAGGTAATCCATGTTCCCTTTAAAATAGAATAAGATGTCTAGAATGCAACATTGAGGTTATATGAGATACTATATAATATTGATTTTTTGAGGGCACAATTGGCCCCCAAAAAACTACAATAATTAAATTATTTAAGGCTCTCAAGGAAGATGAGACCAAACTATTTTTTTGGTTTTGTATAACTTGAATAAGGCTTTCAACCATATTAATTTAATGTCACCCTTGGAGGTAGAAAATGCATTAATCTAATGGTCATTAGGACCCAAGAATCCCAAGAATTGATTACATTTACTGAAGCTTTAGTCATGAAGATCACTACGTAGGAGAATTAAGCAATGCATATTTTGAATGAATTGGAGTTAAGACATGTATGGGATGACATAAGGAAGTTGGTAATTAAGTATATTTTTGATCGAATATTATAAAAAGCCTAAAATAATTTCAAATAGAGTCCACAGGGATTAAATTTAGAAAGTATTGAGGCTAAGTTGTGTTTGGTGGGGAAGAAGGCCATTGAAGTAGAAATATTTTGAGTAGGCTTTAGATCCACTAAAGCTAAGCATGAAATATTGATGGCATAAGTGAATAGGGTGAATAGACTATCTCTTCTAGACATGAACATAATATAGGTGTAACATGCTATTAGATACAAACACTATTAAGAACTGAAGGCCAAGAGGAATTCTAGTTTATAACCACCTACTAATTTAACAAGTTCTTCAGCTACCACTTCCAGTTAGCTCTAGATACCACTTCAGTTCCAACCTTGACAATGAGCAATGCCATACAATCATTGAGTAAGCCTTAGTTAAAAACTATTTTTTTATACAAATTTTGCATGTATTTATTCAAGATAATAAATGAATAGTTAAGCTTCATTTCATTCATGTCATAATTAACTAAATTATTTTTTTCTAGAATGCACATGTTTCATGATTATTGTAATATAATTTATAACATTCAATTCTACAAGGTTGAACTTAAAATTAAGTTTTGTGCAATAAAAAATGTAAACTGAAGGTTCATTACACTTGGAGGATGAGGTGACCCCTTCCCCAAGTCTTTCAATACATTTAAAACCCTATTTTAAAGGGTTAGAGTTTTTGATCAATACAAAAAGAAATTGATTAATTGATTGTCATGCAACTGTGTTTGTTCTTTCTTATTCCTTTTTTGTGTTATTGAAATTTTAGCTTCCTTGTCTATATCAACTCAGTAATTTTGAAGTGCACAAATGATACAAATGAATCTAATTGTTATAATTAATGTATGTTGATCTAAGATGTGTAATAACTATTGAAGATTAGTAAATTTCATTGATTTGAGCAATTAGCTTAGACTATGTTGATCTTTTGAAGTGTGCATGAGTATTTATTTTCAGTAAAGTATTCTAGGTGTGTGTTGTAGCTACTCTAGATAACTTCCTAGTCTGAGCTATAATTTCTCAAATAAGGGTGTGCAACAATAACTCTAAAGAAAGCAACCTTTAGCTGAGATCACTAAGTTCCCTGTACCTATTTCCCCAAACTGTTTAACCATGCTTGTTTGTGAGTGTGAAATACTTACAAATGGAAAACATTAGTCTTGGAGATACTCATCCACCAAATAAATAGCATTGGAAGTAACCTTTCCATAGAGTCTTCTTTTTTACCTTACCTTTCCCTCATTTTGAGTTTTTTTGACATCTACCCATCATAGAGTATTTTTTTGTCTAGCCAACTCTCTTAGCGTTTACTTTATTTTATATTTCACACATCTATCCAAAAACATTGTTAAATAACCTACAATCTCAACCTAATATTCCACCACTAAGTTTTTTTAATTGCATACTTGCAACTCATGCCCTAGAGTTGAACTTTGTTTCCATAGAGATCCTAAAATGTTAGAGGCTACCTCATTCAAGTTTTGTGGTATGCATAAAACCCACATCAATAAGGTGAAGTTATCATAAGTTCAAAGAAAGGGATTTGAGATGGGATATGTGAAATTTTAGTTATAGGATCCCATTCATCATGTCCAATTAATTTTTTATCAGATAAAGGTGTATAATGTTGAACTCAATCCTATGAGGATGTAATGAAAGTGCATTTATATTGATATTTTTAGTGTGTATTTGATTTAAACTTAGTAAATATGGGATGATTGATTGTGTCTGATTGTATTGAATTAGATAACGTGGTTGAATAATTAGTTGTGTCTTGAGAGGAAGAAGTACCAACAATAGCTGACTGTGGAATTTCTAAGTGAGGTGTCTTGGTTAATGGAGGGGTAGAAGTTATATCAATATAAAGTAAGTTAGTGTCTAATTGCATCATTTTTTTAGACACTTATGAGTTAGTATAATTGATTTAAATTGGTTCCATGTGCCCTAATTCTATGAGATGAGATGAGTAAGAATCTTGAATAGTATAAAAATTTGGGAAGTTGTAGTTTGAAGTTAGATAGGGACAGATAAAAGAAACTACTCTCCTCATATTATTCATATTAACAACATTATTATCATGATGTTAGCATTTGATCCACATAAATTTCAACATTATTAGTAGTGGGAGGTTGGGTAGTACTAGCTTGATGATTAGGAAGGGGATCCTTGTAAATAATTAGGTGAGAATTATCTTGATTAAGGTCTTCATGTTTGGTTTGGTTTCATGAGCCTTAGCTTCTAATTCATAAGCTTGTTTATGTGTACGTATGAGTGATTCATGGTCAAATTTAGGTTCGAGAAGATATTCCATAGCAAAGGTTCTTGTTTGGAGACATGTTTCATGCGAATGGCCCTAACTTGCATTATACCAACATAATTTGTGTGGATCATACCAATGTTTGGTAGGATGAGTATGATCAATATCTTGTGGTGAAGGCTAAAGAATACACTTTTGAATCTATACTAAAGAAAGTGGTTTATGTATATCTCCATTATTTACTTGAGAAAATGTAGGACTAGGATGAGGATTTTTGGAAATTGAGGATGAAAGAACAGACTCCATAAGACCACTAGGAGTAATAGCTTGAATGTTGTGTATGTAATCATAGGCATCTATAACACCATAATTGGTTGCATATCTATTTTTATCTTTCATAAGCATTCAAGTTACTCTAGGAGGGTGCAAAGTCTCAAATTATCATATAAAAAAGTCTTGACATTTGGATTTATTGAAGGATTATTCTAAATATTTTGGAGAATGAGTCCTCATATGATATTATAGTTTGGGGTGAAGAGCATTAGTGAATAAGTGAAATAAATTGTCATCTAACACGTTATTATTAACTTCACCAACTCAACCCATGAAAGTGTGAATTGACTTATTCCCATCAAGGGAGTGTAATGGTAAAATTCAATTCAAAGATGCATGAAGAAGTTGATAGGCCACAAATTCTCTTGTAGTAGGATACACATAGGAAGGTTTTTATGAGATCAATCAAGAACAACAAGCAATAGGGTGAAGCTCATGCAACCCTTGGGAATTAGGTCATCATGAAAGAATATAAGGTGCATTAAGAAAGTAATAAATACCCTATCACAAAGGGAGGCATTCCATTTATAATACATAGGACATAAATAAACTCTTTGGATGTACCTACTGCCAAGAAGAAAGGGATTGAGCCAATAAAAACTACACCATCTTTATTTACAAGGAGATTAGAAAGAAATCCAGTGGATTAGAAGGAAATATATGAAAAGGGTACACACACTTTTACTTGGCATAAGGATAATGAAAATAATCTCATGAGGAGTCATGCATCACATGCTTGTATAAAAGTGTAAATCCAGATAAAATAGTTGCTTATGGTGCATTTTTTCAAGCAACTATTTTGCATGAGGAAAACAAGGAAGATATGGAATAGTTATCTAGGGACATGTGGTTGGTTTAATATAGGGTGATGTTACCCCCAAAAATTGGCTAAGTAAAAAAATACTAACACACCTAAGTGCACATCAGGAAAATACATAATAATGTGAATAGTTGAGGAGTGGAGTGCACAATCTAAACTAATAACCTATGTGTGTAGTCAAACTAAACTACTAACATGATAGGCACACATTACCAAAAATTGTGCTGATGTGCTCTACAAAAAATAGTATGATCCAAAAATGCAACTATCTAGACCTAGGAACCACAATGGAGTTTTTAGGGGATAAAAAACATAAGTAAACTCTGACAACATATCTTGATAGACAATTATGAAGTGACAGTGGAAGACAATGATAGATGACATTGATCAACAAAACACATTAATTGCTATGTGGGTAGAACAACACAATAACTATAAGGTTGCTTCAATTGATGGTAAAAATGTCTTTTAGGAGTCTATAAAAGGCATATGTAACATCAAGAAAAGTAGTGAAAATTACAATAATTCTAGAAATAATTTTTGATGTTGTAACTAAAAAAAGTTTAGAGAGTTCCAAACATTACATACATGCTACCAAATTGTATAAAATATAGATTAAGTAATATGGAATTAGCTTAGGATAGAGATAGGACTACTGTTGAAATAAATAACAATGTAAGTGTTGAAGTTCCTTGTAAAGCATGAACAATTATGTAATATTGAGAAGCCAATTAATAAAGCTATAAAATTTACTCTATGATGATTGTCTAAGTTCATTATGACATTACTACTTCATTAGGTTTAGTTGTCGCTTACTCAATCATGTCTTACTAATGATTAATGAAATTTATATAGAATAAGTACATCTAAGCTACTGTTAACTATGACTTAATGTTAGTGCACATGTGTAAAAGTGTTTTAGAACATGCTCCAACCCCCTTACTATTACATGCACCAACCCAAACCTATCATGGCTTGCCCTCTCTATGCCTCAAGTGAGCATACAATGTCCCCTTGTGGGATATGTTGATGTGGGATTTGATACATTAAATATTGAGGAGCATGATTGGATTGATGTGTTCATGATAAATAATTTAGACTAGACTGTAACACCAACATCTCTTATAATAAAAAATATAGAACATCTGAATGTTATTCCTCATCCCCATTCACCTCCCACAAACCCTCTTGATGGTATTTATATGCATATTCACTAAAAAGTACCTAGGTATTGTGCTTACAAAGCCTTTTAAGATCAAATAGTCAGTATGATAACATCCATAAAAGAGTTTCAAAATCAAAATCAATATTTCTATCTAAAAAGCACATTATTTTAAAATAAGATTACATATACATATAATCTATAGCATGCAAGTGTTGATCATATGTATACACCTCTATCCAAATATTTCGTGCCTCAAAAGACTTCATCTTAATAATGGAATCCAACATAGCATACATCTACAACCAGTGATTTAAAAAGTGTTCATAAGAGTTCAAGTGAAATTATTTAGAATAAGTTTATTACATTATCTCTTATGCATCCTTAAATGAAATAAAAATACTATTGTGCCTATCATAGAATGCATGGACATCATATAGGAAATTATTGGGATTTTAAGATAAAAATACAAAGTATTATTGATAGTGGTGATCCTAAACTAGATAAATACATCAAACCACCACCTGAGTTAAGAATAACTTCTAAAATCAAGCAACCTACTCACACTATGATTGTATCTCCTAAATGTTTATAAAAAAGGAAGGTTTCAAAATAAATAATTAGAACATGAAAGGTTACAAAAGGTAAAATTAGAAAAAGAAAGGTGAAAAAAGGAATAATTAGAATAATAAAGGTTACAAAAGGGAAAAATTAGAATAAAAAGGTTAAAAAATGATAAAAATGGCCAAACTAGAATGAGAAAGGTTACACAATTAGAACAAAAAATGTTACAAAAGGTAAAATTAGAAAAAAAAGGGTACAAAAAGAACAATTAGAATACTAAAGGTTACAAAATGTAAAAATAGAACAAGAAAGGTTATAAAAGGAATAATTAGAACAAAAAAAATTACAACAAGAAAGTTTATAGAGGGAACAATTAGCCAAACAAAGGTTATAAAGGGAACGAATAGGAAAAGAAATATTAAAAATAAATAAATAGAAAAACTAAATGTTACACAAGGAATGATTAAAAAGGGAACAATTAGATAATAAAAGGTTACAAAAGGAACAAATGAGAAAGGAAAATTTACTAAAAGAGAAATCACTAAAAGAAAAGTTGCAAAAATAAGAAAAAATCCTTAAGAAAGGTTTTCCTACAAAGTATATTCAAAAGAAAGATATACTTAAAAAGTCTAGTGACACAAGAGTGGTTCCTAAGGAGAAAACTAAAAATCATTCCCTAAATCTAGGACCTTTGATTCTTAGTATTCACAGCAATGGTGATAAATACACTAATGTTGAGATTTTCATGAAGTTAATATATGCAACATCACACTTCTCCAATAACTTGGGTATGACATACAACACTTGGGTAATATTATTAGGCCTCAACATTGAATTGGATCCATTGAGATTCCAATAACACTTGGGATCAAAACCCGTTCCATTAAATTTCACATCAACCTTGATTTAGATCAATATAATGAAAAATTAGGAAGATCATGACTAAGATCAATGTGGACAACACTTAGTAAAGATCATGACTATGTTACATTTGAACATGAAGGTGAAACTATTACCATTTCATGAAATAAATATTATTTAGAATAAGATAAAAATGTAGGAAATATTTATTCAAAATATGATATAGGGATTAAAAATCAACACCACATTTAAATTGGTGATCTAACACATAAATTTAAAGGAAATCACATATTTTATGCAGAAACTCCACGGGAGCATCTTTTTGAACACATCATCGGTTAAGATTTAGTGTTACCTATCTTAGATATATTATTCATGATTATTTGTTGGATCATCCTTAAATATAATTCTATCTTGTATATAGAGTTTGGTCTTGATCATTCTTCTCACCCTTGATTTTGATTTCAATTGGCCTTTGCCTCTTGATTGTTAACTTGATTTGAACATCCATGACACTTATCCTATAATGATTATAGAGCACATCCTTTGTGGATTTGATTGAGCTTACATGATCATATACATATATATTTACATATCACAGGATCACACATATTCTTTCACAATGGGGGCATGATGACCCTTATCTCCACATATGATCTTGAGTTACATTGTTAAGATTCACATATAAAGTGGATGTATATTTCATGATTTCACTTTCTCCACATAGAAACGATATCATAGCTAGTGCATACTATGACTTGACGCATGATAAAAATTATTTAGATTCCTTCCTTTCTTCTATTTTTATAACCATTTCCACTTGTCCTAATTTTTTAATATTTTTAATATTTAAAAAAGAAAAAAAATTAAGAAAATACAAAAACATTAAAAATATGAAATAAATAAACAATCATGACATAAACATGAAATGATTTATAGACTACATTATATACATAAGTTATTTATTTAATTTTTGGTATATGGTATATTATCATCATACACACATACATCTCACTGTATATGAGTGTGGTGCATGACATATGGGTTACACACAAACATATTGTTAGAATAATGAATATTTAAGCTTACCTAGGGTTAATAGGGTAAGTTATTTATTACCTAGGGTTAATTTTATTTACCTAGGTTAATTTGTTTTATTTTTGAGAATCTCTCAACAATATATTTGTCCGTAGTATTTGAAAACAATAGTTTGTTTTCTCTATTTTGTAATCACTACAAATAGTTTGTTGTCGTGAAACAAATTATTTGTATTATATATACTTTACACTCTATGAGAAATTAACGTGATATTAATGAGAAAATACAGAGAATTTATAGGATTATCACCTATTTTTTAGGTGTGAAAAATTTATTTTATTCTCTGATATTATTTGCAGGTTATTTGTTGTGGGTTCTTTCTCCTGGATTGATCCTGTGGATCCTGTGTATCTCCTGCTCATTCTTTCATGGTATCAGAGCATGGAGTTACAGTTGAAGATCCTCTTCCCTAAAAATTTTTCATCATTTTTCATCTATTAACATAGTCAAGAACATTATTTTATTGATGTGTTATAGATATTTGTTATTCTTTCACATTCTGGTTCTTGTTTACAAGTTTTTGTTGGAAATTTATGTACTTTATGCTCATTAATGACCGTAAAGATTTCCAAAATCATAATTTTTTTCATAGGGGTGTAGAAAATAAAGTTAGGAATCCATTTCAATTTGAATTTTTTCATTCCATGCTGGTCGTACAGTGCTTTCCTTAAAAAACTGGCTGACTGGTTCCTTTTGGTAGACTACAGTACCTGTATGATTTTCTGATATGGTAGACCATACGGTTGAATTTTTAAAAATATAAGACATGTTCATGAAATATGAATATTATATCTTTCATTCCATATAAATTAGGATGAATTTGGACCAGGCCATATAGTGTTTTGGAAGGTTACAACAGGAATTTAAAAAACTATTTTTAGTTTCCAGCATAGCCGTATGGTTTCATCCATTTTAAGTGCCTTATACTACATAAAATCAAACTATGATAATTTTATGTGTTATCAGACATACCAAGATTTAATTTCCACTTGAGAAGGATGGATTTGGACTAGGTCGTATATTCCTTTGGGTAGATCCTATGGAGCCAATT
Organism: Torreya grandis; assembly: GCA_037957365.1. Lineage (NCBI taxonomy): Eukaryota > Viridiplantae > Streptophyta > Pinopsida > Cupressales > Taxaceae > Torreya > Torreya grandis. The sequence goes on from JARHVA010002025.1 coordinate 768,481, forward strand.
CTGCATTTGTTGAGAGGTGTTTTCCTTGGCCTGTGTTTACAAATTTCTTAGAAATTTCCCTGATCACCATGCCTTACTGGAACAAGAGATTAATTATGATAAAGCCAAACATTATTAGCATTTATCTCACATGTGTGAGTCATTTTGGCTTATTTTTTATTAATTTCTTAATTTTAGTGGTTTAAATGCAAGTCTCTAGCTTTAAAAGTAAAAATTTGACTTTGCTAAAGTGGCTAGAGGTATTTTGTTAAAAATTTGTAGGGAGGAAGTCTTGGGGTCAAATAATCCATTTTTTTTACTTTTTTATAAGCTAAGGCTAAAATTTTTTTTTGTTGGGAGACGTTAAATTGTAATGGGAGGGGTGTTTTGAGGAAAAATGAATGTCTAGGTTATTCTTGTCAACTTCATCGTCTTCCTTGAGAATGGAATCCCAATTGTTTGAACCCATAAATTCTACAAATTACCATGTTTAGAAGTTGAAAATTCAACAACTCCTTCAATCAAAGGGCTTATGGAGAATTTTTTTTGAAACAACACCTACAACATTCACCACTGAAAAAGACAAATATGCATATGGGTTTAAGCAGGATGAGGCTCTTGGATTGATTTGCCTCAACATCTCAGATAATATTCAATTTCACATTGAAAATGCTACTATGCCAAAAGAGGCATGGGAAAAATTTAAAAACCTATTTGGCAAATTTAATGAGTTTAAAATTTTGTAATTAGATGCAGAATTGAGTACTCTCTCTCCATCAGATTTCCCTTTAATAGATGAATTCTTGGCAAAATTCAAATTTATAAGGTCACAATAGAAAGCTGGTGACAAGGATAAAAGTGATCAGGAGTGAATTTTCATGATTTTTTCAAAGTTGAAAGGACCATATAGTGTTTTTTCCTCTACTTTTTATAGTATGATGGATACATTAGGTGATGAATTCAAATGGCCTTCCTTTGAAGTTTTTTGTGAAAGATTGACTAGGTAGCAAATAAAATTAATGGCCTTAGATGCTATACCTAGTCCTAGTCATGCTCTAGTTTCTAATTATTCTAAAGGAAAACCTTCACCTAAGTCTAAACAAAAGCAAGCACCTTCAAATAACCCTCTAGAGTCCACCACCCAAACACCTCATCATTTTAAATCTACTAAGACCAAAAAATCCTTTAAGCAAAAGAAGAAAACATTTGGTCCATGTAATTTTTGTGGTGGTCATAATTATGATGAAAGTAGATGTTTTAAGAAGATGGAAGCATTAGAGGTAGCAGTTAGACAACACAAAATTTCCAATCCATCTCCATCTCCTTCTACTTCTCTTGCAGGAAAAGGGAAAGCACTTTCAGCCAGGGCTATATCTTCATGTCATGATCAGTGGATTTTTGACTCAGGTGCTTCTCACCATCTCACACATTCTAAGGATCTATTGACTTCTCTTATAGATTGCAACACATCACATATTGTTATGGGTAACTCCTCATAGATTGAAGTTTTGGGATTTGGTACTATTGATAAATAAGATGGATGTTTTAAAAATGTATTGCTTGTACCCCAAATCTCTTCTAATCTTCTCTCTGTATATCAAATATGTAATCCTAGTACTTGTAAAACTATGGAGTTTACTTCACATGATGTTGTAATAAGAGAATGTAATGATCCTAGTGAGATAGTTGCTATAGGTGCAACAGACCATACTGCAAGACTCTATACTTTTGATAAGTTTGAGTCTTTTATGTCTTCTAGTTCTTCACTTATAGCACATGGTAATAATCTCAACAAATTGTGGCATGAGAGATTAGGACATTTGAGTTATGGATATATGCAACAAATGAGTAAAAAACATCTTGTAAAAGGCCTTCCTAAGGTCTCATGTATTGATGGGGTGTGTCCTGGTTGTCTAGTTGGTAAACAACACCAGGATCCATTTCCAGTTGGTAAGGCCACATGTGCAAATGCACCGTTAGGGTTGGTTCATAGTGATTTGATGACTTTTCCAAATCGTTCTTTTTTAGGGGCTAAATATGCACTCAAATTCATTGATGATTTCACTCGTAAAACTTGGGTATATTTTTTCAAGTTGAAAAGTGAAGTTTTTGAGACTTTTAAGGCTTTCAAAACCTTTGTTGAAAAATAATCATCTCTTCCTCTTAAGAAGATACACACTGACAATGGGGGGGAATATGATAGTAATGCTTTTTATGATTTTTGTATTGAGCATGGGATACAACACCAGTTCACTGTACCACACACTCCTCAACAAAATGGTGTAGCAGAGAGGAAGAATCAAACATTGAAAGAGATGGCTAATTGTATGATTCACTCTAAAAAATTGGGTCCACAATATTGGGCTAAAGCTGTAAATTGTGCAAACTACATTCAAAATCGTATGCCTCACAAAGCTGTGCAAAATATGACACCAAAAGAATCTTGGTCTGGGATCAAGCCTAATATTTCAGATTTTCACATCTTTGGGAGTCAAACATGGGCATTTGTTCCTGATGACAAACGTAAAGCATTGGAGAAGAAAAGCCAACCACTCATTTTTTTGGCTATTGTGAAGATGTAAAAGCCTACCATCTTTTTGATCCTGTCACACATGATGTGTTGTTTCGACGGGAAGTTTAGGTTGATGAGCTACCCACTCCATAGGAGTGTACATCTAGTTCTTCTTCTCCCCCTCCTTCTTCTACTGAGGATAGTGAGGATTTGATTTCTATTGTTGATGATGATGATGTTGCACTTGTTCAACCACCACAACCATATTCTTCACCACCCTTGCCCAAGTGGGCAAAGAACACTCTATAGGTAGCTGGTTCTTTTGTTGGTGATCCATTTAATTCTCATCACACTTGCTCACAGACATCTGGTGTTGCTCTTTTGGGACAAGCTTATATAGATGATCCAGTGTTATTTTCTGAGTCAATTGGTATACCCAAGTGGGATGTTGTTATGTATGATGAGTATTCTTCATTTATGAAGAATGATACTTGAAATCTTGTCCCTCTTCCTAAGGGAAGAAAAATTGTAAAATGTAAATGGGTCTATAGGACCAAATATGCTGCAGATGGATCAGTAGATAAGTACAAAGCTAGATTAGTAGCTAAGGGTTTTTCATAGGTTGAAGGGGTTGATTACTCTGAGACTTTTTCCCCTATAGCTAAGATGGATTCTATTCGGCTTGTACTCTCTCTTGTTGCTTCAAATTCTTGGTCTATTTTTTAGATGGATGTGAAGAGTGCTTTCTTGTATGGTGATCTCCATGAGGAGATCTATATGGAGTAGCCTCTAGGATTTGTGTAGGACTCATCATTGGTTTGTAGACTCTGTCATTCTCTTTATGGCCTCAAACAAGCTCATAGAGCTTGGTATGAGAAGATGGATAATTTTCTTTTGAGTTCTAGTTTTATTCATTATGAGTCAGATCATAATGTATACATCTTGAAGCAAGGTGAGGAGCTTGTCATATTGGTTTTGTATGTTGATGATCTCATCCTCATTGGCAGTTTAGATTCCTTGATACATGACATTAAGGACAAGTTGGTAGATAGGTTTGATATGACAGATCTGGGAATTATACATTATTTTCTTGGTCTTCAAGTTTTTCAGTCTTTTGAGGGCATCTCTATTGGATAATAGAAGTATGCGATAGATCTTCTTCATCAATTTGGCATGGCTGATTATAAGCCTACCTATTGTGTTATCTGCCACTTGTATGACTCCTCTTGTTGATTCAACTTTGTATAGGCAACTTGTAGGTAGTCTTTTATACCTGACTCATACCTATCCTGACATCACATTTGCTGTGAACCTTGTCTCTTAGTTCTCATATGAGCCTCATGAGAGTCATTGGCAAGCAGCCAAGCATATTTTGTACTACATTTAGGGCACCACTCACTTTGGTATACATTACACACCACAAAGTTCTACACAACTTGTTGGATACACTGACTCTAATTGGGCTGGTGATGTTGACACTCACAAGTCCACTTGCAAATTTTATTTCACACTTGGTTTAGGTCCAGTTGCTTGGGCATGGAAAAAGCAAACTACTATTGCATTATCCTCTACTGAGGCTGAGTATCGAGGTGCTGTCAAAGCTAGTCAGGAGACACTTTGGCTTCAACAGTTGCTTGGAGAGTTTGGCTTCACACAGTAGGGTCCTACTACTCTTTGGTGTGATAACCAAAGTGCGATTGCTATTTCACGCAATATTGTTGAGCATCAATGGAAACAACACATTGAGATTCACATGCACTTCATTCTACATCTTATTCAAGATGGATTTCTTTCTTTGGAGTTTGTGCCTACAACTAAGCATATTGTAGACATCTTCACTAAACCTTTGGCTTCTCCTTGTTATCTTTAGTTACGAGTGATGCTTGGGGTGAAGGAAGTTGTCTTTGGGGGGGATTTCCCATGAAGTCCTTCCTTCCTTTATTTTTCATATATTTTGATTGGTTTGTACATGGGTACCTTATCAGGCTTAGTAGCTGGGACCCATATTTGTTTGTCATTCTCCCTATGTTTTGCTTAAGTGAGGGTGTTAGAATAATGAATATTTAAGCTTACCTAGGGTTAATAGGGTAAGTTATTTATTACCTAGGGTTAATTTTATTTACCTAGGTTAATTTGTTTTATTGTTGAGAATCTCTTAATAATATATTTGTCCATAGTATTTGAAAACAATAGTTTGTTTTCTCTATTTTGTAATCACTAAAAATAGTTTGTTGTCATGAAAAAAACTATTTGTATTATATATACTTTACACTCTATGAGAAATAAACGTAAGATTAATGAGATAATACAGAGAATTTATAGGATTATCACCTATTTCTTAGGTGTGAGAAATTTATTTTATTCTCTAATATTATTTGCAGGATATTTGTTGTGGGTTCTTTCTCTTGGATTGATCCTATGGATCTTGTGTATCTCCTCCTCATTCTTTCACATATAGATGTTGGACTTTCCTCTACCTAGTGACCATGATAATATTGGGTGCATATTATTGCATAAATTTCACTATTACAAGTTATATATTTTTGACATTTATACCATGTTGAGCTACATATATTGCTTACACATGTCTTGCTAGTTACTCATATCTTAAACAATACTACCTGAATATGCTATTATATTATAATGTGCTATTGATACATATGTATGGTGTAATATAATTCCTCATTATATGATTTATTGATTTTGTTACTCTATTACATGATAGGCTACTTTGTGTTTGTCTATTGTGTGTGGCCCTTTGGACTTAATTGCAACATGTTTAAGTCCCTTGCTTATTTTATGCAATAAAAAATGCATCATGTCTATAAATCAATCATGGCTCATAGAAGATAGAGCATACCTATACTTTTTATTGGGAATACATTTGTTAAGTGAGAGCATGACCAATATGGGGATCCACTAGACCTGATTAGGGAAACACTTATCATAATACACCATACTAAGAAAGGTTCCAAAGCCTCCAGTCTAACATAATCATGCAATAACCCTAAAGGGGGTCCTAGGTTTTAATATTTCACCTATGATTATAACAAAAAAATAAATATAATCTAGTGCTCATCAATGTTTATGGCACAAAGTGGGGGTTAGAAATAAAATAAAAATTAAACATGCATAGAAGACATATACTCATGTCAATGTCTATAAAATCCTAATGCATGGAAGAGAAGCACAACTATATTATCTATCTAATCTTACAAATGAGAAATAAAGTTAAGAATGCTTACCTTGAAGACAAACCCACCGAGACTCAATCTCTCTCTTGGCCAAGGTGCTTCACAAGAGGTTATTATGGTATGTAAGGATGACAAAGACAAATCAAATCTAGGCTACATAACCTATCAATGCATCCAAAAAACTTATCCACAAGACAAAATATGTATCTTTAAAGAAAGCATGGAACCCTAAGCTTTACTTTTCAAGTAGAATGGTTAATAAGCAGATTTTCATTTGTATTTAGTTATTATTTGATTATTTTTTATCAAATGGTGAGAAATGAACTTTTATATATAGGCATATCTTATCCTAAATCCTTCCAAAAATGTTACTCAATAGGGTTGACCCAATGAACATTGTACAATTTTGATCAATTGTTCACTAGGTCTTGAGCTAGGTTCGATAAAGGTCAAAATAGATCCTAGGTAAAAATAACCCAAAATTGTATAGGGTAGACCCCATCAACCCTATACAATCAACTAAAAAATGGGATAAAGGTAAGGAAAAGGAAGATAAAATCTATCAAAAGTTTAGAATAGGTTCAACTAAGAAGATCAAGCTTAAGGTAAATGTTTTAAGAGACAAGTGTGTAGATAACATGTGGCAAAAGGGACAATAATATTATGAAGTACCAATGGTGTTTCCAGCCCTTTCCTAGTGCACCCCTTAAGGTGTGAACTTAGAGAGATTGAGACTCGATGGGTTATTGCAAGATACAAGGTGTTAGTAATCAATAAAAGTTTGAAAATATTATATGTATACATATGCCCCATTTGAAGCTCATCACGTGTTATGTGAGTGCAACATAGGATGGTGATTCGAGAAATAGAACATGATAACCCATAATGATGATACTAAGTAAAGTGAAATAAGAAAAAAATAAGATAAAGGAAAGGATAAAATTGAAAAACACATACCTTTACTTACCTTAGTGTTGTAGATAAATTAGTAGACTACAAGAAAAGTGAAGGCATCCAAATGTGAAGAACACAAAGTGAACCTATAGAAGTTAGTGAAAAAAATAGCTAAAAATTGAAATTTTTGGAAGATAGACATATGATATTGGAAAATATTCTCTATAGCATCACAAATCTAGAAAATTTTACGGTTTGAAAAATAGATGAGTAAAAACAAAGATAGAGCCAAAACAAGGAATTTGCAGGAAAATAATTAAAAGATTTGAATTTTTAAGTGATTTTAAATAGGATGAAATGAAATTCATTTGTTATTTTTGACTTGTGAAGGAGAGAAAAAGAGCTCTGAGAAACCAAATGAGCTAGGATGGTGAGGAGATGATAGGCTAGGCGAGAGGGACCTCTAGAGGTAGCAGGGGGTAGAGGACATGTAAGCAACTAAGAATACTAAGCCAATTTTTGAAATTTTTAGTGTTTTAAGTGTATTTTTATAAATTTTTAATTTTTATTATTTTAAAATGTCAAAATGAAACCAAATTAGTTTCTATGGGTAGGAAAAACTAATTAGAGAAATGGGTTTGAAGGGTTTGGGAAAATAACTTCCAGAAGGCACTTTTTCCACAAATGTAAGGGGTTAGCAATGAATAACAATTGGGTTGACCCAATCGACTTAGTAGGATAAAAATGGGCAAAATCCACACTATCAACCTAGTAGGTATGTGCTGACCCTATACATTTTACAGACTACCAACCTAGTATAGTTTGCCAACTAGTCTAAAAAGTCTAGAATGACAATGTAGTACTAGGGGGATGAAAATAAGATGGTTGACTTAGATTTTTAAGTCAACCAAGCTAAAAATAGGGAAATTTTTGTCAAACTAGTTTGGCCAAAGAACCAAAATAGTATGAAAATGCATGCAAGTGACCTAAAGAGTGCTAGAATGACCCAAAATGACCAACTAAGGGATAAAAGGGGTGAAAAAATAGGTAAAAATGAATAAATTAAAGTGATTTAGGCTTATTTTTTGATTAAAATTTTAAAAATAATGTATTTTGACTATACATGACATGGAGGATCTAATACATCTTTTATTGTTTCTTGATTATAGGGATGACCTTGATTTTGGTGATTGGTAGATGTGTCATGGCTACCAGATCTACTAGAGCATTTGATGATAGGAGAAAGGGTGATACTGATCTCTATAGGCCTGGGTGGCATAAAAAAGATGTGTAGGATATCCTTGAGCTTAGATTTATTAGTCATATTCTTGGGATGTTGGGAATAGTTGACTAACACCTTTAGGTGGGAGGTGGAGGGGGATATAATAGAGGTGGTTATCACCCTAGAGGATGGACATTATATATTAGGACTATCAATAATAGGGACACCTATGATGACTGGGATACCATATAGTGATAAGGAGAGGTTAGCCTTAGCCGTATGGGCTATAGGCTCAAAGATGATAGATGTAGGCCAGAGAGTGAGTATGTTTGATGTGTATACCTCATATATTTTGGATATATAAAATGTTATGATAGGACTTGTGATAGTATGAGTGTTATTCCATAAGTTATATGGAAAGCTGCCATAGTTCATGATAGCTTTGAGTTAGATGATACTAGAGGAGAGAGTACTATTTGATCTAGGATCTATCATCTAGGTCTAGCTCATATATGACATGTATGGAGTATTAGTAAGAGGGTATAAGTCTATTATATTGATTATTTTACTGATGGCATAGATTAATGAGAGGTTCCCCATGTATCAACTGGTTGGGTTTCCCCATGCAGTTGATGATAGGGTACCTTGGGTATTGAGATGGAGATAAAACTAGGTAACATGGGTCATGCCCCATATGCCATCATTGTAGATAATGAGATGGGTAAACATAGTATGGTAGCTTTATAGGCACATATTAACTACATGGAAAATCTAGGACACAATTTCACCAACTTTAGTGATGATAGAGGTGATAAGACATTATACTTGGTGGATAACTACATATTCGATGGCATGAGTACCAAGGTAGATGGGCTTACCTCACCCAGTGGCATTGATAGTAGTGCCTATGGTTTGGGCCCAACATGTTAGAGTGATGTAGGGGAGAGGATACTAGTGGTTAGGTTGATGCTCAAGCCACCTCATGAGAGACTATAGATTGGTTGAGTATGACAAGCAATAAAGTGAGAGGAAATAGATGTGAAGGTGAGATCACCATAGGTACCACTACAAAATTTGTAGTAATATGAGAAGTTACCAATAAGGACATAACATCAATTAAGGTAGGAGGAGTAGGAGATAGTAGAGACCATGGATATCTCAGATGACCCAGTAGGCGAGTTAGGGTAGAGGTGGACTATAGAGAGGCCACTCAGGCATAGGCTGAGAAGAACTTGAGTTATGCTTGTAAGATTTTTTTTTTAGGAGGTGACCAATAGAGGAGGCCTTTAGAGGTTGCATAGATGGAGATACTCTAATTGGTGGTCATGCAAATGGTGAGATAGTTGTAGATAATACACAGACTGGTAATAAAAGATGATAAAATTCTTAATTTTATTTTGAAATATACTAGAGATAAATAGATTTTGAGATATATCAATGATCAATTATCTATTTGGTATGATTTTTATAGGTGTATTAAAGGACAAGGAGATCATATGGGGGTCCCTTATAAGGGGATCAATCTATGATGTCCTAGATGAGACACTGATGCCATATAACCCTGTTACACTAGAGGACCCCAGGATGCCATCTTCCCCAACTCAAGAAAGTTGGTTTAGACTAGCTAAAGAGGCAATGAGATAGATACGAGCATGTAGATAGAGGGTAAATCCACAAGCAAGGATGGGTGAAGGTGAGACATAGGCATGGTAGGCCCTAGTAGAGGTGAGAGCTTATCATCTAGCTATAGTGACATAGATGACATAAGCACATGCTCAAGAGAGAGTGATACAAAAGAAGGAGAGAGACACATTTGGAGACCTTGGCCTCATTGGCATAGGTGTAGGCTCAAGTATTTCATCTACAAGGGTAGGTTTTAGGACTAAGATCTCAGATGGCCTTATTAAAACATTATGTTTGGAGGAGTTAGATTGAGGCATCTATAGGTAGTGTGGCTAGGCCATGAGATAAGAAGGATGGGGCCCAGCCATAAAGCTAAAACAATTGTATATGTTTTTATTTTTGTATCAAACTCATGACATGTGTGTGTGTGTGTGTATGGATTATTTTGGCATTCTATATATTGGTTGTATATGTTATCATTATGGTTGTGGTTGTTGGTGATTTAGACATATTTGTTTCTATCATATATATTTATATATTTGTTGTATATGCTATAGGAAGTATATGAGGTGTGGTTTCTTTTCTAGCATTATGTAGGACACATGCATGGTTAAAAAGAAATAGGCAAAAAGGACTTGGTAAAATATAATCAATCAAGAAAATGTACTACACACTATTTCAAGTTGGGAAACATGTAATAACAAGAAAATGACCAAGTATAAAAAACCAAAGGGGTGGTAAATAAGATGGTAAAAATGAACAATTTATTTTTAAACCAAGTGAAAGATTTGGCACCAAATTAAAACAAGTAAAAATCATACTAAATCACGTTGGGAACTATGAAAATAATGTAATAAAGTAGAAGACATGTGAAATAACAATGGTATAAAAACAAATTAATTAAGTCAATGATTCATACTAAATCATGTTGGGAAGTATAAGAAAAAAATAAAACTAACAAAAATTGGTCTTAAATTTATCACACTAATTCAAGCTGGGAAGTATGAAAAATTTCAAGAAATGGTTTACATGCACTCAAAAAATAGAAAAATAAGAGTGAAAAAAATGAAGTAATCATAAAACATACTAAACCAAGCTGGAAAACATGTCAATGATGTGTAACTTCATAATCAATCACATCTTATCTCATATTTGACACATGTAATTTTGATTGTGACTTGGATTATTGGAAAATTTTATCAGGAGGGTTAGGTCCTATCCATGGTCTTACAATGCAAATCACAAAGGGAACACCACTGAGGTGGAATAAATATGAAAATTAGGTAAATAAAGGATGTGGGTAATAGGAAGGTATAATGTGTTAATTTGTGAGGATAGTTGGGTCCTACCCATGATCTTACAATGCAACTTATAAATGGAATCCCAAGGGGAGTGATCAATGAACAAAACAATATTTCTCAAGAGGAAATATGAGGAATGTAGGGAGTGAAAAAGGGAATGTAAAAATCATAACCTAGGCATATTATGAGAAGACCTTAGGAGACAGGAGGCATATTAAGGACATGATATGACACTAAGTGACTAATGACCATTAATATATAAAGGAAACTTGTTCGTTATAGACACAAAGCTTTATAGGCAAATAAGCATGCTACTAAGATCAACTCATGAAGGTAGATTTGTATAAAAAAATTAAAATGGACCTACCTTCCCATAATGTGTTTTCCATTCCTTAGGAGCCCTTACAGAGCTATCAGTCTACTGTAAATATTGGGTACTTACATGAGAAAGTAGGTAGAACTAAAATATTTTTTTATATTCTCCTTTTCTAATCTACTGGCCTACCACACCCCAAAGGACCTTGGCTCTATCCTGAGGACAACTATGGAGTTTGATCTTTGATTAGAAAAAGGAGATGTGCTTTGAATCACATCTTTTAGTGTGATTAGAATTTTAAGAATTTTGAATGTTTTTACCTTTTGTATCATTGCCTTTTATTTAAATGATTTGGCTTTTACATAGTTTTTAAGGGATTTTAAAATTCCTCCTCCACACACAATTGGAATGAACAATCATTAGAGATAGAGTGATGCATATGAATGAGCTATATAACCAAAGACAAGACTAACTAAGACACTTAGGATTAATAATGAACCAACATGTCATCTCAAGTCTAAACCATGTATATGCTTAATTTGTGAAAAAGGGGAAGAAAGGGAATAAGGAGATCCAAAGTGGATTAGTGAAAGAATAATATAATGAGATTAATTATTTATCAACTAATCAAATGGTAACAAGAAATGACTAAAGGGAACCAGGTTTGTATAACCAAGTCACAATGATAATTATATGTGCAAACTAGAGATGAGAAAGCAAACAATCATAAAGACACAAGAAAGAAATGTGACAGAAAGGAAGAAGGAAAAAGAGAACAATGATAAATAAATATATCCATAGGCAAACATAAATGACAATATAAGCAATATAGAGTACAAAAGTAAAGTCACCATGTAAGATAAATAATAATTTGACACAATGTCAAATGATATAATAGATAGATAAAGATAAGATTGGATCACACATCCAATCTAAATGTAAATGTAAAATCACCATACATGTACTCATAAAATTGATAAATCTACCCATATACATTATTCAAAACATCAGATAGATCTGTATGAAAATGGACATGAACTACTACTAATGTCTCGTCTATCTTCAATGAAATTTAGGAAAATACTTCTCATCTAATCTCTTCCACAAAAAAAGTAGGAATTTTGGATGGATCATGATAATAAGGGAAATCATTAGTAGGGAAGGATCCATGGGTGAGGGATTCATGGGTGGAGAAGGATCCACAGGTGATGGAAGGTGCACAAGTGAAGGAATTATGGGTGGAGGCACAAAAAGTGATGAAAGGATCATAGGAGGGGATGGAACCATAGGAGGTTGAGCCATGTGAGAATAATGAGGAGCTTTATTATAAGAATGACCTATAGGAGGAAATAAAAAAGGTCTGGGAATAACTATAAGGTGATCCTTAAGGTGTTACTAAAGGATGTGACAATGAACAGTGTGATGGGTGCCATATTGGTGCTACAGATAATACACCTCCCCATACTTAGGCATATATATAGGTAGAACCTTTATGGGAGGCATGGTTTTATTTGAGGACTAAGGGGAAGAAGGATGAAAAGTATCAATATATTGTTTCATCTTGTGATAATGGGTGGATGAATGATGATTATGTTCTATGGAGGCAATAGTGCTTGTGAGTGGTCTTAATAGAAGCACTCATGGGAGGAGGTGTAATAGGAGTGGAAGGAGCTGAAGAAGACTCATCAACACATTTTGTAGGAAATGGATCCATTTTAAGCAAATGAATGAAACCATCACTAAGGGAGGGTAGTGGTGGGGAAGGAACTAGATTAGGCTCAATGAAAGGAGTGATAGCATCAGAAGTAGGGATAGACTTAGCAACAATAGAAGCAATAATAGGCTCAATTATCATGGGAGAAGGAATGGGCTCAACTATAGTTGAAATAATAATGGGTTCCAAAGTGGGTTTCACTATAGAAGGGGTAGGATCTATAGAAGCTTAAGAAGGGTCACATTCATATCAGGGGTAAACCAACTATGATAGATAGGGTACCTAGCAAAATGGTAAGGCCTAGTCATAACATGATCCATGAGAATACTCCTATGGGGTTACTCAAAAAATGAAGGTGTCAATGTCATCTATACCCTATGATAAAGAGGAAAAATACTAAAATTAAGAACTATAATTTAAGGAAAATGGGAAGATACATGAAATGAATCAAATAAAGAAGAATGATAATAGATAATATTGGCATACAGGATTGGACAAGATCGCTTAAGGATGGATCATCTAAGGAATAACCATCATCATAATCTAGTGCGTGAAGATCAATGACATAAGTAGGGATGACCTTGTCATCCAAGGAAGTATGGTAAATAGAATGCTGAGTCTTGGTCAAGATAATGGGAATGTCATCACAAGGAGGTTTGAGAGAATAAGGCGATAAAGAGGCTGGAAGCTATGAGATGAGATGAGGCAAGAGATCATAAGTTTTAATATTTAGGTTAATCTCATTAGGCTCATCATCATTAGAGTCTAAAAGGTTAGGAGGGATATTCCCAATGAGTTTAGGATGACCACTGTAACCTCTAATGTAATTAATGGGGAAATTGAGGCATTGAGACTCATATAATAGAACACTAGGCAAAGGTTCAAGAGTAGGAATTTTGAAGACACCATGGTCTTGGAATTTTTCAAAATTCAAAGGGTTGGTATCACCTTGAATCCTATAAATGTCTCCATTATGAGGGAATTTAATGCATTGGTAGGTAGAAGAAGCAACTGCTCTCATATAGTGAGTCCATGGCCTACCAAGCAAGAGGTTATAAGAGAGGAAAATTAAAGATCATCACCTTCATGTAGATAGTAATAGGTGGGATGGTAATGGGAAGCCACACACAACCTAGGGGAGGAATTTTTTGTCTATCATATCCTTAGCATGTGTTGGATGTGGACTTGAGATTGCATTCAGAATATCCAAGGGTCTTAATGAAATTAAGAGAGGCAACATAGGTTACATAACCATCATCAATCAATGCATGCTTGAATTAGATATTACCTATTTGGACACTAATGAACAAAGGAGGATCATCTTCATGAAGCATAATCTCATCAAGAATCATAGAGGCTATAGGAAATTTTAAGGAAAAAAAGTGTCCATTTTTCATCAACATGGATGGACATGTCTTCACATTATTGTAATATACTATCTTTAGATCCAAATAAGGTTAATTCACATCCTGATAGATGAGGATGAGGGATGTTCATATTGAACAAGAGTTGCATAAGATGGTTTCTATGACATGGAGAGTTTCACATAATCTCAAGATATGGAATTTGGGATGGGATATTATTGAGCTCCATAATGGGATCCCACTCATCATAACCCATAAGAAGGTTATTAGATATAGGTGCATAATGATTAAGGTCCCTAGAAGGAGGAACAAATGTGCATTATAATTTTTGTTGATAAGGAGAGGGTTTATAAATTTTTTGTAAATTATGTTACAAAGATGAGATAGTTGGTTCAGGTTGGTTTTGAGATTTGGTAGAAGAAATCTTAGAAGAGGCTTGATTATCATTATTTTTAGAAAATGGAGGAATGGTAGAAATAGAATGAGAAGTGTTATCCAAGGGAGAATTGGGAATTGGATCATCAAAGGTTATAATTTCATCTTGACCCAATTCATTTAATGAATTGGAGAAGAATCTTAGATAACATAGAATGATCGAGACAAAGGAGGAGTGTAGATCGGTTGGGAATCAATAAAAGCAACAACCCTTCACATATTAGTCATGTTAACCACATTGTCTTTAGAAATGAGTTCAACAAGACTTTCTATATTATTGGTGGAAGGGGTAGGCTTGTCTTGGGTGTCTTGATTAGGTTGATGATTAGGAAGAGAGTCTTTATAGATAGCTAAATGAGCATTGTCTTAATTTAAGGCTTAAGATTTAGTATGTGATTTATGATCCTTAAAATCAATGTCATAGGCCATTTGATGTTTTTGAATGATAGAATCATGATCAAAATAGGGACCAAAAAGAAAATCAATAGATAAATTATGAAGCTACCTACAAGTCTCATGAGAATGACTCCAACTAGCATGAAACCAAAAAAACTTGTTAGGATCATACTAGGATTTCATAGGATGAGTAAGGCCAAGTTTTTGTGGAAGATACCTAAGTAGACACTTGAGTAATTTAGTAGAGGATAGTGGTTTGTGAACATTAAAGTTATTTGGTGAAGATAAATGAGGATTGGTATATTGTTGAGAAGGGGGAGTTAGTTCCAAATATAGGTTAGGAATGATAGATTGAATAGTGTGAATAGTGTCATAAGAGTCCGTGACACCATCATTGGTAGATTTATGATTTTTATTTTTAAGAAAGAGATGAGGACCTACAGAAGGTTGGAGTTGCTCAAATTGATGCATAAGGAATTATTAATGTTTAGCTTGGTCAATAGCTTCCTCCAAAGTACGTTGAGAGAGAGTACAAACCTGATATTGTAACTTGGGAAAAAGAGAATTAGTGAAGAGATGGAAAAGGTTATCATCAACCATGTTATGTTCACATTTGTTTGACAAAGTTTTCCACCTTTTAACAAAAGCTTGAGCAGTTTTGTTTTCAAGTTATTTAAAATTTATGAAGTGGGAAAACTATTTTTAGGAAGATTACTAGTTTGGAATTATTAAACTAAAGCATTCACTAAATCGTCTAAACTAAAAATAGAATGAGTTCTAAGTTTATTGTACCAATCTAAGGCATCACCCATGAGGGTTTTGGCTAAGAGCTTGATAGTAGTAAGTGTTCAATTTGACCCAATCCTTATAAAGATTTGTAAATGTTTTAAGATGAAGGGTAGGATTAGTTGATCTATTATATGAAATTGTAGGGGTGATACCTCCTATATCAATATTAGAAATTTTAGTGGAAAGAGGCTCATTTTGAAGGTGCTTAATGGTTTTGTTGACCAAAGGAGGTTAAGGAATGAAATTGACTTGGGAATATCAAAGAGGAGGGGAGACATTTTGGTTATGCATGTCCCAAGTCATTGGTTGAGGATGAGTTTGAAGATGGAGAAGGTGATTTTGCATTATCATCATTTGATTTGTGTTATGATCTTGAAAGGTATTCATTTGATTAAGTGTTTGTAACAATACTTGGTGGGTTTGATTAACATTATTTGAAGATTAGAGTTAGTATTGGAATTGGTATTAGTGGCTTGGGTACCACTATTGGAATTGATAGGATCTTGAGAGGAACTATAAGAATGTGAAGCACTAGTAGCAAAATTCACTTGTGTAGCAAAAGATGTACCAGTGAAGGGATGAGAAGAAGAAACACTAGAAACATGATTACCTTGGGTAGCAAACAATGCATTGGTGGAAGGATTAAAGATAGTTGATTTTGTAAGAGGCCCACTAGATGTAGAACCTACCATGATAGTGTATATACTAGGCATGGAGGTAGAAGAGGTTAAAGAGGAAGAAGTCATGGTATGATAAGGAGTCATAATTGAGGGAAGAGGCTGAGAGTCAAAGAAAGTAGTACCTCCAAATCCATTTGAGAATGTGGGAGTAGGTGAATGAGGCTCTTTAGATTGACCACTAATCATAAGATGGTAGAGGGATATTTTCCTTGATGTTGAGGAAATTTGGAGATAAATAAGATCATTTCATGGGTATACTCTAATTTTGGTTGGTCTTCTACAGAAAAGAGAGGATTATGCTATGAAGAGGTCTTATCAGGGGTCCCATAGTTTATTGTGCGAGTGGCTATGTGAAAATTACTCTCATCTTAGAGAGGATACCTACTCTGTATATGGGAGACCCTATGAGGGTCATTAAAATTCATCATGTTTATTGAATTCAACTTAGTGTTGTCTTCAAATAAAAAATTAATGATGAAGGATAAGGACTAAAACCAGGTAGGAAAATGTAAAATCAAGGAAACAAGGGATGGAAAAAATAGTAAAGGGTCAACTAGGTTGATTTATTACATAAAATGGGTCAACTATCTTGATTTAGTATAGTAAATAAAGGATACTAAAGTGTATAGGGTTGACTGGGTCGATCCAGTATGATAGATAGGGAAAATCAGAAGGTCTATAATAGACTATGTCTACTAAAATGACCATGTATTCAAACAAGAATAACTTTGAAAGTATTTAGAAAATCAAGAACTAAAGAACTGAAGGGAAATATATAATTAATTGGATTAATGACTTTTATCCAAGTGAGGCACATAGTACAAAAAATTGAACCAACACTGGCCAATGCAATTTTTTGCAATACAAAATATAATTGAGCAAAGATCAAGTAATCAACTTGAAAACTAAAAGCTAACTAGATGGTCACCCTAAATTTTGTTAGATTATTAGAATATGATTTTAAATGAGATAGGAAGTTGGCTATAAGCAAGGAACTAGAAAATAATCTAAGGATGGTTTCAGGATGTTTGGGCTGAAAGAGATCTATATTTTTAATGGCATAGGCTTAGTATTGGGGCCTACCCCCTCACTTCACACACCACATTGATAAGGGTGTTGGGTGATTAACCAGATTATACCATTAACCATGTGTTTATAATTGACCATAAAACCAAGTCAACTTTCCCCTTGGTGATGAAATCCAAGTAGGTTGGCCTTGGGTAGACAATTGTTAAAGTCCTTGTTAAAGTTTTTATTGATTTGGTCATGTGTGCATAAAATAGAAAATAGTGAAACTAAATGGTAATTTGAAAATGACATAATTAGAATATGTGATCTATTCTAATCATGCAAGAAATAAGAAATGAAAGTGTGAGATAATTACTAACATATCAAGGTTAATTCTAACTTTAAATCATTGCACAATATTGATATAGTCAATAGTATATGCACAAAATATAGAATAGGGTCGATAGTGTCATCTCTATATTGTGGAAACAAGGTCTAAAAATGAATAGGGTTAATAAGTTTGATCTAGTCATCTAGATAGCACACATAATATATAACTGGGTTGATAGGGTCGATCTAGTTGATTATACAAGGGCAATTTTAAAGATTGCAAATTATGAAAGGAAAGACTATAAGGAAAGAGAGAAAGAATAGAAAGGAACCTTAGTAATGTTGAAGATGTAGAGAAGTGAGATTTCTATCAAATAACCTTGATAAATTCTTAGAAATTATGCTAATAGGGTCATCTAGATCAATCTAACTTTGCAAAAGCCTGTTCTTGAGTGCCTAAAATGTATAGGGTTGATTAGGTCAACCTAGTATGCTAAACATGATGCTTAAAAATGTATTGGGTTGACTAGGTTGACCTAGTAGTCTGAACTAGAAGTCTAAAAATCTAAAAAACTATATTGGGTTGACTAAGTTGATCCAATAGCCTATACCTAAAAACTTGCACATAGAAATTAGAGCTGAGTCAATGTAGTCAACCTAATATGGAAAATATATGATAAAAATAATGATAAAAGAATGAAATAAGTGAATAAATTCTATAAGGGTTAGTTCACATCAGGTTCACTAGAATGTATGCAATCAAAAATTCATCATGTCTATAAATCAATCTTGGCTCAAAGAATATAGAGCATACCTATAATTCTAATTGGGAATACATTTGTTAAGTGGGAGCATGGTCAAGATGGAGATTCACTTGACCTAATTAGGGAAGCACTTTTCATAATACACCATGCTAAGGAGGGTTCTAAAGCTTACATTCTAAAACAATCATACAATAACCCTAAGGGGGTGCTAGGTTTTAATATTTCACCTATGTTAATAAAAAGAAATTAAATCTAATCTAGTGCTCACCAAAACTTATGGAACAAAGTGGGGGTTAGAAACAAAATAAAAACTAAACACACATAGAAGACATATAATCACATCAATGTATACAAAATCCTAATGCATGGAATAGAAGCACAACTGCATTATCTATCTACTCTTACAAAGGAGAAATAAAGTTAAGAATACTTACCTTGAAGATGAACCTGCTAAGCTTCAATGTCTCCCTTGGCCAAGGTGATTTGCAAGAGGTTGTTATGGTATGTAAGGATGGAAAAGACAAATCAGACTTAGGTTATATAACCTATTAATTCATCCAAAAGACTTCTCCACAAGACAAGATCCATATCTCCAAAGAAAGTATGAAACCCTAAGTTTTACTTCTCAAGTAGAATGGTCAATAGGCAGATGTTCATTCACACTTACTTCTTATTTTCTTCTTTTTAAGTGGGAAATGAATTTTTAATATAGGTGTATCATAGCCTAAATATTTTCAAAAATGTTGATTAACAGGGTCAACCCAGTCAACCTTATACAATTTTGGTCAATTATTCATTAGGTCCCAAGCTAGGTTGGCCAAAGGTAAAAGTATCTCCTAAATGAAAATTACCCAAAAATGTATAGGGTCAACCCAGTTGACCCTGTATAACTGATTGACAAAATGGGATCAAGGTAAGGAAAAAGAGGATAAAATGTTTCAAAATTCTAGAATGGGTTCAACTGAGAAGTGCAAACTTAGGGTAAATGGTTTTAGGAGACAAGTGTGGAGATAACATGTGTCAAAAGGGATAAAAATATTATGAAGCACCAATAGTTTACCCACCCCTTTCTTGGTGTACCCCTTAAGGCATGCACTTAGATTGAGACTCGATGGGTTCTTGCAAGATATAAAGTGTCTATAATCAATAAAAGTTTGAAAATATTATGTATATACATGTGTGGTCCTTGGCCTTATTTGATGTGACATATTTGATGTCCCTTATTTGTGACATATTTATGTCCTTATGCATTTGGTCTTTGGTCTTATTTGTTAAACATACTTACATACCCTTTATGCGTAACTTGGTCTTATGTGTGACACTAACACTTGAGGTTGTTGTTTGAATGAGCTTTCTAACATTGAGTGGTGTCATGATCTATATCATGCCCTTTTATTGTGTAGTATTATTCAAAGATACTATAATTATGTGTTTCATTGATATCTCTCTCTAGACATGACACTTATATTCCATCCATTACATATGTTAAATAAATGCCTTCTTTGACATATACATTACTACGATGATATGTGATCCACATGTTCACATGATTATACATGATGTTATTTTTATACATGACATGATACAATCAACTGTTACTTTTATATGAATGAGTTATAGGACATATCACTCATATTAAAAGGGGGGAATTATAGTGGGGTTTATTGTTCACTCCAATCTTATCCTTACCATGAGATGCCCATGAGATTGGACATTCCTTGAAAAGGGGAAGGTGAAGACAACTATGAGATTTTATCCTCTATTTTAGGACTGATTTGGGATCAACACATGGCA
Organism: Torreya grandis; assembly: GCA_037957365.1. Lineage (NCBI taxonomy): Eukaryota > Viridiplantae > Streptophyta > Pinopsida > Cupressales > Taxaceae > Torreya > Torreya grandis. The sequence goes on from JARHVA010002025.1 coordinate 788,796, forward strand.
TGGATGTAGGTATTGGACTTCACAAATAGAGTCTACATGAATAATATCCAAGAGATGCACTATTACCACTAGGAGTTCAATACACTATGATTCATGAAATTTAAATTTAGCTATGAATACTTTGAGTGTTGGGTTTATTATTAAAGATAAGGGAAAAAGGGCATTTTAGAACCATTAAATAATCACTAAAAGAGAAGGAAGGGTAAGGCAAAAAAGGATAAATCTAGGTCTAAAATCAGATCAATACAATGGTCTTTGAACTAAGTTACTCTACCATAGTTATACAACTATAGATTGAGTTTCACTAAAGTTCTACCCCCAAGACATATAGTGGGGAGAGTCTGAGGGAAATGAGATTATGCCTTCAATGTGAATTACTACCAAATATTAGTATTAGAGGTTTATTGTTGAGAATACATAAATGCCATATGAAAATTTGTAGCTAAGCACACAAATTCTTAGTACTCACCAAAAGAGAAATGAAATAACTCACATAGAGAATATAATATCTAAGCATATCATAACAATGACATACATAAAGTGACAAAGTGTTAAACAAATTAACATATCACTATTGATCATTTAAACATGAAGATGAAAGAAAATCAAACACAAAAAGACCCTTTTGTAGAAATATAGATTGTATTCATTTAAAAGAGTGAAAAATACTACAATAATTGATTTGGGCCACTATTATAGTCTAAAGTATAGAGGGAAACATAGGAGAAATCTTGAAAATAATCTAACAACACTTTTGATAAATTTTTAGTTGAACCTAAAATACATTAAGACTCTACTGTAAATAGTTAAGGATTGGGGCTCACTAACAAAAAGCATGATGATCCCATCCTGGGCCATGATGGACACTCATAATAGTTACAACCATATTTTAAAATTTGAACCAAAATTAAATAACAACAAACCTATAAGCAATATGTGGGGACCAATTATAAACATGAAGAGGTGGATAAGAGGTGTTAGATTCTAACTACTTTGATTGGGCACTCCTAGATTCTATCATGACTTCCACGAGGTCAAACTCTTTATCCAACTTAGCCAAGTTCATGGGAGGCTCCTTAAAGATCACCCTTGGCTGAGCTGCCAGTCTTTAAGAGATCTAGAACGTTGCTTCCATCAAGGTCTAGACTCTTGAGACTTGGTTTATGCTTGTATTCAACTAAGTTGACAGGTTCAACACTACCCAGTCTCCATCTTGGTTTGACTTGGCCACTTTCTCCCTCATAACCTAGTTGAATTGACCTAGGTAGACTCTGAATTACCCTTGGTTGAGTAGAGTACCATCCAAGTGGAATAAAATGAAGATATTGACCTTATAAAAGTAGGTTAGTATCTTATTATCTCCCTCTTCCAAGGGTTATATTATAGTGCAAGCCAAGGCTAGCCACTCCTCCATTGCTGCTCTTATGTTCCCATCATAAGCTTGGTACAAACCCAAATCTAAGGTTGACATTAGTTTGAGTTTTGAGATCATCCCCTTATTAACCACCCCCTATAACTTATGAGACTTCCCATTAATCTCTGTGATCCTCCCTATCTAGGTATATATCCTCTATATAATTACATTAGTCATAGATGGATTCCCCACTAATTTTTAAAGGATTGAGAAAATCAATAGTTGGGTGTCCTTAATCTAACCAATTAATCTGATTAGGAACATATTCTTTAATTTGGTCTCAAGGGTCCACACTTAGATTTACATGTGCTCAAGGAGTTTCTTGAACATGTCATGTGTAGCTTAGAGGATGGGAAATAGTCCTTGACCATCTTCTCTTCTATAGTAGAATTTATCACCTTGGTAAGTGAAAACATATCTTGATGGGTCTACCATATCACTGGGTTCCCCTCCTAGATGAACCTTTGAGTGAGCATCTTATTAATTTTCTCAGAGGCTCTCTCAAAACTCCACTACACATTTGGATTACCCTAGACATCTATCTATGGTGCCTATGAACTTGAAAACATCCCTTGGGTTATTAGAAGTGTAGGATGTATGGATGAAATTTTGGTGAAGGGTGGAGGATGAGGTGAAGGGGATATGGAAGGAGTGAAGGAGGAAAGGAGTGGAAGCGGAGGGGGCATTAGGGTGAAATGAGGGATAATTAAAAGGGAGGTTCATGATAACATTTGGGCTCACCTTTTCTCCTATGTGAGGTTCACTTAAGTTAAATTATCTTTAGGAATAGTTCATGGAACAATAGGGATGAGATAGGTTAGTTAAATTTAAAACTAGTGGGACCTTAGGTAAGGGAGAGAGGGGGTTAGGGAGCCAATCACTGAGCTACTACTACTAGGGTTGGAGGTATCACCAAGACCTATAGAGGAGGTGGAGATGAAACTAAAGGCCTTCATGCTAGATCTGAAGGATGGGTCACCTCCTTTTTTTATTTGACCTCTTCCCTAGGTCATCTCTTGGTGCTACTATGGATGGTCCAACTATGATGGTAGGGATATAGGGGATAATGGTAGAGGACTTAGAGATATGGAAGGAAATGTTAGGATAACTAGAGTGGGGACTAGGAGGGTCCCTATTAGATGTGGAAAGTTCCCAAAATCTATAATCACACTTATTATTGAAGGCACAGCTAAGGGAGGTAGAAGGAGGACTCCAAATTGTGAGATGGGTAGAACATAAGGGAATGGGGAAGTGAGAATGCTTAAAAGGATTGAGACCAAGGGTACTTAGGTGAAAGATAGAGATGAAATAATTGGAAATAGAGGGGGAGATTGAGGTGAACTAGTGGGTGATATAACAAGCAGTTAGAACTCAACAAGAGTAAGGGGTAGAAGGGAAAAAGGGGGATATAGAGGAGTGAGTAGGAAAAATTGGATGGGTGCCTTCTAAGTGCCTCGATTAAGGCTTGATCCTGAGCTACTAGACATGTCAAATTTAAGAAGATATGGAACTAGTGTTTGAGTGGGATACCCTTGGGAAGCTTCACACTATGTAGTCCAGGGTTGACTCTAATAGGGCTTGGTTATTAGTACTATCATAGGAGGTAGATGTGGAACTTGAGGAGCTAGGGCCACTAGTGGAGGTAGAGGAAGAGTGTGAGGATCAACTAGAGGAGGTAAAAGTAGATCTTGAGGAGCTAGGGACACTAAAGGATGTGGAGTAGGAGATGGGGCTAGAGCTCAAGGAGGAGAAGTTGGTAAGATGCCCTACAAGATTATTTAAGATATGGTCAAAGTGGTTGGATTCAAGTCCTCTATGGATTAAGAAAGAGCTAGAGGGGTTATCTATGGGGTATTATTGAGACTTATTCTATTTATTCTTCCTCTTAATTGATATTCAAGATAACACCTCCTAGCCATCGATGGAATTTAGATAAATCTCATCATCATCCTTAGTTTGATGGCCATAGTTGATGTTGATCTGAGTTGAATATTATGCCAAGTGGGTTTAGATCACCCCTTTAAGGTCCCACTACTAAATATTTCATTTTGTTAGGATGAAAAAGTATCTCCTATCCACCATATTTTATAAGGAGGGGATGTTCCTAAATATGTACCCCTGTATGGTGATCGAGAGTGGAGGCAAAACCTTCTAATAAAATTATATGCAAAAGTCAAATATGTCATTCACCAATTGATAGGTGATCTCCTACTTTGCTAAGTGATTAGTCAAATAATATGGTAGGCATAGGGGGTATTTTAATAATCCCTCAACTTGAGTCACTTTATCATTTATATATACCCAATAGTCCTTAATGGTTGTGATAGAGTCCTTGATTATCTTTGAGAGTTGGGGTATGGGAGTTTCATTGATCACCTAGTATAACACTAGATAGAAGTAGTCATATATGTCCTAGACATGATAGTGAAACTATTGGCCATACAACTTAGATACAACAACATGAATAGTCAAGCCACTAGGAACCCACGTAGAAAATATTGATGGGTTGAATGAGAGCATCCCATAGATGACATCGATCAAGTATCTCATCATGTAAAATTTTCCCCTATTTTTAGCATCTATGATGGCATGGACCAAATTTAAGTTGATTAAGCCTCCAAGGTCTAGGGTGTCAAAGTGATTCAAGATCATATACATCAAGAACACCCATAACTCATTTACAGGTAGGTAGTCTGAGTTCTCAAATAGCTAGTTCAATGGGATCATGATCACTCAATAATCCTCTCAAAAGGTGTAAATTGTGTAAGTATTGATATTTTATTTATTGACCCACTTGGAGTTGGGTTTCTTAGCCCAATCATGGAGGATGCCATAGATATGGTGGTCATTCATCCATACCAACACTATCATTTCATTGTATGAAAATAAGAAGTCTGGGTGGGAGTAATATGCCTTGAAGGCATTCCTAGATATGTCAAAAATTTTATGCCAATTGGTGGGTGAACATACTTAATCATTAACAACATCCTACATGTGGATGGCCTTGTGGAGGAGTTCACCCATTAGGTTAGTATAAGGGAATGCCTCTAGTTGAGCTGTAACTCTATTAAGTCTACATCTTTTGTAGGATTAAAGGGCATATTTGTATTTATCCAATTGGTCATTGGCATTGATGAAATCCTTAGGGATGTGCTCAATTACTTTGAATATGTCATTATAGTGATTATACCTAGTTAAACCAATAGGTAAAATAGTGTCTTAGTACTTCATATTTTACTTCAGGTTGGAGGATGTAGTGGCAATTTGAGAAGGATTGAGGGTAAATTATGAAGCTTTTAGGCATTAGAGGAATGGGATATATGGATTTTGTGTAAATTTGAAATCAAAGGATTTGAGATTTATTCTAAGGTAGCAATGATAACTATTAATGGGATTCCTTTGGGATTTATAAGTATATACACACATCTCTTTGTATTAATGGCATTTAGAGGCTTATTTGATGTGAATTTAAAATTGGGTTGGTGTTTGGATTTTCTCCCTTTATTTCCAAATATAAAATTAATTTTGGAGCCCATGATCCCTCCCACCAACCTTAAATATCAATAGTGATGGGATGTTGTCAAAATTGTCTAATATGATCTAAATTCCCATTTTCTTAATGCCCAATGTGTGGTAAGCATGTAGTCACATCCCTCATCTAACTCTTACTTTTTTGACACATGCCACCTATCAATTAGTCTTCCCATTAATGGTTAGTACCTAGGCATGATCTGTACTATATGTCATTCCCATAGAATGGATGACATGTCATCAAAGGACATGTGTCACACCCTAATTGGCCTTGGTTAACCACTCATACTTCTTTTTGAGCTTCCTAGGTCATAAGTAATAAATAGTTCATCTACACTCCATATGACACAATGAGTTATCATTGGGCTAAGATTTTTTGGGATCTGACATCTCTAATATGTCCTAGGGATTAACCTTTCTGAATCCAAATGACATGGTGAGTTCCCATTAGGATAGGATCTCCTAGGCTCTAACATATCTAACAAGTCTGGAGGACTAGCCTTTTTGACTTTGAATGACATAATAAGTTCCCATTAGGCTAGGATCTCCCAAGCTCTGAGATCTCTAAAAGGTCTAGGGGACTTGAATTTTTGACTCTAAATGACACAATGAGTTCTCATTAGGTTGGGATATCTTAAGATCTAACATTTATAATAGGTTTAGAGGAACGGACTTTCTAACTTTGAATGATGGGGTGAGTTACCATTAGGTTAGGTTCTCCCAAGCTCTGACAAGTCTAGGGGACTAGCCTTTATGAATCTGAATGACATGATGACTTCCCATTGGGTTGGCCTCTCTTAGGATTTGACATATTTGATATGTCTAAGGGATTGGAATTTATAACCCCAAATGATGTAATGAGTTCTCATTGGGTTAGGCTCTATGAGATTAAAAAAACATTAAAGTAAGAAAGACAAAAATAAAATGATCCCTTAAAGCTTACTTGTCAAACATGAAGAACTCAATTTTCTAGGGAAAATAATGAGTTTGTTACTACAAGAAGGGAACTAAACTCTAGGAAAATCCCCTTATGAAAATCAACTTGCAATGTTATCACCATGATATGATAAAAGAGAAAAAACACTACTTAGTTATTTTTAAAAAAGTTAAAAAAAGAGTCTATTACTACTCGAAGAAATCAAGGTGATGTATATTCTAAGGTTTTGAGAAGGCATTGCCAATGAGAAAAAAAGGGAAAAATCAAAATATCTGGTTCACAAAAATTTTAGAGGGGTCCCCCATTTTAGAGAAGGGGTGTGTTGACCATAGTAAATGGAAACTTCCGTAGGAAAAGTCAAGAGAAGCACTTAAAGTCCAACCAATTTCTTGTCTTTTCCTTGATCATCACAAAGATTATATGGGGGTATTTTATCATACATATAAAATATGAGGCACTCAAATATTGAAATAAAAAGTGGCATACTAAGTTTCCACTTGTAGACAACCACTAGTGTTTGTGAGAAGTGATTTGTATTCTAGTTCATTCTTAGATTACCTTCAAGCAACTAAAGTTGGACTAGTTATCAAACTTATTCTGAGGCATTATTAGATTAATGGGTTAGGGGAATTCCTAGGGTATTGCTATGATTCTAGATGGGTGCCCATAGCTTTGATAGAGATTCCTCTAGTCTCGTTCATGGCCTTGATCCATTTCTAGCAAAGCTAAAAAGCCTATAGTGGATATTGCTTGTATATCCCTTTTGAGGTAAACTCAAAATTTACATTTTGCAAGCTTTCATTATTCTTTTCCAAGTTTCTTAAGAAAATATTATTACTTATGTAGTCTTGTCCATTGATGGTTTGGAACCAAGCCAACGGTGAATGGATAAGGGGGAAGTTATGAATATCTAGCTAGTCCTTAATCAGCTTTAATACTCTAATATATTCTAGAGTTATTATTTTAAGTGTAGATTGGCTTCTATCTTGGGTATAGAATATTCTAAAATTCACCTATTTCTTCTAGAATCATTGGCCTCTCAAATTTTGGATGTTAAGAGTCCCATTTTATAGTCCTGGAATTACTTGAGTGAAAGGTCTCAACCCAAGCTCTCTTATTTCTCAATTATCCTCCTAGGTTTTGGCCACCACCTAAAGCAATTAATAATAAAAGGATGGGAATTATAGGAATAATGAATTAAAAATAAGGGAATAGAGGGGAAAAATGCAACACAAATAAAATAACACAATAAAAACAAACACACAACTAAAACAAACCCATTTAATATATACATTATTACTTCCTACTCAAATTAATTAGAAACCACTTTGGAAGGGATAACTAAGAAATAGTGCTTCAAAAATTGCCTATTTATAGGAAGTGGTAAGTTATTTCCCTCGATATCCTTGAGATGAAAGGCATTCTAGCCTAGTATTTTAGTAATTTAGTACATGTCAATCTAAAGGAGGTCAAATTTTAATTGTTGACCTTTCTTCTCATGGGCCTTGTCCCACATCAAGACCAGATCTGAGATTTTGAAAGTCTTAACCTTCTCCCTCTTTTCAAACCACCTATTGATTATATATTTATTCTTGTTATATATCAACAAGGATTCATCCTAAGGTTCTTCCAACTAAATCCAATTTAGGAGTATAGAATTCAATTCATCACCTGGTTCCATAAATTTATGCATGAACTTATACATAGGAAATTTAAGAGTGACCAACAAGATTGGATCTAATCCATAGAAGAGAATTAAAGGAGAGATTTTTAGGGCTTGTTTATACCTAGTGTAGTCTGACCATAAGATTTTCTTAAAAGGTGAGTGTCATTCTCGAGGCTTCTCTCTAGCTGATTTTTTGATGGCATCGATCAAATTTTTGTTGGTGGATTCTACCAATTCATTCCCTTGTGGGTAGTGATTAGAGGAGAACTTGAGTGTGATTCAATTATCATAGGCCCATATTATGAAGTTAATGGATTAAAAGGTGGGGAAATTATCACATACTAAAGAAATAGGGACCCCAAAATGGGTGAGTATGGCAGTTTCTAAGAACTTGATGATTTTGATAATGGTGCTTCTCTTGGTTGTAACTACTTCAAACCATCTGGTGCACTAGTCTGTGCATGTGAGGATGAATTTATGATAAGCTAATGAATTGGGGTTAATCACTCCTAAAAAATCTATCCCCCATTATGCAAATGACATAGATTCTACAACAAGTTGTAGTGGTATTTTGACATGTATTTCCCTTCTAGCAAAGGTTTGGAATTGGTGATAAAAATGAACGTGAGTATGAACATATTTGAACATTGTGGGCCAATAGTAAGCTTCTTAGAGAACCTTGTGAGCCATAACATTTATCATAGGATGTCTAGCTCCTATATTTTCATGGAAACTAGCCATTATGTCCTTGGCCTTTTCTTTTAAGACACATTAGAGGTAGAATCCCTCATGGTTTCTTCCAAAGATAACTCATTTCTTCAACATATAATGCATGAATTTCAATCAGAGGGCTATTCTCTATATATGGTTGAGTCCCAAGGGTGCATTTTTATAAAGTGCATAACTGGGGTGTACCAATCTGATTATTACACCCTTTATTTATCTACCTAGTGTATTATGATTATTGGGTCTATCTCTATGATTAATTGGGTGAGGCCTTGTCCCTTCACTAGCTTGGTTATCTTGATTTCCAAGTCATACTCTTGTAGTTTTGTCATCCATAATCCTCTCCTCTCACCTAATTCATTTTGTCTAAGCATTTACTTTATAGATGGGTTTGAGAAAATGGCATGCACTCTATTCTATAGGATGTAATGACTTAATTTATTTACTACCTTGACAAGGTCATAATATTAGTGCTCATAAAAGACACCGAGTGTTCTTATCCTCCTAACCTTTGGGTTTGGTAGGTGGTAATTGTTGGGGATCAACTAACAAACTTGATTACTATGTGAAAGCAACAAAACATGGAATTGAACAAGAATGATAAGTAACTAGAATCAGAAAATAGCAAACAATAAGAGATACAAGAAACCACCCTGAAAACTTGTCTTAAACTCTTTATAGAAGGAATACAATTGAAGAAACTTCTTTTCTTCCACAACTCTCTCAAATGTATAGATCTCTTTCCTTCAAGAGTTCTCTCTCAATTACAATCAACTCCAACAACCTAGATTGATACACATATACAATTCTTGTACTATTACTCTACAATTACAAGAAGCTATGAAGATCTATCCCATTATATATCTTTAGGGATCATGAGCATATAATCACAACCATTCGATGCACCTCCTAATCAAGGGCTCAAAAAATTCTTAATTAAGATAGAGATGCGGACTTAAGATTAACACTTAATCCTACCATGCAAACATTTTGTTCTATCCACAGAAATAACATTCTAGACGCACAGGTGACAGACATCGGTCCTTACCTGTCTACAGCTAACCGACATCAGCCGATCCATGACCGATGCTGGCATCTCTTAGTCGACTCTTGACCAATGTTGGTCTCTCCTGACCGATGCTGGTGACTGTGTAATTTTTGTAACCTATAACTTGCTCATTTGGTGAAGCTTTTAGCACCACACCTTAACAATCTCCCACTTGGAGATAAACAACTGCACTAGTACCTATACAACAGCATCTTCTAGCTCCTCCATCTTCAAACTCAATCATGAAGACCAACAAAAGTTCAATGAAGATTCAACTTCTCTTTTGTTACCGGCTTGGTTAACATATCAGCAGGGTTCTTATCTGTATGGATTTTTTCCAGATTCAACTCACCATCTTCCAATACCTATCTAATGAAGTGGTACCTTAGCTGTATTTGCTTGGTTCTTGAATGAAAAGCTGAATTATTAGCTAAATGAATTGCACTCTAACTATCACTGTATAATCTGCAACTCTCTTGCTCCTTTCCTAGCTCTTCTATGAACCATGTCATCCATATCATTTCATTACTAGCCTCTGTGACTGTAATGTATTATGCTTTTATAGTTGACAAGGCGACAACCTTTTACAACTTTGATAACCAGCTAACTGTCGTTCCACCAATAGTGAAAACATATCCTACGGTGCTTCTTCTACCATCCAAATCACCTGCCATATCTGAATCTACATAACCATGTAGAGAAGTGTTTGAACCTCCATAACACAAATGCCTACTGCTGGTTCCTCTCAGATATCTAAGGATCCACTGAACTGCTTTCCAGTGTTCCTTCCTTGGATTGGCCATATACTTACTAACAACTCCCACTGCTTGGGCAATATCCTATCTAGTACATACCATTGCATATATTAAGCTCCCAACTATAGAAGCATATGGAACTTTCTTCATGTACTCTACCTCATCATGTGAATTAGGACACTATTCTTTACTCAACTTAAAATGTCTAGCCAAAGGTGTGCTTACCAGTTTTGCATCCTGCATATTGAACCGTTTCAACACCTTGTTCACATAATCCTCTTGAGACAAAATCAACCTGTGATTTTTCCTGTCTCTCTTAATGCTCATGCCAAGGATTTTCTTTGCTTCTACCAGATCCTTCATGGCAAATGTGTGAGCTAGTTTCACCTTAAGCTCAGAGATACCCTATATGTGTGAACTTGTAACAAGAATATCATCTACATACAACAACAAAATAATATATCTACCATTATCAAATCTCTTAAAATACACACAATGGTTAGATTGACATCTACTGTAGCCATGCTCAGTCATAAACCTATCAAATCTCAAATACCATTGTCTAGGAGCTTGCTTGAGACCATACAAGCTTTTCTTCAATCTACACACAAGCTTCTCCTTACCCTTGACCTCAAATCCCTCCAGCTGATCCATATATATTTCTTCATCCAAATCTCCATGAAGAAATGATGTCTTAACATCAAGCTACTCAAGATGCAAATCCTCAATAGCAACTAAAGACAATACAGTCCGTATAGAAGTCATTTTAACAACAGGAGAAAAAATCTCACCAAAATCAATACCTAGTTTTTGTGTAAATCCTTTCACTACCAACCTAGCCTTATATCTCATCTATCAATTCTCACCTTCCTTTAACATGTAGATCCATCTATTTTTTAGTGTTCTCTTTCCTGCTGGAAACTCAACCAAATCCCATGTTTGGTTCTCTTTCAAGGAATCAATCTCCTCATTCATGCCTAGCTCCCACTGATTCTTGGATTCCACCTGTATTGCTTCGTCAAAACTCTCTGGTTCTCCACAATCAATAAGCAATAAATAGAATAATGAAGGGGAATATCAAATTGGAGTTTTACTTACCCTTTCTGACCTCTTGATGGGCATCTGAGACTCATTCACAACACGCTATCTGCCCAAATTCTCTGACAGTGACCTACCTCAGTCACATCCAAGCCTGTTACTAGCTGATGTCGGTTCCACATGACTGACATTGGTTCCTTCTTGGCTGATGTCGGTCACTGTATGGTCAACATCGGTTCTTGTATTGCCGATGTCAGTTTCTGCTTGATCGACGCTGATCTCTGTGTTTTCCTGTCTGTAATTATTCTTTTTTAGGAACTCATTTTGGATCGTCACCTCATCCAATTCTCCATTGCTCTACCTAGATTGATTTAGCTTCTTGAGCTGATCACTATACATCACTTTTTCATTGAAAACAATATCACAGCTCCTAATTATTTTGTTAGTTCCTAGATTCCAAAACCAGAATCCAAAATCATCAGAGCCATAACCAATAAATGTGCACCTCATAGACTTAGCATCTAGCTTTTTTCTATTTTTCTTATCAACATGCATAAAAGCTTCACAACCAAAAACTTTGAGAAATGAGAGATCTACCTTTTTACCTATCCATGCCTCTTCTGGAATTCCACCATCTAGAGCTATAGAGGGTCCTTTGTTAATCAGGTAAACTGTAGTATCCATAGCTACTGCCTAAAACTCTAAGGGCAAACCAACATGCAACCTCATACACCTTGCATGCTCCATTACTATTTTATTCATCCTTTTAGCAACTCCATTTTGCTGAGGTGTCATTAGAACCATCCTTTGCCTGCATATTCCATGCATATAACAATACTAGTTGAACTTGTGGCTGCAAAACTCACCACCATTGTCAGATCTTAGGCACTTCAATCTCTTGCCTATTTCATTCTCAACCATAGCTTTCTAAATCTTAAAAGTGTCAAGAACATCAGATTTCTTCTTTATACAATAGACCCATACCTTTCTTGTAGCATCATCTATGAAAGAGACATAGTACTGTGATCCTCCGATAGAAGTAACCTGAGCCGGTCCCCACACGTCTGTGTGAAAAAGCTCCAACTTATGCTTCTTGTTTGTTGACTCAATCTTGAGAAAACTCGCTCTCTTCTATTTTCCAAAAATATAGTGCTCATAAAAATCCAAATCTATGCTTTTCAAATCTAAAAGTTTACCTTTTGACTTAAGAATAAACATTCCCTTCTCACTCATGTGGTCGAGCCTAGAGTGCCACAAATTTGCATCCACATCTGAAGTAGATAATACAAAAGGAGAATTATCAGTAATACAATTACATAAATAGAGAGTACCTACTCTCTTGCCTCTGGCCAATACAAGTGCACCCTTGGTCACCTTCCAAGATTCAGCTGTGAGAGTTACTATACAACCCTCATCCCCCAACTTTCCTACTAAAATCAGATTCCTCTTCAAGCTGGGAACATGCATGACATATCTCAACACCCATGTGTTGCTATTCTGTATTTTCAGCTGCACTTTTCCTTTGCCAACAATTTTACAAGGCTCATCATCCCCTAAATAAACTATTCCAAAATCTCCATGGACATAACCACTAAAATATTCTCTATTTGGGGTAGCATGAAAAGAGGCACCAAAATCTAACACCCAAGATTCTATATTATTTTGCAAAGAGAATATAAGAGCATCTTGTGCAATCCCTGCAACTTTTACTTCTTCTTTACCTTCATGCTGATTGCCCTCTTTAGGTTTTGACTAGCAATCTTTGCTTATGTGCCCTATCTTTCCACAATTTTAGCAGGCTATCCTCCTGCCATTTCTGGATTTGGATCTACCTCTCATCTTTGACTTAGACCTTGATCTCCCTTTCTTGCTCATCTCTTTTTTCCTTCCCCTGCTCTCAAAACTTATAGCATTCCCTGATGTTTCCACTATGCTTTTCCTGCAAATTTTTTCATTCAAGATTACACTAACAACATCATCTACTTTTAAAATATTTGAAGTAGATGCAGTATTACTAACTGCCATTACCAAGCTATGCCAACTCTCAGGTAAAGAGCATAAGATTAATAGATCTTTAATTTCATCATCAAATAGTATTTTGACTGAATTTAATTGATTTACAATTCCATAGAAATCATTTAGATGATTAGATATAGATCCACCTTCCTGCATTTGCAAATTAAATAACTGCTTCATAAGATATACCTTATTTGAAGCTGAGGGTTTTTCATATAAATTTGCTAAAGTAGTCATTAACTCTATCATTGACTTTGCCTGTGATAAATTAGATATCACAGTAGATGCCAGACTCAATCTTATAGATCCAAGAGCCTTTCTATCAAGAACTTCCCATTCTTCATCTTCCATGTCTGTGAGCTTCCTTGAAACTCCACCTAATGGTAAGTATAGATCTTTATAATATAGATAATCCTCTATCTGTATTATCCATAATTGGTAATTCTTGCCATTGAACTTCTCCATTCTCAGTTTACTTTCTTCTGCCATTGCTTCTCCCACTCAAACATAAATCCCTGTGAGTAACCTGTAATCAATACACACTAACCAGATCTGAAACACCTGTTAGTCAACCTGAGCTCTGATACCACTTGTTGGGGATCAACCAATAAACATGAATACTATGTGAAAGCAAAAAAACATGGAATTGAACCAGAATGATAAGTAACTAGAATCAGAATACAACAAACAATAAGAGATACAAGAAACCACCCTGAAAATTTGTATTAAACTCTTTACAAAAGGAATACAATTGAAGAAAGTTCTTTTCTTCCACACCTCTCTCAGATGTATAGATCTCTTTCCATATCTCTTTCCTTCAAGAGTTCTGTCTCAATTACAATCAACTCCAACAACCCAGATTGATACACATATACAATTCTTGTACTGTTACTCTACAATTACAATAAGCTATGAAGATCTATCCCATTATATAACTTTAGGGATCATGAGCATACAATCACAACCATTAGATGCACCTCCTAATCAAGGGCTCAAAACATTCTTACTTAAGATAGAGATCCAGACTTAAGACTAACACTTAATCCTACCATGCAAACATTCTGTTCTGTCCATGAAAATAACATTCTAGATGCACAGGTGACCGACATTGGTCCCTGCCTATCTGCACCTAACTGACGTCGGTCGATCCATGACCGACGCCAGAATCTCTTAGTCGAATCCTGACCGACGTTGGTCTCTCCTGACTGACGTTGGTGATTGTGTAATTCCTACAACTTGTAACTTGCTCATTTGGTGAAGCTTTTAGCTCCACACCTTAACAATCTCCCACTTGGAGATAAACAACTGCACCAGTACCTGTACAACAACATCTTCTAGCTCTTCCATCTTCAAACTTAATCATGAAGACCAACAAAAGTTGAATGAAGATTCAACTTCTCTTTTGTTACCGGCTTGGTTAACATATTAGCAGGGTTCTTATTTGTATGGATCTTTTCCAGCTTCAACTCACCATCTTCCAATACCTATCTAATGAAGTGGTACCTTAGCTGTATATGCTTGGTTCTTGAATGAAAAGCTCAATTCTTAGCCAAATGAATTACACTCTGACTATCATTATATAATCTGCAACTCTCTTGCTCCTTTCCTAGCTCTTCCATGAACTGTGTCATCCATATCATTTCTTTGCTAGCCTCTATGAATGTAATGTATTTTGCTTCTGTAGTTGACAAGGCAACAACCTTCAGCAACTTTGATATCCAGCTAGTCGCCATTCCACCAACAATGAAAATATATCATGTGGTGGTTCTTCTGCCATCCAAATCACCTACCATATTTGGATCTACATAACCATGTAGAGAAGTGTTTGAACCTCCATAGCACAAATGCCTACTGTTGGTTCCTCTTAGATATCTAAGGATCCACTGAATTGCTTTCCAGTGTTCCTTCCCTGGATTGGCCATATACTTACTAACAACTCCCACTACTTGGGCAATATCAGGTCTAGTACATACCATTGCATACATTAAGCTCCAAACTGTGGAAGCATATGGAACTTTATTCATGTACTCTACCTCATCATGTGAATTAGGACACTGTTCTTTATTCAACTTAAAATGTCTAGGAAAATGTGTGCTTACCGATTTTGCATCCTGCATATTGAATCGTTTTAACACCTTGTTCACATAATCCTCTTGAGACAAAATCAACCTGTGATTTTTCCTATCTCTCTTACTGCTCATGTCAAGGATTTTCTTTATTGCTCCCAAATCCTTCATGGCAAATGTGTGAGCTAGTTTCACCTTAAGCTCAGAGATATCCTGCATGTGTGAACTTATAACAAGCATATCATCTACATACAACAATAGAATAATATATCTACCATTATCCAATCTCTTAAAATATACACAATGGTCAGATTGACATCTACTATAGTCATGCTCAGTCATAAACCTGTCACATCTCAAATACCATTGTCTAGGAGCTTGCTTGAGACCATACAAGCTTTTCTTCAATCTACACACAAGCTTCTCCTTACCCTTGACCTCAAATCCCTCCAGCTGATCCATATATATTTCTTCATCCAAATCTCCATGAAGAAATGCTATCTTAACATCAAGCTGCTCAAGATGCAAATCCTCAATAGCAACTAAAGACAATACAGTCCGTATAGAAGTCATTTTAACAATAGGAGAAAAAATCTCACCAAAATCAATACCTAGTTTTTGTGCAAATCCTTTCACTACCAACCTGGCCTTATATCTCATCTATCCATTCTCACCTTCTTTTAACTTGTAGATCCATCTATTTTTCAGTGTTCTCTTTCCTGCTAGCAACTCAACCAAATCTGATGTTTGGTTCTCTTTCAAGGAATCAATCTCCTCATTCATGCCTAGCTCCCACTGATTCTTGGATTCCACCTATATTGCTTCATTAAAACTCTCTGGTTCTCCACCATCAGTAAGTAATAAATATAATAATGAAGGGGAATATCAAATTAGAGGTTTACTTACCCTTTCTAACTTCTTGATGGGTGTCTAAGACTCATTCACAACACGCTGTCTGCCCAAATTCTCTCACAGTGACCAGCCTCGATCACCTCCAAGCCTGTTACTGGCTTACGTCAGTTCCACATGACCAACATCGGTTCCTTCCTAGCTAACGTCGGTCAATGTATGACCGCCATTGGTTCCAATATTATTGATGTTGGTTCCTGCCTGACCGACGTTGGTCTTTTTGTTTTCTTGTCTGCGATTATTCTTTCTTGTGAGCTCATTTTGGACCATCACCTCATCCAATTCTCCATTGCTTTGCCCAAATTGATTTAGCTTCTTGAGCTGATCACTATACATCACTTTTTCATTGAAAATAATATCACAGCTCCTAATTATTTTGTTAGTTCCTAGATTCCAAAACCAGAATCCAAAATCATCAGAGCCATAACCAATAAATGTGCACCTCATAGACTTAGCATCTAGCTTTTTTCTATTTTTCTTATCAACATGCATAAAATCTTCACAACCAAAAACTTTGAGAAATGAGAGATCTACCTTTTTACCTATCCATGCCTCTTCTGGAATTCCACCATCTAGAGCTATAGAGGGTCCTTTGTTAATTAGGTAAACTGTAGTATCCATAGCTACTGCCTAAAACTCTAAGGGCAAACCAACATGCAACCTCATACACCTTGCATGCTCCATTACTATTTTATTCATCCTTTTAGTAACTCCATTTTGTTGAGGTGTCCTTAGAACCATCCTTTGCCTGCATATTCCATGCATATAACAATACTAGTTGAACTTGTGGCTGCAAAACTCACCACCATTGTCAGATCTTAGGCACTTCAATCTCCTACCTATTTCATTCTCAACCATAGCTTTTCAAATCTTAAAAGTGTCAAAAACATCATATTTCTTCTTTATACAATAGACCCATACCTTTCTTGTAGCATCATCTATGAAAGAGACATAGTACTGTGATCCTCCAATAGAAGCAACTTGAGCCAGTCCCCACACATTTGTGTGAACAAGCTCCAACTTATGCTTCTTCTTTGTTGACCCAGTCTTGAGAAAACTCTCTCTCTTTTGTTTCCCAAAAATACAGTGCTCACAAAAATCCAAATCTATGCTTTTCAAATCTGAAAGCTTACCTTTTGACTTAAGAATAGACATTCTCTTCTCACTCATGTGGCCGAGCCTAGAGTGCCACAACTTTGCATCCACATCTAAAGTAGATAATATAAAAGGAGAATTATCAGTAATACAATTACATAAATAGAGAGTACCTACTCTCTTACCTCTGGCCATTACAAGTGCACCCTTGGTCACCTTCCAAGATTTAGCTGTGAGAGTTACTATACAACCGTCATCCCTTAACTTTTCTATATAAATCAGATTCCTCTTCAAGCTGGGAACATGCATGACATCTCTCAACACCCATGTGTTGCCTTTCTACATTTTTAGCTGCACTTTTCCTTTGCCAACAATTTTACAAGACTCATCATCCCCTAAATAAATTATTCCAAAATCTCCATGGACATAGTCACTAAAATATTCTCTATTTGGGGTAGCATGAAAAGAGGCACCAAAATCTAACACCCAAGATTCTATATTATTTTGCAAAGAGAATATAAGAGCAGCTTGTGTAATACCTACAACTTTTGCTTCTTTACCTTCATGCTGATTGTCCTTTTTAAGTTTTGACCAGTAATCTTTGCTTATGTGCCCTATCTTTCCATAATTTCAGCAGGTTGTCCTCCTGCCATTTCTAGATTTGAATCTACCTCTCATCTTTGACTTAGACCTTGATCTCCCTTTCTTTCTCTTCTCTTTTTGCCTTCCCCTACTCTCAAAACTTAAAGCATTCCCTGATGTTTTCTTTGTGCTTTTCCTATGAATTTCTTCATTCAAAATTATACTAACAACATCATCTACTTTTAAAATATTTGAAGTAGATGCAGTATTACTAATTGTCATTACCAAGCTATGCCACCTCTTAGGTAAAGAACATAAGATTAATAGAGCTTTAATTTCATCATCACACACTATTTTGAATAAATTTAATTGATTTACAATTCCATGGAAATCATTTAGATGATTAGATACAGATCCACCTTCTTGCATTTGCAAATTAAATACCTACTTCATAAGATATACCTTATTTGAAGCTGAGGGTTTTTCATATAAATTTGCTAAAGTAGTCATTAACTCTACCATTGACTTTGCTTATGATAAATTAGATATCATAGTAGATGCTAGACTCAATCTTATAGATCCAAG
Organism: Torreya grandis; assembly: GCA_037957365.1. NCBI lineage: Eukaryota > Viridiplantae > Streptophyta > Pinopsida > Cupressales > Taxaceae > Torreya > Torreya grandis. Next base: position 807,164 of record JARHVA010002025.1, read on the forward strand.
AGCCTTTCTATCAAGAACTTCCCATTCTTCATCTTCCATGTCTGTGGGCTTCCTTGAAACTCCACCTAACAGTAAGTATAGATATTTTTGATACAAATAATCCTTTATCTGTATTCTCCATAATTGGTAATTCTTGCCATTAAACTTCTCCATTCTTAGTTTACTTTCTTCTGCCATTGCTTCTCCCACTCAAATAGAAATCGCTTTGAGTAACCTGTAATCAATACACACTAACTAGATCTAAAACACTTGTTAGTCAACCTGAGCTCTGATACCACTTATTGGGGATCAACCAACAAACTTGATTACTATGTGAAAGCAATAAAACATGGAATTGAACTAGAATGATAAGTAATTAGAATCTAAAAATAACAAACAATAAGAGATACAAGAAACCGCCCTGAAAAATTGTATTAAACTCTTTACAGAAGGAATACAATTGAAGAAACTTATTTTTTTCTACACCTCTCTCAGATGTACATATCTCTTTCTAGATCTCTTTCCTTCAAGAGTTCTCTCTCAATTACAATCAACTCTAACAACCTGGATTGATACACATATATAATTCTTGTACTATTACTCTATAATTACAATAAGCTATGAAGATTTATCCCATTATATAACTTTAGGGATCATGAGCATACAATCACAACCATTAGATGCACCTCCTAATCAAGGGCTCAAAAAAGTCTTACTTAAGATAGAGATGTAGACTTAAGACTAACACTTAATCCTACCATGCAAACATTCTATTCTGTCCACGAAAATAAAATTCTGGATGCATAGGTGACTGACATCGGTCCCTATCTATCTGCACCTAACCGATGTCGACCGATCCATGACCAATGCCGGCATCTCTTTGTCAACTCTTGACCGACGTCGATCTATCCTGACTGACACCAGTAACTATGTAATTCCTGTAACCTGCAACTTGCTCATTTGGTGAAGCTTTTAGCTCCACACCTTAATAATCTCCCACTTGAAGATAAACAACTACACCAGTACCTGTACAACAACATCTTCTAGCTCCTCCATCTTCAAACTCAATCATGAAGACCAACAAAAGTTGAATGAAGATTCAACTTCTCTTTTGTTATCATCTTGGTTAACATATCAACAAGGTTTTTATTTATATGGATCTTTTCCAGCTTCAACTCACCATATTCCAATACCTGTCTAATGAAGTGGTACCTTAGCTGTATATGCTTGGTTCTTGAATGAAAAGATCAATTCTTAGCCAAATGAATTACACTGACTATCACTGTATAATCTTCAACTCTCTTGCTCCTTTCCTAACTCTTCCATGAACCGTGTCATACATATCATTTCTTTTCTAGCCTTTGTGACTGTAATGTATTCTGCTTCTGTAGTTGACAAGGCAACAACCTTTGGCAACTTTGATATGCAGCTAATCGCCATTCCACCAACAATGAAAATATATCATGTGGTGGTTCTTCTGCCATCCAAATCACCTACCATATCTGGATCTACATAACCATGTAGAGAAGTGTTTGAACCTCCATAGCACAAATGCCTACTGCTGGTTCCTCTTAGATATCTAAGGATCCACTGAATTGCTTTCCAGTGTTCCTTCCCTGGATTGGCCATATACTTACTAACAACTCCCACTACTTGGGCAATATCAGGTCTAGTACATACCATTGCATACATTAAGCTCCAAACTGTGGAAGCATATGGAACTTTATTCATGTACTCTACCTCATCATGTGAATTAGGACACTATTCTTTATTAAACTTAAAATGCCTAGGAAAATGTGTGCTTACCAGTTTTGCATCCTGCATATTGAACCGTTTCAACACCTTGTTCACAATCCTCTTGAGACAAAATCAACCTGTGATTTTTCCTATCTCTCTTACTGATCATGTCAAGGATTTTCTTTATTGCTCCCAAATCCTTCATGGCAAATGTGTGAGCTAGTTTCACCTTAAGCTCAGAGATATCCTGCATGTGTGAACCTGCAACAAGCATATCATCTACATACAGAAACAAAATAATATATCTACCATTATCCAATCTATTAAAATACACACAATGGTTAGATTGACATCTACTGTAGCCATGCTCAGTCATAAACCTATCAAATCTCAAATACCATTGTCTAGGAGCTTGCTTGAGACCATACAAGCTTTTCTTCAATCTGCACACAAGCTTCTCCTTACCCTTGACCTCAAATCCCTCTGGCTAATCCATATATATTTCTTCATCCAAATCTCCATGAAGAAACGCTGTCTTAACATCAAGCTGCTCAAGATGCAAATCCTCAATAGCAACTAAAGACAATACAGTCCATATAGAAGTCATTTTAACAACAAGAGAAAAAATCTCACCAAAATCAATACCTAGTTTTTGTGAAAATCCTTTCACTACCAACCTAGCCTTATATCTCATCTGTCCATTCTCACCTTCCTTTAACCTATAGATCCATCTATTTTTAAGTGTTCTCTTTCCCACTAGAAACTCAACCAAATCCCATGTTTGGTTCTCTTTCAAGGAATCAATCTCCTCATTCATGCCTAGCTCTCACTAATTCTTGGATTCCACCTGTATTGCTTCATCAAAACTCTCTGGTTCCCACCATCAGTAAGCAATAAATAGAATAATGAAGGGGAATATCAAATTGGAGGTTTACTTATCCTTTCTGACCTCCTAATGGGCATCTGAGACTCATTCACAACACGCTGTCTACCCAAATTCTCTGACAGTGACCTACCTCAGTCACCTCCAAGCCTGTTACTGGCTGACGTCAGTTCCACATGACCAACATCGGTTCCTTCCTGGCCGACGTCGATCACTGTATGACTGACATCGATTCTTGTATTTTCGATGTCAATTCCTGCCTGACTGACATCGGTCTTTGTGTTTTCTTGTCTATGATTATTCTTTCTCATGAGCTCATTTTGGACTGTCACCTCATTTAATTCTCCATTGCTCTGCCCAGATTGATTTAGCTTCTTGAGCTGATCACTATACATCACTTTTTCATTGAAAATAACATCATGACTCTTAATTATTTTGTTAGTTCCTAGATTCCAAAACCGAAATCCAAAATCATCAAAGCCATAACCAATAAATGTGCACCTCATAGACTTAGCATCTAGCTTCTTTCTATTTTCCTTATCAACATGCACGAAAGCTTCACAACCAAAAACTTTGAGAAATGAGAGATCTACCTTTTTACCTATCCATGCCTCTTTTGGAATTCCACCATCTAGAGCTGTAGAGGGTCCTCTATTAATCATGTAAATTGTAGTATCCATAGCTTCTCCCTAAAACTCTAAGGGCAAACCAACATGCAACCTCATACACCTTGCACACTCCATTACTATTATGTTCATCTTTTTAGCAACTCTATTTTGCTGAGGTGTCCTTGGAACCATCCTTTGCCTGCATATTCCATGCATATAACAATACTAGTTGAAGTTGTGGCTGCATAACTCACCACCATTGTCAGATCTCAGGTACTTCAATCTCCTACCTATTTCATTCTCAACCATAGTTTTCCAAATCTTAAAAGTGTCAAAAACATCATATTTCTTCTTTATATAATAGACCCATACCTTTCTTGTAGCATCATCTATGAAAGAGACATAGTACTATGATCTTCCAATAGAAGCAACCTGAACTGGTTCCCACACGTCTGTGTGAACAAGCTCCAACTTATGCTTCTTCTTTGTTGACCCAGTCTTGAGAAAACTCACTCTCTTTTGTTTCCCAAAAATACAGTGCTCACAAAAATCCAAATCTATGCTTTTCAAATCTGAAAGCTTACCTTTTGACTTAAGAATAGACATTCCCTTCTCACTCATGTGGCCAAGCCTAAAGTGCCACAACTTTGCATCCACATCTAAAGTAGATAATAGAGAAGGAGAATTATCAGTAATACAATTACATAAATAGAGAGTACCTACTCTCTTACCTTTGGCCAATACAAGTGCACCCTTGGTCACCTTCCAAGATTCAGTTGTGAGAGTTATTGTACAACCCTCATCCCCCAACTTTCCTACAGAAATCAGATTCCTCTTCAAGCTGGGAATATGCATGACATCTCTCAACACCTATGTGTTGCCATTCTACATTTTCAGCTGCACTTTTCCTTTGCCAACAATTTTACAAGGCTCATCATCCCCTAAATAAACTATTCCAAAATCTCCATGGACATAGTCACTAAAATATTCTCTATTTGGGGTAGCATGAAAAGAGGCACCGAAATTTAACACCAAAGATTCTATATTATTATGCAAAGAGAATATAAGAGCATCTTGTGCAATACCTACAACTTTTGCTTCTTCTTTACCTTGATGCTGATTGTCCTCTTTAGGTTTTGACCAGCAATCTTTTGCTTATGTGCCCTATCTTTCTATAATTCTAGCAGGCTGTCCTTCTGCCATTTATAGATTTGGATCTACCTCTCATCTTTGACTTAGACCTTGATCTCCCTTTCTTGCTCTTCTCTTTTTTCCTTCCCCTACTCTCAAAACTTAAAGCATTCCTTGATGTTTCCTCTGTGCTTTTCCTGCAAATTTCTTCATTCAAGATTACACTAACAACATCATCTACTTTTAAAATATTTAAAGCAAATGCAGTATTACTAACTACAATTACCAAGCTATGTCAGCTCTCAGGTAAAGAGCATAAGATTAATAGATCTTTAATTTCATCATCAAACACTATTTTGACTGAATTTAATTGATTTACAATTCCATGGAAATCATTTAGATGATTAGCTATAGATCCACCTTCCTACATTTGCAAATTAAATAACTGCTTCATAAGATATACCTTATTTGAAGCTGAGGGTTTTTCATATAAATTTGCTAAATTAGTCATTAACTCTACTATTGACTTTGCCTGTGATAAATTAGATATCACAGTAGATGCCAGACTCAATCTTATAGATCCAAGAGCCTTTCTATCAAGAACTTCCCATTCTTCATCTTCCATGTCTGTGGGCTTCCTTGAAACTCGACCTAATGGTAAGTATAGATCTTTCTAATACAGATAATCCTCTATCTGCATTCTCCATAATTGGTAATTCTTGCCATTAAACTTCTCCATTCTCAGTTTACTTTCTTCTACCATTGCTTCTCCCACTCAAACAAAAATCCCTATGAGTAACCTATAATCAATACACACTAACCAGATCTGAAACACCTATTAGTCAACCTAAGCTCTGATACCACTTGTTGGGGATCAACCAACAAACTTGATTACTATGTGAAAGCAATAAAAAATAGAATTGAACCAGAATGATAGGTAACTAGAATAAAAAAATAGCAAACAATAAGAGATACAAGAAACCACCCTAAAAACTTGTATTAAACTCTTTACAGAAAGAATACAATTGAAAAAAAGTCATTTCTTCCACACCTCTCTTAGATGTACAGATCTCTTTCTAGATCTCTTTCCTTCAAGAGTTCTCTCACAATTACAATCAATTCTGACAACCTGGATTGATACACATATACAATTCTTGTACTATTACTCTAAAATTACAATAAGCTATGAAGATCTATCCCATTATATAACTTTAGGGATCATGAGCATACAATCACAACCATTAGATTCACCTCCTAATCAAGGGCTCAAAATAGTCTTACTTAAGATAGAGATGCAGACTTAAGACTAACACTTAATACTACCATGCAAACATTTTGTTCTATCCATGAAAATAGCATTCTGGACACACAGGTGACTGACATCGGTCCCTACCTATCTGCACCTAACTAATGTCAGCCAATCCATGACTGATGCCGGCATCTCTTAGTTGACTCCTAACCAACATCAATCTCTCCTGATCGATGCTAGTGACTGTGTAATTCTTTCAACCTGCAACTTGCTCATTTGGTGAAGCTTTTAGCTGCACACCTTAACAGTAATGGTGTACTCTAAAGTGAAAGGGTAAACATATAAGTCTTATATATAGTCTAGGCTAATAAGGACTAGGGATTTCATGATAACATATTTGATATTATATAAATATTTCCTTGACTCCATTTGCCACTACATTTTAGTATCATGTTTCAACATTACATTCAAGGGATTCACTATCTCAACAAATCCAAAAATAAATTTGCGTACAAAGTTGATTTTCCCAAAGAAAGATTTTATTTCTTTTTTACTATTAGGCAAAGGTAATTTATAAATTACATATGCCCTTTTGGGGTCGATAACAATACCTTCCTTCATGACAATGTGACTAAGAAGTTGACATTTAGTGACATTAAACATGCCCTTATTTGGGATTAAAGAGATGCCATACCTTCTGCAACTTTCAAATACTCTCTCCAGTTATTGCAGATGATATGCCCTATATGTAGAGAACATAGTTAGGTCATCCATATATATAATTATGCATTTACCTATCAAGCCCTCAAAAGGGAAGTAAAATTCCCTTTGAAATGTTGCACTAATGTTGTTTATCTCAAAAGGCATCCATTTATAGGCAAACAGGCCCCACTTAGTGGTGAAAGTAGTCTTAGTTATATCTCTTAGATTGACTAGGACTTGGTTATAGCTTGAGAAGCCATCTAAGAAGGACATCATATGGGACCCACTCACCATTTGGATTACCTCATCTAGTGAGAGAAATGGGTAATTATCTTTATTTGAGGCCTGAATCAAATTCTATAAGTCCACATAAAGGTAGATTTCATCATTTTTCTTTTGCACCAGGACTAGGTTAGCTACCTAGGTGGAGTGGTGGATCAAGAAAATTATCTTAGTAGAGAGTAATTTGTGAACCTTTTTATGAATCAAGGGTTCTAATATTGGTTTAACCAACCTCTAACTTTATTTTAAGGGTATTTGGTTAGGTTTTAAGGGGATGGTGTGAATAATTACTCTTGGGTCAAAGACCTTAAAGTATCCATAGGCCTAAGAAATTATGTCTTTATACCTTAGCAATAACTTCTATAATTGTTTCAATTCTTAGTCCATCCAATTTAGACCCACATTAATTGTTTGAGGGTTATTTTCTAATATGAGATTAAGGAGTTGACACTTTTGGTCTTCAAAATTACTCCTTTATCTTAGAAGGTTGGGTCTAATGCATCAAATGATCTTTTGAGTGAAATCATCCCTTCCAAGATGTTTTAATCATGAATGTTCAGGATTCCATCCTTATCCAACTTAGTATTGGGGTTGTCTCTATCCTTTTCATCTATGATTTGGGCCTCAAATATCCCCCCATTACGAAGGAACTATATATTTTTTTGGTCATCCTAAAAAATTGTTATCTGAGATAGAAGGACAGTGAATGAGTTCCACAAAGAACTCTTATAGCTTAGTGTCATTTAGAGGGGTTAAATTTTTCATAACCAAAGTCAATGAGTCTTTTATGTAGTTTTCCTCCTAGGGAATAGGGATGATATTAAACGCATTGACCATTTCAATCAGGTCACAAGCTCAGTGTTTATACCTTTTGAGTTATGATAGTTTGTATTGAAACTTAGTTTTAATCTGGTTGACTACCAATTTAGAGTCATTAAATACTCTTAGTTTGTTTTCCTCATGTCTCAATGAAAATTGTAATCTTAGAATTAGATCTTCATATTCCACCAATTTATTTGTACAAGGGAACATATCTTAAAGGACATTAGATGTTTCCTCGTTAATGGATATATAATCAAAACACTGACTCCACTACCTTGTTTAGAGTGGGCTCCATTTACATACAAAGATAATAGGATAAGTAGATCTAGGTTGTGACTGGTCAGATTATTTATAGAATTGGTGATTAGGATGTAGATGCCTAGGTTTGAGGAAGATAGGTTTATCTTCTCATTGATAACATTATATTTAGTGATCATGTATGGTTCCCTATCCACTTGTATTTGGTTAGCTACTTATCTCCATGAAAACCACATACGTGAGAAATTTATGGCCATATATCCATTTAGGGCCTTAGACCAATCTCTATTGAGGAATATACCATAGGCCTATAGGATGTCAACCACTTGACTGTCTATAAAGTGTTGAATCATAGGTTTAGACTCCAATTGGATGTGGACATTTAAAAACTCACCTATCACTTTCACTTTTAAATTTATAATTAGACCACTACTTTGTCTAATTTTATTGAGGTTAGGCCAAGTTTATTACATACACCTATAGACATCACATTAGCTGAGGCTTCATAATCTACTAGGCAATTATGCATATTCTTTCTAAATAACTATATGGTCAAAAGGAATAGGGGAACCTCCATATTATTCTTGTGGATAATCACATTGGTGTGTGATGCTCTCATTTTTGGCTAGGCTTGTAGGGTTGGATTTTGAGTCAATGATTTTAATAATAGGTGCTACTCTATGATTTGGGCAAGATTGTGAAGGGTAATATTAGCCTTGATTTTATTCATATGCTCCACTATGTTGTAACCCCCTTTGATTTATACTTGTGGGGTTTTCACAAGTGTCTTAGGCTCTTGATGTCTTGGAGGTGAAGGATCATTCCTAGCATTTTTATTTGGTGGGGTTACACCATTATTCGAGGGGTTGAGGTAGTAAGTGGATGTTATTGCTACTTACTCCTAAGGGTGTAATTACTCATTTGTAATTTATAAAATGCTTGTACCTCACTAATAGTTTCCTCTGACTCATTTTATTTTAGGTTAGGGAAGTCTAAGGTTTCCAATACCATGGTGGTACTAGGGGATTTACCTAAGTTAGATGATTCCAAATGATTGGGGACTACCTCATATTCTTCCATTTATTTTTGGAAGATTTTGAAAGTAGAACTGAGCTCTATGTAATTTAGCTCTCCATGTGCTATTGTAATGTGCACTCAACACTAGTTAGGTAAGGCTATCTCAAAGATATTAATCTTGGGGAGCCTATTGGGTGAATTTTATATGGTTAGTAAGGGTGATTGTAGATATAATTCAGATTTTGATATGTGAAATTATTTTTGTATTAGATTTAATGATTTGTCTCTACGTCCTTAAGAAGTCATTGCTAAGTTTTTACACCATCCAATGAATGGCATATAGCTCATTTTTAGTGGAATCTTGAGGCATGGTTTGGGTGTTGTTATCCATGACTAACATCACTTGATGTTGAGTTTTGGGAATTAGATATGGACCCCCTAGATTTAGGAAACCCATTAGTTGGTTGAAGTGGTATGGCTCAGTGGGAGTTGATGCATTATGAGGATCAACTGGGGCATAGGCACATTCTAGTTAATGCTAGGTAAGAAATTCAATGTATAAATTTATGATAACATGCCATAGTAGGGGTCATGGTATATCCCTGAGGACTTAGTTGCATATCTACTTTTATGGCCCCTACATATGCTACATATATGTCATTATAACTATGTTTTTTTAGGAACATGGCCTTCTAAGGGTCTACGTCATTATTGTACATTTCAAGTTCCAATTGAGGGTTGGGTTGGTAAAGCATGATTACCTTACTATACAAATTTTGAAACCTAACACTAAAATTTATAATGGGATCATTGGGATCCCTCTTAATATAATAAAACTATTGGTACAGGATGTTAGGGTTTATTACTTGGCTAATTAGGTAAGGAAATCAGAAATAAAGTGGTCTCAAATTGGTATATAATATTTAGGAAGGTTTAGGAACCAATCATAGGAAAAGTCCATAAGAGTGAAAGTAGACAACCTGCATGCCACATATTCGTGTTCTACATTCAAGAGTCTCAGGGTGGTATTATAAGAGGTTAAGTGTTCCTCTATGGTTCATCCTACACCACAAGTGAAATGAGGAAGATACCTTTGGGTTCTTGGGTAGATCATGGATGACTCTTAGAACATTAAAGGTTGAACTAACTAATTAGGCCATTTTGGACTATGCATTTAGGACATGTTACAGAGAAGAGCTTATAGGGATCACTATAGGTCTAGGTTGATTGGACCTAGGTTTTCTATGTAAAATTAAGGGGGAAATTATTAATATACCCCTATAAGACCTACCCATGGTAACAAGTGAACTCATCTCCAGGATGATGTACGATCAAACAATAGTTAGTAAATTATTACTAACAAGTCTAACTCAACATATGTTCATAAAATGAGCTAAAATTAAAACAAGCATGAAGTTCCCTTATTCTAGTGCCAACCATTTTTCACTCCAATCTTCTCCTTACCATGAGATTCCATGTGATTGGGAATTCCTTAAAAATGGGAAGGTGGAGATAACTATAAACTTTTATCTTTTATTTTAGGACTAATCTAGGATCAACATAGGGCATGGATATAGGTATTGGACTTCACAAATAGAGTCTACATGAATGGGTTCCAAGAAATTCACTATTACCACCAAAATTTTAGTACGCTATACTTTACACAATTTAAACTAAGATATGAATATTTTGAGTGTTGGGTTTGTTCTTTCTAAACACAAGGGGAAAGGGTTATTTTACAACCACTAAATAAACATCAAAAAAGAGGGAAGGGTAAGGTAGAAAAATATGCCTCCAAGTCTAAAATGAGATCAGTGTAATGGTCATTGAACTAAGTGACTCTACCACAATTATACCACTATAGACTGAGTTTCACTAAAGTTATACCTCCAAAAACATAAAGTGGGGAGAGTCTAAGGGAAATGAGAGTATTCCTTTAATTTGAGTTCCTACCAAATATTAGTACTAGAGGTTTATTATAAAGAATACACAATTTACATATGAAAATTTGTAGCTAAGCACATAAATTATTAGTATTTACCAAAAGATAAATGAAAAAACTCACTCAGAGAATATAATAGCTAAGCACAACATAATAACAACATACATAAAGTGATAAAGCATTAATCCAATTAACATATCACTATTGATCATTTAAACATGAAGATGAAAGAAAATTGAACACAAAAAGACCCTTTTGTATAAATAGAGATGTATTCATTTAAAAGAGTGAAATATACTACAATAATTGATTTGGATTGTTTGTATAGTCTAAAGTTAGAGGGAAATGTAGTTGAAATCCTGGAAATAATCCAACAACACTTTCAAGCAATTTTTGGTCAACCCTAAAATATAATTCAACTTTCCTATAAATAAATAAGGATTTGGGCTCACCTCCAAAAAGTATGAGGATCCCATCTTAGGTCATGATGGCCACTCATTGTAGTTATAACTTTATTTCAAATTTAAACCAAAATAAAATTGTAACAAACCCTTAAAAAATCTATAGGGACCATTTCTAAACACCTAGAGGTGGCTAAGAGGGGCCAAATTCCAACTAATTTGATTGGGTATTCTTAGATTTTGACATGGCTTCCATGAGGGCAAACTCTTTCTCTAGCTTGGCCAAGTTCATGGGAGGCTCCCTAAAGATCACATTTGCCTGAACTACCCATCTCTTGGAGATTTGGAAAGTTGCTTCCATCAAGGTCTAAAATATTGAGACTTGGTTGATGCTTACAATAGACTAAGTTGGTAGGTCTAATACCACCTAGGATCTATCTTGGTTTACCTTGGCCACTTTGTCTCTCATAACCTGGTTAAATTAACCTAGGTAAACTCTAAATTCACCTTGGTCAAGTAGAGTGCCATCTAAGAGGAATATCACAAAGATATTGACCTCCTAGAAGTAGGTCAATATATTCTTTTCACCTTATTCCAAGGGTTTTATTGAAGTTTAGGCCAAGGCTAGCCACTCCTTCATCACTGATCTCATGTTCCTAGCATTAATTTGGTACAACCCCAAATCTCAGGTTGGCATCAATTTGAGCTCTAGGAATATCCACTTGTTGACAACCACCTATAGCTTTTGACATTTCCCATCAATCTTTATGATCCTCCCTATATAAGATTTAATCCTCTATATAATTGCATTGGTATCAGATTGAGTCCCCACTACTTTCCCAAGGATTGAGAAAATAAGTAAGAGGGTGTCCTTAACCTACCCAATTAATTTGACTAAAAATGTGTTCTTCACTTGGGCCTCAAGGATCTAAACTTGGCTCTATATGTCCTCAAATATTTTCTCAGACATGTCATGGGTAGTTTAGAGGATGGACAATAGGTCCTCAGCCATATTCTATTCTCTAGTATCAATCATCACCTTGGTAAGGGAAAATAGATCATGATGGGTTTGCCATATCACTAGGTTCTCTTCATGGATGAACCTTTGAGTGAGTGTCCTCTTTATGCTCCTAAAGGCTCTATCAAAACTCCACTACACATCCAAGTCACCTTTAACATCCATATGTGGGGATTGTGACCTAGGGACCATTCCTTGGTTTTCCAAGGGTATAGGAAGTGTGGATGAAATGGTGGTGAAGGGAAAAGGATGAGGTGGAGGGGAGATGGAGGAAATTGAAGGAGTGTAAGAGGAAAGGAGTGGAGGTAGATGGGGCATGGGGTAAAAAGAGGGAGAATAAAAGGGGAGGCCCATGGGAACATTTGGGCTCACCATTACTCTTGGGTAAGGTTCACCTGAGGTGGGATTTACCCTGTGAATGTGTCATGGAACAATAGAGATAAGATAGGCTAGTTCAAGGCAAAGTCAATGGGGGCTTGGGTAATAGAAAAGGGGGTCAAGGATCCAATCACATGGCTACTTTTATTAGGGTTGGAGGTATAATTAAGACCTATAAAGGAGGTGGATCTAGAATTGAAGGCCTTCCTATTAGAATTTGATGATGGGTCTCCTTATATTTCTTATTCAACCTCTTTTTAGGTCAACTTTGAGTGCTGCTATGGATGATTTGATTGTGATGATGGGGGATATAGGGGATGATGGTAAATGACTTGGAGTTATATATGGGAGCATTGGAATGACTAGAGTGGGGACTAGGAGGGTCCCGACTAGAGGTAGTAGGATCCCAAAATTTTTTGTCACACTTTCTATTGAAGGCATGCCCAAGGGAGGTACCAAGAGGACTCTAGGTTTTGAGATGGGTAGAGTGAAAGGGAATGGGTAAGTAAGGAAACTTGGAAAGACTAAGGATAAGGTTACTTGGATGCAATATTGATGGGAAACATTGGGAAATAGAGGCAAACTAGTGGGCACTAGAACATGGAGTTAAAATGTAGTGAGAATAAGGGGTGGAAGGGAAACGAGGGGAGATGGAGAAGTGAGAAAGGGAACTTGTGTAATGAACCATTACACCAAAACCTCAAGGTGTTAGTGAAATCCACACATTAGGATCATAACATCCCACCATGCTTTTGAAACCTAAAATCTTGGCTTGATTTGTGCTTGTACATTAGGATCTCCTGCATGTATGAGCCCTAATGAACACTGTCATGCCAACATAACTACCTGCCCCATGAATTGAACCTAGGTGGAGGATATGGTATAAAATGTAATGAACTATTACACCAAAACCTTGAGGCATTAGTGAAATATTCCCATCAGGATCATAACAACCTAGATGAGTGCCTCAATCATGACTTGCTCTTAAGATTCTAACCTTGTCAAATTTAAGAGGCTATGGCATTGGTGGTTGAGTGGGCTATGCCTAGGTGAATATATTCCATGTATTTTAGGCTCTATCCTACCAAATATTATTCATTGTCATAGATAGAGGAGGTGGATTTTAAGGACTTGGGGAAACTAGAGGAGGTAGAGGTGAAGTGCAAGGAGAAATTAGAGGTGGAAGTAGAATTTGAGGAATAGGGGCCACTAAAGGACATGGAATGGGAATTGGGGTTAGAGCTTGAGGATAATAAGGTGGAAGGATACCCTAAAATATTCTTTAAGAGATGGCCAGAGTGATTGGATTTAGGTCCTCTATAGACTAAGCATGAGCTAGAGGGGTTGCTAAGGGGCTTGACTGAGCCTTCTTCCTCTTAGCTACTATTTGGGATAATACCTCTTGGTCATCAATGATGTTTAAGTAAAATTTATCATCATACTTAACTTGATGGCCATAGTTGATTTTTATTCAAGTTGAATACTATGCCAAGTGGGCATGCATCACCCCTTTAGGGTCCTACTTTCAAATCTCTCATTTATCTAGATTGAAGGAGTCTCACCTGGTCACCATATTTTATATGGAGGGGAAGTTATTATAGATGTGCCTATATATAGTGATTAGGATTAGAGGGTACACCTTCTACCAATACTATACATAAAATCTAAATATTCCATTCACCAGTTGATAGGTGATCTCCTTTTTTGATAAGTGGTTAAACACATAATATGGTAGGAATAGGAGGTATTAGAGGAAGCCCATGACTTAGATCACTGTGTCATTTTTATAAAAATAGTAGTACCTAATGGATATGATGGAGTCATATATTATCTTTGGGAGCTAAGTCATAGGAGCTTCATTGACCACCTATTACACCATCGAATAGAAATAATCATAGACATCCTAGACATGCTGGTAGAACTGGTGGCCATAAATCTTGAAGAAAATAATGCAAATAGTTAGGTCATCAAGAATCCACACATGAAAGGTTGATGGGTTGGATGAGATCATCCCATAGATGGGATTGGGTAGGTATCTTATCATGTATTAGTCACCCCCATTATGGGAGTCTATGATAGTATGGACCAACTTGAATTTGATCAAGCTTCCAAGGTCTAGAGTGTCAGAGTGAGTTAGGGTCATGTGTAGTAGGGGAAACTATAGATCATTGACATTATATCAATCTAAGCTCTTAAAAAACTAGTTTAGTAGGATCATGACAACTTAGACCTCCTCTTAAAAGGTGTAAAATTTATAGTCACTAGTCATTTTTTACCCACTTGGAGTTAGGGTTCTCAGCCTAGTCATGGAAAATGTCATAAATCTAGTGGTTGTTCATCTAGATTGACACTACCACTACATCATATGAGAATAAGAAGTTTGGGAGGGACTAATATGCCTTGAAGGAATTCCTTGATATGCCAAAAATTTGGTGTTGAGAGGTGGGTAATGTTATGTACCTAGGGATATGATATATGGGTTGATGGAGATGTCAACATGTGGCACACATCCCCTTAGTTAGTTATATGGGTACAATATATTAGGATAATAGAGTAACTTATGGAAGTAGTACATTGGGTAATGGTTGGCCTACATTGGATTAGGAGGTTACCCATCCACGGGTTAGATAGATGTATATATAGGGGATGAATATCATGGTAAAGATATCAAGTAAGCATTGAGTCTTCTATTGTAAGAGGATATTGGAGGTTGTCCCCTCGAAGAGACATTGTGGAGTTATTCCTTCCTAAAGGAGTATTATATGGTGTTTCCCTACCTTAAGGGTATTTCTACATATATTGAATATCAAGATCATTAGGATAATAGAGTAATAAGAAGAAGAAGAAGTAGAAGAAGTAATAAAAGAAGAAGAAGAAGAAGAAGAAGAAGAAGAAGAAGAAGAAGAAAAAAGAAGAATAATTGGATGATAAAGGTTCAAATTATTTGGCTCCAAATAAATCTGAGTCAATTTTTCAATTTCATGGATGCATTCAAAAGAAAAGGGTTATTGTGTCCATAAACCCTACCAGTAAGTATAACTTCATCAACATGAATGTGTCCAAGCATCTACATCTTCAAGCAAATAATATCAAATAGGTTCAAGTAGATGGTAAGAATATTTCAATGTTTGAAGATCTAAAGCTCATTATGGAAAAATATGTTTTGCATTCAGATTTTTATGCTTTGGATATGGATGATGTGGATATAGTTCTTAGATATCCATGGTTAGAGACTTTGGGAACAATGAATATTAATGTTCAAAAAAAGTTCATGAAGTTTTGGTATAGAAAAAAGAAGATCACTTTACAAGATATCATAGTGAAAAAGGCACCAATAGTAATCTAGGTAGATCATGAGGATGAGATGGAAACAGGTGATGAAGAACATGATGAAGATTCAGATGATATAGATAAAGACACACTACAAATGAGCACTTCATCTACTCAAGAGACAAAGAAAGAAAAGGTATAAGTAAAGGTGGAAGAGGTAGAATCAAAGGTGGATAAGGTCAAAGTATTGGAAAAGGTTGAGGTACATAGACACCCACATCATCATGAGAGGAAACAATCATGGAACCAAGTGAGGAAGTGTCATAATAACAGTCATTTTGTCTATGCAAGAAATAAAATTTCCAATCATTATGGATATGCATGGAATCCAAATAAAAAATACTATGGCACATGGAATGAATGGGGAAATCACTATGACTATGTATGGAAGAATACCTACTATGGTCATGGTTGGGATCAGAGTAGTGCAATAGATTATGGTACATGGAATAAAAAGAGGAATAATTATGATTGGACACCAAAGAAATCTAATTATGATCATGAACGAAATAAGAGGAGCACAATGGAATTTGGAAACAATCTTGGAGAGATATCACCTGCCAAGATCACATATGGATGGCTAGATGATCAAGATTGGAGACAAGTGTGCAATGATTTGAAGAACACTCATTATTTAGGTTCTTCCTATGTTTCGGGGATGAAACATGTCAAAGAGGGAAGTAATATTATGTACCTAGGGATATGATATATGGGTTGATGGTGATGCCGACATGTGGCACACATCCCCTTAGTTATATGGGTACAATATATTAGGATAATAGAGTAACTTATGGAAGTAGTACATTGGGTAATGGTCGGCCTACATTGGATTAGGAGGTTACCCATCCATGGGTTAGATAGATGTATATATATATATATATATATATATATATATATATATATATATATATATATATATATATATATATATATATATATATATATATATATAGGGGATGAATATCATGGTAAATATATCAAGTAAGCATTGAGTATTCTATTGTAAGAGGATATTGGAGGTTGTCCCCTCGAAGAGACATTGTGGAGTTATTCCTTCCTAAAGGAGTATTATATGGTGTTTCCCTACCTTAAGGGTAATTTTTTATATATTGAATATCAATATCATTACAGATAAACATACCCAATCATTAATGACATCTTGCATGCTGATGGCCTTATGGAGGATGTCACCTAATAAGTCAGCATAAGGGAATGCATCTAGTTTGGATATGGCTCAATGAAGTCTACATATTTTTTTAGGATTTAAAGGCATCTTTGTATTCATCTAATTGGTCATTAGCAATGGTAAAATCTTTAGGGACCCATTCAATTAATTTTAATATGTCATTGTACTACTTGTACCTATATAAACTACTAGAGAAAGTGGTGTTGTGGTAATTTGGATCTATGTTCAGGTTGGAGGATGTAGTAGCCATTGAATAAGGATAAAGGGGAAATTAGGAAGATTTTGGGTGTCTAAGGTGTGAGATACATGGGTTATATGTAAATTTCAAAGAATTGAATTTGATATTTCTTCTAAGGTAGAAATGGTAACCATTAATGGGCTTCCTTTAGGCTTTCTAATCATATGTGTACATCTCTCTACATTAATGGAATTTGTCATATCATTTGATATGAATTTGAAATTAGGTTGGTGGCTGTATTTTTTCCATTTATTTCCAAATCTATAATTTAATTTGGATCCCATGATCCCCCACCACCAACCAAAAATAAAAAAATGGTGATGGAATGTTTTTAAAACTATCCAATCAAGTTTAGCTTCCCATTATGTTAATGCCTAATGTGTGGTAGGTACACATTCACATCCCTCATCCAAATCTTGATTTATGACATGTTTCAACCATAAATTAGTCCTCTCATTAATGGTTGATACCTAGGCATGATCCATACTTTGTGCCATTCCCATAAATTGGGTGACATGTCACCTGGGGACATGTAGCACACTCTAATTGGCCTTGGTTAACCATTCTTACTTTATTCTAATATTATTAGGTCATAAGTGGAAAATAGGTCATTTGTGATCTAGATGACATGGTGATCTCTCATTGTGCCAAGCTCTCTTAGGATATGACATCTTTGATAGGTCCAAGGGATTGGCCTTTCTAACTCTAAATGACATGGTGAGTTCTCATTGGGCTAGGATCTTCTAGGCTCTAAAATCTCTAAAAGTTTTGGGGGATTATACTTTCTAAATTTGAATGATGTGGTGAGTTCCCATTGGGCTGAGATTTCCCATGCTCTGACCTCTATGATAGGTCTAGGGGACTAACCTTTTTGACTCTAAATGACACAGTAGTTCCTATTGGTCTAGGCTCTCCCAAGCTCTAACATGTCTAATAGGTCTAAAGGATTAGATTTTTTAACTTTTAATGATGTGGTGATTTCTCATTAGTCTAATATCTCCATAGATCTGACATATTTGATAGGTATAGGGGACTAGCCTTTCTAACTTTGAATGATGAATCAATTTCTTATCAAGCCAGGTTCTCTCAGGCTCTAACATCTCTGATAGGTCCAAGAGACTAGCCTTTCTGACTTTGATTGATGTAGTGAGTTCTCATTGGGCTAGGATCTCTTAAGATATAACATCTCTAATAGGTTTGGGTGACTAGCCTTTCTGACCCCAAAAGATGTAGTAAGTTCCTATTGGGTCAGGCTCTATGAGATTCAAAAAATGAAGTAGTAATGATAAAAAAAAATGATCCATTAAAGCTTACTTGTCAGACATGGAGAACTCAATTTTATATGGAAGATAGTGAGTTTGTTTCTCCAAGAAGGGAACTAGACTCTAGGAACATCTCTTTGTGAAAATCAACCTATAATTTCAGCACCATGAAATGCTAAAAGATAACAAACACTACTTAATTGTTTTTAGAAAATTTAAAAGAGACTTTTACCACTTGACGAAAATCAAGGTGATGTATATTTTGAAGTTTTGAGTAGGTGTCACCAATGAGAACAAAAGGGAAAAATCTAAAGCTCTGGTTAATGAAATTTTTAGAGGGGTCTCCCATTTTAGAGAAAAGGGGTGTGTTGGCCACGATAGAATTGTCATAGAGACATTAGTCTCCATGAATAAAAAATCAAATCAAATTACATATTTTTATATATTTAGAATGTTGTAGATATCAGATAGTTTAGTTACATGATAAATATTTGCACATTGATGCATATTATGAAGGCATATGCCATGCATATGCACTCATTTTACATAAAATTGAGTATAGATTCATACACACTTCAGTGTATATACATGGGAATATGCACATAATTTATAAAAATAAGAATTTCAAATTTAAACATACACATTCATTTGAGTTACAACTTCTCAAATTCAACATATAGATAAATAGTAGTGTATATCAACTGGTATAAATTTAGGGGGACATGATACTAGTTCATTAAAAATACTCACACTTTCATATTCATGATTCATGATGGTAGTTCATGAACAAACACACCAACACAATTTATATTTGAATAGAAAATGGTTGTCATTCCACTTCAATCTAATTGGATCTATAGTAATGATGGGGGCATGAACATTGTTCATTCTATTTTGATCATGCATTGGTTCTACATTGAGAAAACTTGAGAAAAACTATAGAATAGTTCCTACATTCATGATGGGTCATGAACATTATTCATTCCATTTTGATCATGCATTTTTTAACATAGATCAAACTTGAGTAAAACTATACAATTGAATCTATAAACCATCATTCAGTTTTTTTAAGAATACCCATCATGTGGTTCTATATTTACTTACATAATTATTTGGGTTAGTATATTGTTTAATTATCCCCACATTCATGAGGGTTGGGACTTGTTGTCTTCCCAACCCAAAATTTTACATAGTTACACAAATTTGGGGCACAATCTCCCTAACTCTCTATGTGCTTCAGTAAAGAAGCACAATTTTATCCAATGATACAAAAAAGAAACATCATCTCTAACAAATTGCAATGGAAACATGGTTTTTACTAACACTCAGTGTATTATTCTCTTGCTCTTTAAATTTTTTGAAAATTCAATTTTAGATTCAAATTGTCAATCTATGGACATTGACTGCATATGATTGCAAGGTTTGATATTGTGTGACCTACACAATTATAGATTCATATCAATGACAAAGCATGTTGTATATAATTAAGTGAGTCTTATCCTTTAACTCTATTAATTCCAATACTAGAATAAAAGGGGGGAATTTGTAGAAACTAAAATGTGATATTAATTAATTGAAAATGTCAAACTTTACACATATTTACCATACACGAATTTAGTGCATAAACAAGGTCCTAATCCACCAATATCTCCCACTTACATGCTACCTTTTAAGTTGAACCTTATATTCTGTTATTACACACTTTCAAGAACCTCATTGCCTATTTCAAACCTATTAAATATTCTTCAAAAATATCTCTATACCTTTATATTATTTCACTTGTACACATGTTGGTTTCATAAGTTTTGAATAGTATTTATAGTTGATACTGATTTGATCTAGTCAGGATTAAGCCTCTTCCAACAATGGTTACTTTTTAAAATCAACCTTTCCTTAGGGTCAAACCATTTTCATAGCATGTAAGTGGTATGAGAAATTATCCAATTGGTTTCATATATAAACTAATAAATGTCTCATTCAAAAGGGACTTAACACATATTTGTTACACATCTATACAATATTGCACATCGAGAAAATTTCCTATTCTTCCGAATTTGAAAATATATTGATAGTAATAGTCACAATCCAAGATTGAAGAATATAAAATCCAAGTCAAAAAAACATTGTCAAGTATTAAACCTAAATCATTAGCTGCACACACACACACACACACACACATATACATATGTATATGTACATATATATATATATATATATGTATATGTGTATATATATATATATATATAAATATATATGTATATATATATGTATATGTATATATATATATATATGTATATGTATATATATATATATATAAATGTATATGTATATATATATGTGTGTGTGTGTGTGTGTATGTGTATATATATGTATATGTATATGTGTGTATATATATATATACACACACACATACATATATATACATATACATATACATACATACATACACAATATACATACATATACATATACATATACATATACATATACATATACATATACATATACATAGACATATACATATACATATACACATACATATACATATACATATACATATACATATATACATATATATGTGTGTGTGTGTGTGTGTGTGTGTGTGTGTGTGTGTGTGTGTGTGTGTGTCTACACACACACACACACACACATAGTGAAGGAACACAATTGCTAATCACACTAGGTGGGAGAACTACATGGGATTTGATTTCCCTCCTTGAAGTATCATATACATAGCAATGGAAATCATAAAATGGGAGTGATTGGGGTTAGATCAAATCATTACACATTTTTTTGTTTTTTTAGTTATCTATCCCTCAAAAAAACATCTAGGGTTTCAAGGGGGAAACTAATTTATGGAGATGTGCACATCATCAGGGTTTGGGATCACATATACGAGACAGGTAAAAGTGATCATATGGTCACAATCCCCCATTTTTACATAGGTAAGTAATGACAAACATGTTAGTATTAACCAATGATACCAACCTACATCGATATAATTGACCCTATGGAAATAAAAGTATAGTTCATGATTTATATGAACCGCATGTCTAAATTTATCTAATTTTCACTTTTAAAATGTATAACCATAGTTAGACAATCAACTAGAAGTTATAATTACTCATCTATTTTTTGTACTTAATATATTTAGTATATGATACTCATCAAATCATTGCAATTAATTTTAATATTTTACATTAAAATGTATGTTTATGTAAGTAAATTATTTATATGTTTGCACAATAGAATAATATATCACATAATTGAGAGCATATATAATAGATCCACATGATAATTGATAGAAGAGTGGAATGCTTGATAAATATAACTGAGCCACTTTGAGGGGAAACCTCCATAAAAGTACAATAAGATAAAATTTCATAATATTATGATAAAATACTAACCACTACCTCATATATTTACTCTACTTATCTATGTTGATTCCATAGGTCGACCATACTAAGAATATCAAGAAATGGAATAAGATAATATGAAGGTATGTAAGCCATAAGTAAGTCACACATATCCCTATATGAACTATAAGTTAAGGGCATAGCATTCTCCTCCCATTTAGAAAAATATTGTCCTCAATGTTGAATCAAATCAAGATGTTACTATAGGAATGCTTAATCCTCCCATGTTGTATCTTCAGAATGTAGGTTCTTCCATTTTATCAACTACTCCTTAATCACTCTAGTTTGCAGTTGCTTAGTGCATGTGTGAAATATATATTTATGCTCCAAGATGAATTGGAATTATTCATATAATTTAGGTAAGTTAATTTGATTGTAAAATCTATGTCCAATTACCTTCTTTGGGTAAGATACATAGAATACCGGATGCATGTGAGTGGACGGGGGCAATTCCAGCTTATAGGCCACATTACCAATTTTGTAAAAGATCTAATAAGGGCCATAATAATTAGGGTATAACTTGTTATCATTTTTATATTTATTTAGAGACAGATAATTATATGGTTGTAAACACATAAAGACCTAATCATTTATGTCAAAATTCCACTCACTGCAGTGTTGATTTACTTGCTGCTTCATTCTATTTTGTGCCATTGCTAAATTCTCTCATAAACTAACTAGTGCCTCATATGGATGATGAATGCATTCATCAATAGCTCAAAACTTATGATACACTATCAAGGCTGGAGTTATGGATACAGATGAGACCCATACAATGCCACAAAAGGAGACATTTTAGAATAAGTGTGAAAATAAGTGCTATACCACCATTTGACAAGTGGCAACCAATGAACCCATTTGTCCTATTTTTCAAAAACAAAACAACAAGGATACCCTTATATACATTTGTTGACTAGATCTATTTATCCATTAGATTGAGGATGATAGGATGAGCTATGACCCAAATAAGTACCCAAACATGAAAATAATTTAGTGTAAAAATTACTAGTCAATATGGGATCTCGATCACTTATAATGATATTTGGAGTACCATGAAATTTATGAATCATATTTAAAAAAATATAAGCTACTAGAATAGAAATAAATGAATGTGATAAGGAATGAAAATGAACATACTTGTTGAGTTGATCCACAACTACCATGATAACCTTTTTATCCTTAGACCATGATAACCTAGTAATTAAATCCATGTAAAAATCCTCCCAATGTTGAATAGGGATGGATAAATACTGCAAAATACATGGGGTCTTAATGGTTTAACATTTGTTCTATTGACATACCTTTCATTCGACCACATATTTCTAGACATCCCTTTTTATTCATTACCAAAATAAATCTTGATTCATTCTATGATATGTTTTCATAAATCTTGAGTGACCTTCTAGTAGAGATGCATGAAGTTCCTAAAGAATTTTATGTTTAAGGAGAGAATGCTTACATAGGTATAATATATATTTATACCATAATGTGTTCCCATACCATGTAATGTTTTTAGAACCCACATAACCCTATTGAAGATTTTTAATCAAATCATGGGTAGCGCTATCATTCTCCTATTCTAATCTTGCTTCCCCTAGCCAATCTACCTGCCAAATAGTCATTACATATAACAATGCCTCAATTTATTCATACCTCTAGGATAGTGCATCTTCCACCAATTATTTTTATTTCTTATATACTATTTAAAAATCATAGACTAACTATTTAGTCACCCATTTTGTTGATCTTCAAAAGATAATCATTGTTCCAAAAAATATTTGAGGCTATCATGATTAGTACCTAAAAGTGACAACCCATTAGATAAGGTCTCCATTACTTGATTACATTAAAAATAAAAATCATCTCTTTCTCATAGATTATCTTGATCCTATTTCCCCGTTAAACTTTTAACTCTTAAATTCAGGTGGTTTGCCATCTTGCATGAGTATAATCCCCATGCCATATATTGATGCATCATATTCTACAACAAAATTTAAAAAAAAAATGAGTGGCCAAAATTATAATGGCACACATATCCATTTTAAATTATTCAAATGCCTTGGTATTTATATCAATACATTGGAAGGAGTCTTTATTCAACAAATATGTGAGTGGGGCTATGATGCTACCATAATTTTTGATAAACCTATGATAATAACCAGTTAGCCCCAGAAATCCCCATAGGTTCTTGAGTGTTTTGGTAACTTTCCGCTCCATCATCGCTTGGATATTTTTAGGATAAAAATGCACTCTATGTGAAATAATATGACCCAAGTACTCCACATTTTGGATGCCAAAATCACATTTAGAATGTTTTGCATAAAGTTGATGTTGTTTTAAAATTGAGAGACCTATTTCACATGATTTAAATGGCCTTCTTAATTTTCATTGTAAATGAGAATGTCTTCAAAAACCTAACACAAACTTTCTCATAAATGGTATAAAAATAATATTCATCAAAATTTAAAATGTAAAAGGTACATTTGTGAGGTCAAAATGCATGACCATAAAATCATAATGCCCTTCATGAGTTTTGAAATCTATTTTAGGTATGCCCTCTTCTTGAATTTGCATTTGATGATATTGAGAGTGAATATCTAACTTAGTAAAATAAACCACACCATGTAATTCATCTAGTAAATCATAAATTACTAGAATAAGAAACTTATCTTTGATGGTGTAATTATTGATTTATCTATAGTTTGGGCACATCCTCCAAGTGTCATCCTTCTTCTGCACCAGACCACTGGGGAATAATATTTACTTTAGCTATGTTAGATGATTCTTACCTCCAATATCTCTTGTACCATCTTTTCAATTTCATTCTTTTGGGCATAGGGACACCTGTAGGGTATGATGTTGGGTGGTGTACTTTTGGAAAGTAGTCTAATGTCATGAAAATGCACTTATCTTGGTGGAAGTCCTTTTGGCATGTCACCAAAAATAACATAATGGTCATCCAAAACCATTTGTAAATTAGGATGGGTAAAATCCTTGGTTGGTTGAACTTGTATGGAAAACAAACATGCCATAAATATTTCATCACCTTTTCTAATAATCTTCATCATATAATGAGAACTAACCAATTGTGTAGATTTATCCTATAATCCATGTAGTTCAAATGTCATGCCTTCTGAATGGAAGTGCACTAGTAGTTTCTATAAATTCATCATAATAGTGTCCAAAGTGGTGAGCCATTACACTCCTAGAACAATGTTATCCCCTCCCATAGGAATAGTAAACATAAGATAATCTAACAGGTAGTCTCCCATAGAAAGCTTAATACTATGGAATTTTATAGAATAGTTGGTAGTACCACCATCTATAATCATGACCTAAAATTCTAGATATATGAAACAAATTTAATGAGTAGCCAAATTAATTTTGATGAAGTTGTGTGTACTCCTTGAGTCAATCAACATAGTCACCTTATGTTTCTTGAAGAAACCCACCACCTTAAGAGTTTGAGGAGTAATAATATTAGAAAGTACATGATAAGAAATAGTAGGTAAATAATATTTAGATTCATCCTTGAGTTTCTCAAAACTTATACCTGAGGATTCATCATATTCATTGGTACCTTCAATTTAAAACAAATTATTTTTAGAACAATGATGTCCTTTACTCCATTTTCTATCACAACCAAAACACAAACCTTTTTCACACTTCTCCTCAATTTGTTGAGGGGTCAATTGGGTAGGCTAAGGAAATGATGGTGATGGGAAAGTGCGTTCATGGACATTAATGAAAGGGTTTTGTTTGAGAATTTATTTTCCCTCTACCATGCATGCCCTTGGAATGGATTCAGATACTTAACTAGGACTAAATATACAAACCTATAATTGGATGCTATCCTTGAGGCCACCTAAAAATAGGGTAGTAAAATTTTCCTTAGTCATGTTTGCCACACATAGTGAGAGATTTTAAAATTGATGAATATAATATTTTATAGTCCCTATTTGGTGTAGTTTGGCTAGCTGGTTGAAGTAGTTTTATGAGAGATTATTGTGATAATGGAGCTAAAAGTCTTTATAAAATATAGATTAAGAAACTGAGAGACCTTTTTGTTCATTTTGATCACACAACCATTGATACCAAATGAACTATTCAGGTTCTAGATATAGAGAGGCCATGACCACCTTTTGAAAACATTGAGTCTAATATAGATCAAATAAATTTTAAATTTAAGTGATCCATATGAGTGGATCATTACCATCAAACTTTCACAGGTCTAATTTTGGCAACATCAACTTCTGACTAAGATTGGAATTATGATGGTTTGGAGGAGAACCAAACTAGAGTGGCAAAGGGTTATCTAATAATAGATGAGATATAAAGTTGGCCAATTGCCTAGTTATTTTTACAATTGATCTTGTAAGCCATTCAAATCCCCTCTCAGCCCTGTGATGTCCCCTTTAACTGCATCATGATCATCTTTTCAAACCATGATATGAAACTCTAACTAAAGTTTCTAAACCACCTCTAAAATACATATATCAAAATTTGGAGACACCATGTCATCCTTATGAGGAGTTTTATGTGTTTCTTTCCCTTTCTCATGTCTTTGATTGTTAATACCAACCATGCATAAACCCTAGGAGGGTTTCAGCTCTAAAAAAAGTGTATCAGTAGATGAGACCATTGTGATTACCTCACCTAGATGAATCCAATGACCTCTAATGCAAAAAACTGTACTGATGGTCTACACCATTGTAATCATCTCATAGAGTTGAATCCAATGACTACTAATTTGCACAAGGTTAAAAAATTTATAGACTATTTTTTTCTTTCTTTTTTTAACTATTTTTTTTTCAAAAAATCACTTTAAACAATACTATAGTGACGAAAAAAATTAAATTATTCACATATTGTAATTTATGGTTTTTCGATCCTTCAACTAGCATGAGACACATAATTTTAGATATAAAAAATGCTACCATATAAACTTTCCAAAATCAAATATTTAATACCACTTGTAATTAAATTACTTAGATGTTCACACAATAAAATAATATATCATAGAAATGAGATCAATGATAATAGATTCACACAATAATTGATAGAAGAGTAGAGTGTTTGATAAATATAATTGTGCCACTTTGACATGGCAACCTCTATAATAATGAAATAAGAGTATAATTCACAATATGATGATAAAATACTAACCACTACCTCCTATATATACTCTACTTAGCCATGGTTATTCTATAGGCTGACCATACTAAGAACATCAAGAAATGTAATAACATAATATGAAGGTATGTAAGCCAAGTGTTGGTTACACACATCCATAGATGAACTATAGGTTAAGGGTGTTAGTTTGAATGCCATATCTTATGATTTGAGTTAAATTTCAAGTTTATATTCCACTAGGGTTGAAAAATTAAATTAGAGTATAATAATTATATTATTATAGGCTATATCTTTTTAAGAACTTTTGATTTATTATATTGAGCTATATTAATTGCTTACACATTCCTTGATCTAGGTTATATTATTTACAGTGCTACATTTAATGGATATGCTACTTTTTATGCTATGACATTGACATAGATTGATAGTGTAGACTAGTTTGACTTATTTTATAATTCATTGTTACTATTTCATTTCTTTTTATAGGATAATCATTTGATTATGCTTTGTTATGGCTCTTGTCTTATTTTATGACATTGTTAGATTGAGTGTATCATTGTAACCATCTTTATTTGGGCCCTTGCCTTATATTATTCATTTAATTATTGTAGTGTATCATTGTAAGCCTCATTATTTGGGCCCTTTCCTTGTTATGTGACTTTTGCTTGATTTATTTTTTCATGGTTTGACTCTTTATTTGGGACCTTTCTTTTCTCTGAATTTTTCATTTGTGTGAGACATTCGATTGTCTATTGTGTATGGCTCTTGCTTTGTGTGACATTTGATTACCAATTATGTGTGGAACTTACCTTGTGTGATATTGAGTACTATTTCATGTGATTTATTAAGTGAATCATGACCATGGAATTATGTGCTTATGAATATATAAATCTAGGATTGTCTTATGAGTTTGTAGTCCCATGATCCATCTCACACACCTTCATATTTATGTGTGGTGTCATGATCCATATCATGTACCTTCCACATAGTTTATTATTTAGTGCTTATATCAATGATATTTACTATTTTGTTCCTATTTTTATATTTTTCATGACATGAAACTTGTGTGCATTACATCACATGTTGCATATATGCTTTGAAGATATATTCATCTTATGGTGACATATTCTCCCCGTGTTAGAACATGATTCTAAATGATTATATCTTTGTATATAAAATAATGTGGTTAAATATTTTATTTTGACATGAGTTAGGCTACATACATCACCAAAAAAGGGGGTAAGTTGTGGGGATTGTTATAGAGATTTAGGCCTCTATTTCTAATAAAATTTAGATTTTGGATAGATTAAATGATTCAAAGAGTTTAACTTGGTTCAAATTATAAAGCAAATGTTTAAAAATTGGGAAAAATTTGGGGGTACATGTAATGTATATGCACACATTTTATAGGGATATAAGTTACATGTTTTTATATTTTTTAGATTTGGTAAAAATGAGATATAGATGTATATAATTTTATATCATGTTCGCATCGAATGGATAAAATTATGGGGCATGAATATTCTTCATCCAAACACACTATTAATTTTTTATATTTTAGGAACATGGAATTGATGGTACTAAAGGTAACATATTTAATCTATAAGTCCATATACAATAGTTGATTCACCTTATTTGAGCCTAGCATAAGATCCCACTTTCATCTTGAGGTTCAAGATTAATTAAATGAGTAGTGAAGTTGAGGTTGAACATCACTAAATGGATTAAAATTACTCTTGAGGGTTGAGGTATATATTTTCCCAACCCATGTCCCTTTCCTTAGTTAACTTCTCCATTGGGGCATGCTCACTTCCATTTATCTAAATGCCTCAATAGGAATCATGGTGTCTAATGTTTGAACAAGAAATATCATCTCCAATAACATCACAAGGAAACATGATTCACTAACTCATATGTGTATTCCTTCCTTTCTATTTAAGCTTCATAAGTTTCATTTTCATTTCATAAATGGACATTGATTGTTGCATGTTCATTTTAGATCTGCTTGAAGTAAGTTACACACTGATACTAGACACTTGAAAATGATAGTGTTGACCTACTTTCACCTTACATGACTTGTGCATACACATATGGATCTTACACACCCTTATCTTCTATCCACATTTTTTTTATGGGTTTAACCTTACATATTAACTATAGTCACCTACATAAATTCCATAGTGTGTGTCTTACCTATTCAAAATCGTACTCAAAATGTCTCTAGACCATAAGATCAAAATTTTGCCTTTTAAACAAATACACCATAATTATATGCTTATATAATTTCAAAGACTCCAACCTTGATGGACCTATCCCCGCACCAAGTAATGATAATTTTTCAAACTTAAATCATTTTTATGGGAAGTTTAGAGACTTCAACCCTAACAAACTTGTTGTCCCACCAAGAAATGATAATTTTTAAAAATTTAATCATTATGGCTCGATCCATACATTTTCCACATCAGTGGTATGAGAAATTTCCCAAATAATCCCATATAAACACACATTATGTTTAATACTATTAGACAATCTATCACTTCTTAAAGAAGCGTCTACACACTTCCACACATTTAAAGGGATTTACCTAAACTTCCCAATTTAAAAATTAGTCCCAAGGAATAGGTCATATCCATGTATGAAGCACCTAATCTAAGTCATGTTTTCCATTTGTTAAGTATCAAAATCTATATTATAGGTTGGATTCATAAAAGTAACACCATTACACACATATATCTAATAGAGATAACTATGTGTGGTTTGAATTCACTCTTTAGAGTAATGAATTGTGGGCTTAGTTTAGGTTAGATTGAATCATATTATTCCATTTCTATAGGCCTAAACCTAGTGTCTAAAATATTCAAAGGAGACGACTGGTTTTTGAATATCATGCACATAATGAGCCCCTAGATATCATGCACATAGATATATTAGAAAAATAATTTATAATAATCACCAACCAATTTAGGTCACCTTATTAGAGTCAATGTTTTTTGGTATTCTTTTATTTTATATTATAATACCTTTTAAGAAAGCTTGACTCACCAAAAAGACATTCACCCAACTAAATGTTAGTGGCGAGGTTGTCTCAGATCATTCAAATTCTTTGAAGGCCTCTACATAGATACCCATATTTTGTACAAAACTTTTTATATGATGTATTTTTACTTAGTTTTATACGTATAGGCCTTTTTTATGGATGATTGAGTACTTAGTAGCATGGTCTTGCATTTTTACTACAATGTCTATTATTTTACTAATTTATATTCACTATGTTGCATATTATCCACCTTATGGTAGGTATCCCTGAGTTTCTATTGTCTATTTTATGTTATAAATTCTTGGACATTAACATTCACTTCAAGACACTGGCATCAATGCTAGTGTCTAAGGGTTGCCCAGTGTCCAGCCTTGTCATCCTCTCTAGTTTTGTTCTTTTCACTTTGTGACTATTGTAAAGGGCCCTATGATTTTTATATGGTTTAATTTTGTGTGCCACTAGATATTTAATTAAAATTCAAAAGAGTCCCTATATATAAAAAGATAGGACATAGTATTCATTATCAAGTACGCCTCTCAATTAATATATACATTATTTATTCAAAAGATATTTAATGACATTGCATACTAAATTTTGAGATTTGAAGTCTGAAGTATTAAAAAGTATTAATTTCCACTTGCATTGCTTAGACCAAGGGTTCAAATAAGAGAAAGAGATTATATTTTAATAATCACCATTAAAAACACATACCTATGATGGAGAACTACACGTATGTATAAGGCCCTCTTTGGAGTATATGTCTATGTAGGAAATACTTAGCAACAACAAGGTTTCTAAGGTTATCTAGACTCATGTGTTAAGTCATTTTTATTGAGTCACATGTGTGCAAGAGGAAATATACTAGGGTTTTATTGTCATAAGCTAGTCACATATAATATAATAAAAAATTTAGGTATAAATAAGATTTACAGGTACATGCACTAATCTAGGGAGAATTTGAGTTATCTACAATACAAGGATAAAACCATTAAATTGGGATTCTGGCATCAATGTGAGTTTCCAAAATCTGATGCTAGTGTCCAAGCCTAAAAAAGAGGCAAACTAAAAAATGAATGGAACATAGGCCTACATTATAGGACTGAGACATAACTGAGCAACTATGATGATCCAAAATA
Source organism: Torreya grandis (assembly GCA_037957365.1). Classification (NCBI taxonomy): domain Eukaryota; kingdom Viridiplantae; phylum Streptophyta; class Pinopsida; order Cupressales; family Taxaceae; genus Torreya; species Torreya grandis. The sequence goes on from JARHVA010002025.1 coordinate 838,309, forward strand.
TATTAGTAAATAAGATACACTCTATATTAACCCGTAGTCACATAGTTTATTGATTATATTTATTGCACATTTTTGAATGAATTTATTTAAAATATTATATTATATTTCCTAGACTTGAATGTTATAGTAATGCATTAAAATTTTTATTTCTAAAAGGTATTTATGTAAAATTGTATTTTAGATAAACATTCTTGTAAACCTAACATCAAATTCTAATTGAACCAAAACCTAACTTGACCCAGGGTTTAAAATTTATACAATTTTTATATTGGTGCATTTATTTTTTTAGATCTGATTTCTTATGGGTATAACATTGCTAATGTTTATTCTCTTTCTTGACCTAGCCTTTGAACTTGTACTTTTGGGTGTGTTTGGATTTATAATATTTAAAATAATTATTTATAATGAATAACCTAAGGATCCTCATCCATTGTATTTCATATTCAATCTTCTTGATGATCAATACATTGCTTATGAGGATCTAATAACTAATAAGGAATGTAATAACAATTATTCTTTTTCTTATAACTATGTTAATGAATGGAAAAATGACCAAGTTAATTTAAATGAAAATATTTATGACTATAAAGAGACCCTTGGCATTACTTATGATTATTATTATGATAGTTATTCCAAAAATTTAGAAAGTGAGTGTGAGGAGTCTATCTCTCTTATTTATCCATATTGCTTGATTTACAATCTAACGATGCATTGTTAAAGAAAACACCTAGTTTTTATTTGAATTTTGTTAGTGTATTGCATCACATCCAATATTATAAAATGGTCTTGCATGCAAAAAAATATAAGCATATTATTCAAAATGTTCATCATAATAGTTTTTCATGCATAGAGCCTCACATGATGTGTGTGTATAAAAATTTGAATCTCATTTACCAAATGATGCACATACTAAGTGTCTTTAATCTTTACCAAATATTGATAATGTTACAAAAATTAAAGATTCTTTTCCATTTTTATAAAATGAAAAAACTGAAGATATTTTTCTCTCTCAAAACATTAATGATACAAATGTGTGCCAATATTCTCTCCCTCTCTTTCTTGAATGGAAATATGAAAATGATAACAATAGTCAAAGTAGTATACATGATGCATGTGAAAGGGGATCAAATGATTTCAATAACTTTGATTGGAATAGAAATAATTAAAATTTCCATAGTGATGAAGAAGGATAATTTCATACAATGCTTTCTCCTTCTAATTCTTTGATGTATAGTGAACAAAAAATTGAAATTTAATTTATCTCTTGTAACAAAGATTAAAGTAATCAAGTCCTTGGCCAACATAGTATGCATGATATGTCAATTGAACTAATATGCAATGATTTTTTACATAATAATCATACCAATATCTGTGATGTTTAAAATGATATAATTACTTATTTAACTACATTATGTACTATGAATGTTCCTTTATACAATACTTATACAACATGCAATGATGCCAACTTAGAATGCAATGATAGTTGTAATGAGTCTATTATCCCTATGTTTTAAATAAGTGGCACATTAAAACCCATAATCTCATCTTCCCATACTCCCCAAATTTTTGTTTGTCATATTGTATCCATAATGAATATTATGGTAGATATCCAAAAACATCTTGTAATCCTAAATTTACAAGTATTTTAATGTCATGAGAGTATTCATAATAATACTATAGAAGGTCAACCTATTACAGGAAATATTTTTTAATATCCTTACCCAATAAAATTTTTCATGCCTACATTCTAATTATTTGATGTCCAAAATGACCTTGCAACCAATTCAACCCAATATATACATGCCTTTGGTCATTGGGCTAAGGATGGATGCTTATTACCACAGGATTTTCATTAAAGTTTAATAAATGCAACCAGTGATTAGTTTTATAGTCTTCGATATGGTTCCTTACCTACTTTAAAAAAGTTGGAGAATATATTCCTCTCATATCTCACAAGCATGCTATTATTAGAGAATTTTCAAGGCTTAAAACAACAAAATGATGAATCTATTCGAGATTATGCAATAAAATTAAGGAATGAATTATATTATTTGACATATATACCCTCAGATTTGGAAGTAAAATTCATATTAATTAGGGGTGTTATTTCTCCACTTAAAGAAAGAAATTTTCACATGCATTAAAATTCATTTGATAGACTATATATGTATGTACAAAATTATGCATGTGATTTAATGAATGACAACATGGAATTAAATGCATCCATATTAAAAGAAATTTTTTTATCACAATTATTACACAGTGAAGCAATCAACCAAAAAAGTTCCTAAACCATATACAAGTATGCATAATGAAGATAAAATGATGAAATTAATACATAAAAGAAAGGAATCAACATATTGAGTACCTCATACAATTAAATCATCTATTTATACTAAGAGACAACCACTTCAGTTTGATCACACTAAAGATATACCATATCAAATATTAAATGTATTATTAAATAAGAAGTTGATTACTCTCCCTCGAAAATAATATCATCCACCACATAGATTTGAAAAGATAAAATGATAAGTTTTAAATACTTATAAGGTTATTCATGGGAATTTTAATATTAATTATTATGATTTAAAACACAAGCTCACATAACTGATAGATAAAGTAATTATTTACATTTTAACACTAGATAAAGGTCTCCTTCCACTTCTTCCATCAATCATTCTCAGAGGACCAAAACATCTCATGACATTCTACTAATGAATGAATTGTTTATCAATATTTGCATAAATAAACCATGGGAAGAAGTCCTCTTAGTACATGATCTACACTGATTGATATTTCCAAAACTAATCCTACCAAGGAACCATTGGTTGATTACTCTCTTGATAGAGATGTACTTGGGGGAAACATAGATCCAAAGATTATATAATACACTCATGCATCAACATATATGTTTTCCATGTAGCAATAAGAGGTATACAAATTAAATTAGAAAGTAGCTATTTAGTTTCAACATAATAATTATAGTCAAGCATTATTATTTCCAACTCGATTCTATGGTATATGATGATTCTAACAAAATAAAAAATTAAATAAAAACATCAAATTCCAAATGTTTCACATTGAAAATAACTTAAAATAATATAATAAATCATCCACTCATGCTAAAATTCCAAGAACAACATTATCATATATATACATATATATATATATATATATATATATATATATATATATATATATATATATATATATATATATATAATATAATATAAATTTTATACAACATTGAGAGGTGTGAGGCCCCTAATTTAGGTAGTGATGATTTATACACTCTTGGCGATATGCCCCCAAAATATGATTGACATGTTGTATAAAATTTATATTTTATATATATATATATATAATATAAATTTTATACAACATGTCAATCATATTTTGGGGGCATATCCACAAGAGTGTATAAATCATCACTACCTACATTAGGGGCCTCACACCTCTCAATGTGGAAGTTACAACTTCTCATGAAGGACTATGTGAGTAAGACCACTCTCACAATCTCTCCTTTAAGGATCCTAATTGACAATGTGTCTGCTCATGCTCATGCCATAATTCATCATATATATCAATCAATGATTATATGATCTCTATAGTTATCCTCTTAGGAATGGCCTACCTATCTAATTCTAAATGCAACTCATCCACTTAGTTTCTACCGTATGGTATACTTCCATAGCCATGGCCATAAGATTAAAAAAGGGGTGTATGTGCATTAAAAATATCGATAATGCACTTCATAAAACCATTACTGGTAATGTCCATGGGAATAATGCATGTTATATTCTTCATGTCATGATCAACCATCATCGACTACTCCTAGTTTTCTACCATTAGAATAAACAAGTTCTAAATTAGATACATTTATCAATGTAATCTACCAAATATGCTAAAAAATAAATCAAATACTATAGTGTAATTACACACTACTCTGATGGCTACCTCATATAAATGTTTTGGGCCTATAAGAACACATATAGCTCTACCTCCTCTATCTCCACCTTGTGTTGTATGTTTTACAACAGGGGGATAAAAATTGTAAGAAATAACAATGACCATCAATCCCTAGACCACCACTATATGTAATCCTCTAAAAACTTGACATCATCTCCATATCTTAATAGCACTACATGATCTATATCCCTATCTAGGAGTGGAATTATATCCACAAAAGTGAGGGAAACACTATCATTTAAATTATAACCAACTTGTATTATATACCACCAATAATATGGCTCCAATGGGACACCTAGATGAATACCAAACTAACACAATGCGTGATCAAACTTAAACTACTCATGAGCACTAAAATACCTATCTACCAACCACATACTAAAACTACCATAATTATTTCCAATCTTAGATCCAACCAACAAAATTCCTCTAAGTATGATAGACAATTTGTGCTAGTGTCAATCAATCAAATATTGGTTTATACTCTATGGTAGGGTGTGCCTTGTGTTGGGGTAGCACCCTTCATGTAAAAAAAACCTATGGTTGGGACCATTTAGTAATGGGTCCATCGATGGGCCATAAAACCAAAATCTTATTATATTCCCACACATGAATAGGTGTGGTTATACCCCACTATTTTTTGTATAAAAGTAAAATTTATATAAATATCTATACAAATTAGCCACTATGGTGCACCCCCAAGAATAATTAACACCTCACTTCTCAATGTTCAAAATAATGATGCATACAATAAGATATAACCACCCCACCACCTTATATTACAAAAAAGAAAGCTAGTAAACAAAAAAATAAATTTCAAAATTATGGGACATCAGATCAAACTATGTCCTCCAGATGAACCATGCCAAAGGGATCTCCCACATCTACTTGATGACCTATAAAATATACATGATATCTTTACATGTATTCAATGCTACAATCCCATGATACCTAAGATCTCTCCCTTATAATGGGAAAGCACAAAAACTAGTACACATCCTATAATGTGACATTCATCTCCCTTGTTAGGGGATATAAGGTATAATTATCAACATTAAACTTCTTGGTTAATGTTGTAATCTAGTTAATATCATAATTAATCTTCCCTAATTAGCTTACCTAACCAATCCCAACCTAATTAATAATTTCCCAATATATGACATCTAAACCCAACTCTACCAAGGTATATAAATGTATCCTATATATAAACACACATATATGCATGTATTTATAAAAAAAAAAGAAAAAACGTCACATTAGTTGTGAATTCCATCAATTTTTAACATAAAAATATGACAAGTTAATCGATATATAAACAGAGGCTAATTTCAAAAGCTACCATCAATTTTGGATGATAGTGTCTAAGAAGTAAACATTAACATTGATTGTTAGATGATACCATCCCAAACACTGACAATAGTGCCTATCAATTTTATTTGACACCCAAAAATGAGCTCAAAAATTAAGAAAATTCAAAATTTCAATACATAAAGTAAAAAAATTACTACTTACTAACTCCTTCAAATCTTTCCCCCTAATGTGGCCCAGAAGACATCAAATCACATTGAGTGTACCACTCTCTTTTGAGGCATTGTGTCAAAATCACAAAGTTAACATATCTCAATAGCTAAAAATGAAAATGAAATACAAATAAATTTGAAAAATCCATATATATAATAGTCAAATTTTCCACCACAATGTGTATTTTCAAAATTTAAATTGCATTATCTTAAGCATCATGTATCTAAATCACAAACCATAAATTATGATGGAAACCACACAAAGAGGTCTTCCATGCTATAAATTTTTTATGAACACTATTTTCAAATTTCAACCGTGCGTAATTCTTAGCTAGTTCATAAAAAAAATTGTATGTAAAATACAATATTTCTTACAAAATATCCAAACATTACCAATTAAAAGTCTACTGAGGAAAAATACCACTACATAATATAATACTATATGATTGATACACACATGATATGGTCATATTAAACTTTCTTTATAAGGTAAACACCATGATACATTCCCCTCACCTCAGAAGGGGGGAATATTAGTAGGGGCATGTCATAGAGACATCATTCGACATACATATAGTTGGCAAAATTGGAAAAAATTGATACAATTTATATGATTTCAAGATATAGTTGTGACAAAATTATATGCATTCGACACTATTTTCACATATTTAGGAAAATGTTTTTTAAATTTATGACACATATCATATACAAATTATAGAGCAAAATTTACATTTTGATAGATACTTCAGCTTGGGACATATTATAGGTGCATATGACATGCAAATGCACCAAATTACATATGCATTCTTCAAATTATACTAGTATTCATGAACCAACCTTACCAATAATCATTGTTTGATCCATTATCTATCTATAAAAGTTGGATTCCTTGAGTAGTGTGATCGAGATCAAACATCCTCAATGCCTTGGCACTACTTCATGTTAATATGGTTATACTAATTGACCTGGGTGAGATCAGTTAGATTGAATATATTATGTATTTTTACACTTGTGTTATGTGGTTGATATTCAATGCCCTAGATGAAATTAGAACTAATCCCAGTATACCAGGTTGGAAGCATGATCACCCCCAACTCTTTTATTAAAAAAAGAAACATCTCTAAGATGTAACACACATGACTTCTTGTAGACTCATTCATTTTCCTAGCCAAAAAATGGATGGGGCCTCAAGTCTCCTTACTATTTCTACATCCTCCATGGCATAGATGATGTTATAGAGGCATCACTATGCAACATATATACATGTGTATTATTTCCATGTTATTTATTTCTTGATGTTTTTGTTCATTTATCATTTTTTGATTATATATGCTAATTATATTATAACATGCTTTTCATTGTAGGATAGGAATTATAAAGTCAAGCTGGATTTTTCACGAGTCTAAGGTGTGTTTACACACCCAAGTTTGAATGCACTTTAATTCTAGTAATTTAATTTCATGCACTTACTAGATCGATGGGGGGGGGAGGTGGTAAATGTAAATACCCATATTTGGTACAAAACTTGTTATATGATGTCTTTTTTCTTAGTTTTGGATGTACATGAGTTTTGACAAAATATTAAGTACTTAGTTTTGTACTCTTACATGGACCCTTTAGGTTCCATGTAATTTTATTGCAATGTTTAGTATTTTGCTACTTTATATTCACAGTGTTGAATTTTAGCCACCTTGTGATGAGGATCACTAAGTTTCTATTGTTTTTTCTATGTTCTAAGTTCCTATACATTATAATTCACTTTGGGATACTAGCATCGACACTAGTGTCCTAAGGTTGATGCTAGTGTCTAGCCTTATCACACTCTCTATTTTAATTCTTTTCACTTTGTGAATGTTGTAAAGGGCCCACATGTTTATTCTATGGTTTGATTTTGCATGCCACTAGGTTTTAATTCAAATTCAAAAGGGTCCTTATAGTTAAAAATCTAGGGCATAATATTTATTGTTAATCAAGCCTCTCAATTAATGTATATGTTATTTATTCAAACGATATTAAATCACAATACATATTGAATTACTAGACTTGAAGTCTATAATATTACAAAGTATTAATTTTCACTTGCATTACTTGCACCAAGGGTTATAATAGAAAAACAAACATATAGTCGCATAATTACCATTACACACACATACCTAGGAGGGAGAACTACATGCAAGTCCGAGGCCCTCTTTGGAGTATATGGATATATAAGCAACACTTAGTGATAATAGGGTTGATTAGGGTTATCTAAACTCAAGTACTAACTCCTTTTTATTGAGTTACATGAATGTAAGAGGTAATAAACTTTGGTTTTGTTGTCACAAGCTGATTGTACATAGTATAATCATAAATTTAGGCATAAATAAGAAACACAGGTACATGCATAGATCTAATAATACTTTTGGGGTTTTTAAGGTTAGTTCACAATTATGCAAGTGGAAATAAACTAGGGTTTTTCTACCATAAGATGATCATACACAACATAATCATAAATTCAAATGGAAATAAGAAACACATGTACAAACATATATCCAATAATAATTTGAGTTAGATATATTACATGGATAAAAATGTTGATAAAAAGGCACTATCATCAACACTAGTGTCCCAAATATGATGCTAGTTTCTAGGCCAAAAAATAGAGAAAATAGAGAATGAATGGAACACAAGGATATATTATAGGACTGAGACACAATTGAAGGAATTTGAGAATAGGATATATTATGGTATCTATTTTATATGGGTGGATCCATATTTTCATATGCAATGCTCCACAAATACCTATGGTTATACAATGATTTTTTATATGCACCTAAGTTGGCCTAATGGTGAATAACATGTGCCCATGAAAGAGAGACCATAAGTTCAAATACTATAGGGGTAAGGTACACACACCTCATATTTGAAGCATAATAAGGTACCTCCTACATATTGGGAGTATGAAGTGGTCCCATATGCTGTAATCTACCTTATAGACCATAAATAAGGCACTCAATATTATGGAGCTTACAAATATATTATTATTATTATTATTATTATTATTATTATTATTATTATTATTATCCTTAGGTATCTTTTGATAGACCCAAATACTATATTTAAATGAATACAATCAATCTTTATTTCATACCAAATCTAAATCCAAATATTAAATATATCTAATAAGTAGAAGGGAAGAATAATTTCATATGTTTTTATCCTATTTTTGCTAATTCAAGATTAACTCTTAGTATTGATGATAATAGCCCCAACATTCATGTCAAGTATTCATTACTCATCATGATCACACCTTATATCATAACACCATTTATTAATAATATACTAGCAAGCATATAATTCAAGAGATATTTACAAATATCATTTCTAAATTAATTTCAACATCCATAAATCAAAATATCCATTATAACAATGAACTAGATTTATTATATGGGATAAATTTGAAATTACTATAATCCTAACTTTATTGGTTACCCAATTTGATGATCCAAATTACATTTCACTTCTTAGAAGACATTGATGAAATTATTCAAGATTAAATTCAAGATTCTAAACTAGCATCTGTTAAATTTTCTCCAAATTCATCCATTTTCAATGAATGAAAAGAATTAAATATGGTTAGGTCATGAAAAATATGAACATAAATAATGAGATACAAAAATCTCATTCACATGCCCTCTTAATATCTTCATTATGGTCTTATGTGCATGCAAATGTTTGGTTTTTAGACTCAAAACACTTGATCATCACATTTAAGATTTATAAAATTTTAGCTTCTTAATAATATATTTCTTGATGAGGAAGTTTTACTATTGCAAGTTGAAAAGCTTAAAACTATATGCTTAAGATGTGGTAGGTAGGAAAGATAACAAGTGGGAATTATTTTTATAATGGTTAGGGTTGTATTTGTGACTCTCCCTATCTAGATCCCACAAAATGACACCAAAATTTAACCTAATAGGTTCTATAGATATCTTCTTCCTTTCTGAAACTATAATTGTGTGGTGTGATTATCTCTAGGATCATGTCAAGATGTTTTAGACATGATATATTTTTATCTGATCTTCCTAGTCACTCAAATATGTTAGTATCCTCACCTGCCTCTTTTTTTCAAAATTTTCACTATGAAGTTGTTACATAGACCATTTTTAAGTTGACCACAAATAAAGCTTCAAATTATGAATACTTTATTTTGATTGAGAAGTTTAAAATTATATATATATATATATATATATATATATATATATATCAACATATCTACCTATGTTTTAGATTATATATAGTTGATTACAATTTATGAGTAAGTTTACACTTAAATTTGAGCATAAATTTGGCTAAGCAACCTCAACTAGGTGGCATCTAGTCTATCAAAGTCACCTAGGGATGATCCTAGCCCTAAATGTTTGACTCTCCATGTCAAATGCTTAGAGATATTCACACCTTGGTGGATGGTATATCAAACCATCATCCTCACTAGTCAAATTAAAACCCTTTGGATAATTTTTAATATTTTTTAGGTCTAATTGTTGATATTTTCAATGACATTTCTTGCCTCAACTTTCCCTTGGCATAGTCCCAACATATCATATATCATGTTCATAAGTCAGGTGATAATACATGTCCTAATAAATATTAGACCATTATAATTGGAAGTAAATTTTTTTGATTAAAAAGTGCACTTTATTAAAAATATAAAATCAAATATAACATTGACCATAAAAAAAATGGGTGAATAAAAAATACACCCCTGAATACTGAAATCATAGTTTTTAATCTTTATGATACAACTATTCACATTTATTTATCACACACTCTTGAGAGGAGAAAAGAAGGGCTAAAATGTGAGATTTATTTTAATATAATCATCAAAATATGAATCATGTTTCACACTCTAATAAATAATAGAGGAGCCTAAATACAAGTCTTACAGAGCAGGCTTTAATTTATTTTTTAAGCAATTTTATTCCTTACCACCTTCATTTATTTTGTATTTAAAGATTTTTTGTATTTTCTAGCTCATAGTCTTATTTGTATATTCCAAATTGACATTATCAACATGGTCAATGACATCTTATAATGTTACCCCCTTGCCCAACATCATCATCTAGGCTGACATAATATTGTGTTTATTCTACTACATTGATTGAGTTGATGACATAAACTACATTTCAGTTATGAAATTTTAGTTTATTATCAATAATTATATGGATCCAAATTGTATTTTATCATTAAAAATACACCCAATACACTTATCTCATGAAAAATTATCCACCTAAGTAAGAGGAATAGGAAATAATGCTAATAAACTTATACTTAAAGAAGACTTATTTTCACAAAATATTTAAAGATATCAAAAATAGAATTTAAACCAATAAGTCACACCTAATAGTTGGAATCCCAAATGAAGAATAATTATGTCTTATTATTTCCATATTGAGCTTCAAAAACTATAAACAATCATATATAGTATTAAAAAATTGAAAATGTGTAATTTGACCAACGCTTAACCTAGTTAACTTATGCTCATATCCATAACTCTTATTCACCATTCCTCATATCCATTATCTTATAAATAGGCCTAAAACTTACACATTTAAATTATTGGTACACATGATATTCCTAATCTTTGCCCAATCAACTTAATATAATTCTTAGACTATCTTAGCCTTAGGTCAATGTTATTATTTTTAAGATAAGTTTGCACCTCTGATAGAGGTTTGGTGTCGCGACCTTGTCTACTTAGGATGAACTTGTCCCCATGCCCTTTAAAAAATAGTTTTCAAATTTGAAAATTATCATAAGGGTCATCCTACATGTTTTGCATATTTATTCTAAGGAATTAACCCCTAGATTCAACTATATAATCAAATCAAGCCTATACATGTATATATCATTTATATATCACTATAGCATCTATTTTGTACTTATATGATACAAATCAAACTATTTATAGAAATCATATATCAAAGGATAAAATAACTAAGCTAGGTTTTAATACCTCTTGCAAGGTCAAATCACATGATATCAAGTGTTGAAATCCATACACTATATTTAATAACATACTAATATTACACAAGATTGAATACACTTAACTAGGTGGGAGAACTACATGTAGTTTGACTTCCATCCTTGGATTAATTTATATATAAGTAGAACTTAGTCATAGTGGGGTGACTAAGGTTAGCTCAACCCTTCCATTTAACCCTTTTTCTCAGTTTAAATTTGTCTCATAATTCACAACTAGGGTTTGAAGCAAATATAAGGAAAACATAGACATTTGCATGGATTTTAAGATAAAAACATATACATGAATACTCAAGAGATAAGGCATAGTGGGTGACACATTCAAAAATTGGAAAAAACAAAAGGGTAATTCCATGATACATTAGACAAGGTTCGTTTATGTAAGTATTCAGGGAGTGTAAACTCTTCCAGGTGCACTCAAACTTTGTTTCTATATTTGAACATTCATAGGCCATTTAGAAACTATTTTTGATGACTATATTTCTTCACTGACTCACATAAAATTTAAATAAGATAAGTACATCACTCTTCTAGTGTTTTCTAGAAATATCAAGTTACTATTTTAAGGTAGTTACAATCAAATTTGATTGGTAATGGTGCATCTTAAGCAATTTGATTTATTCAATAATTTTATGCTATTAAGGTCACATAAATCCTAAAATCAATCAAACATATTAGTGAACCTATTCCTTGTAGTGGTCATCTTAAACCCTAGTCTTCTTAGGGGTTCCTTCTATTTTTCCTAGAGTTTTAAAATTTAGCATTTAATTATTTTTTCAGATTTAATTTTTGATTTTCCCTCATTGTATAGTAAGTTACACTTCATGTTTTTCATGTTCATATTCTACACCACCTAAGAATATTATATCTCTTATCCCTCTAAGGATAAGTTCTGGACTAAATGATGTTGAAATTGATCATAGTTAAATTTCTTTAAAATAATCATACTTAATTAAAATGGCTAAAATTGATGATATTTATCTATATATTGATGTAAATGTTAATAATGAACATATAAAAGTACCAAATATTTCTAATGATGATATGCCACATCTTGAAACCATTTATGAATAAGATAATGAATATAATGATTGAATAAATCTAGATGGCCTTGATGGTGTAAACCATACATAAATTATATCTATTTATATATTTCAAGAGATAATCCATTTGAAACCCCATGACCTACTTAAGATATTTAAAAACAATTAAAATTTAAAAATAAAAAGGATGTTAAGATTGTCAAAATTTGAGGAACAACAATATGAACTATTTACTAATCCTAATACACCTTTTAGAGGTATGAGTCCACATTAAGTACCAAGAATACTACTACTATCATGTCTACATCTCAACTACATGTGTTGTCCACTCATGGTATGGGGTCAACAAATTTTTTTTCCTCAGATTATTATGGCTATCCATAAATAGCATAATTTCATACCTTCTAAGGTTACTACTCATATCACATCATCTGATACTACATAATTTTCTATGTTTGATGTTCAAACTTTAGTATTGACAGTTATTGATTTTAAAAGTAAGGTTACATATTTATAATATAAATTTTATAGATTGGGCCATATCATTGATTGTCATGTGTTATTACATAAACTAATAGGTTTATGTCTTCTAATATTACATTGTATGATGGTAAGGGTGATCCATAATAGCATATTTGATCATTTCATGTAAAATGTTTGGATTATGTGTGTAATGATAAATTATTGAATAAGTTATTTCCATAAAGTCTTAAGGATTATGACTTGCATTAGGTTTATGATCTCCCTTTCCAATTAGTCTGTAATTTTAATCCATTGGCTAATCAATTTATAACACACTTTTCAATCAAAATTAGTGAGAAAATGTCTTATTATCATATTGAAAAAATCAAACAAGTATAAAATTAATGTATCAATAATTATGTGCTCTATTACAAGATTATACTCTCTAATATGACAATTCAAATGGTAGATAAGGAATTACATTCTATATTCAATAAAAACTTACTTGTCCCTCTACATGAGTCTATTGTGTTTAATTAGTTTCAATAATTTGATGACCTATGTCACATGGTTAAAGATTAAGAAGTTAAAACTATTGAACTGAATAATTTAAAATATGGATCCAACTCTCCAAACACTTCTAGTGTAAAGTTTCCAAGTAAGCCATATTTTATATTAAAAAAATGATAATAATAATGATGCAAAATCAATAGCTAATATAATTTCATAGCCATCTAATTAGATTTTTATTTTAGATCCACCAAGAAGGCAATTTAGACATTTATAAAAAACTCCTCATAAGGTATTACAAAAGTTAATTGAGTGCAAAATTATATCTCACCATCTACAAAAAGAGGTTGAACAAGTCAAATTCAAGAAAAGGGATTCAACAATAATGTATATTATGACTATAATAGAGGCATATGATATTCAATTAACATATGCATCAATTTGTGACATAATATATAATATTTTATCGATGAAAACATAATTTATGTTAAAATATCCATAGAAGAGTCATAGTGTAAACACCCTAGTTTGGTTAAGCAACCACAAGTATTATGTATTTTATTGATCTTTCATGTGAGGGTCTTAGTGATGGTTATAGTATTTGTTATCATGATAATTTTTGAGCCTTTATATATTTATTATGTCTTATTTTCCCTATTTTTGACACTCCCAATAGCTAAAAGTCACCTTTCCCAAATCCTAGGGGCCCCTAGTTTGTCCTCCCTAATTTTTGCTCTATTCTGAGCCTTAAGACACTAACACCACTTTCAAGATAGTATCTCCACATGGAGATAGTTTCCACTTATGGATATAGTGTCTGATAGACCTTTTAACCTATGTTTGAGTCATAACCCCTCTATAATCCTTCTCTTAGGTTTTTTATATCCCTTTTTACAACTTGTCAGCAAATGAATAAGGTATTATATTCAAAATAAATATACTCCTATATAAATAGACTCACAAGACATTTTACATCTATAAATTATGATTTTGACACTTATTTACATAAAATCAACCAATAGTACAACTCAAATACTCTTTATACTACTCAGTTTTCACACCTAGACATTTACATGCTTGATTAAACAAGGGCCTGGGAAAATTCATGATAGCATATTGTGTAAGTTAATGGTGTAAAATCCATAAAGGAGAACTACATGCAATTTGAGACCCCAAAAATTGGGGTTAATGTAGGCAATGGCCAGGACAATAGGGGTTTAGCTGATCGTAACATCCCATAACCCAATTTTTCCTTTTTTTTTGGCATTTGATTCATTCATTATTTTATGTGTGCAGGTATTTATTAGGGTTTTGGATAATATTCAACCAACATAGTGACACCAACAAGTACTCAAGTGACACAAAATCACCTACAGGACCTCTATAAGCCTATAACTTCCCTAAAAGTTACAGATAGTACTTATAGAATAGGACATTAGTGTCATAATTGGACACTAGTGCCACATGACACTATTGTCCTAAGAGGGGCACTACTATTTGGAGCCATAACTCAATAAACAATCAAAATTTGAAAGATTATTCTGTCTCTACTCAATCTTTTCTAGTACCATGATCCACATAAAAATTTGTGTATTTACAAATAAATTTATTTTCTCCTTACAATTTCTATTTTGGGAAAGTTCCATTAAATCAATAATTTCCAATTTTATTCAACAACATACTCAACCCTTTAATCTAGTTTAAGATTTACATAGGTAAAACACTACAAGGTTAAAACATTTGGTGAACTTATCTTACTTTGAATATTGCTTCAAAACCCTAATTTTCCTTAGGGTTTACCTTCTCTAAATTTTATGCATTAAATTAGGGTTACAAAATTCTAATTTTTTAACATAATCTAGTTCATTTAATCAATCCTACATTAGGGTTTCATTAATTTAATTTAATTTAAATATTTGAAACATAACCCTAAATCAAAACCCTATATCCACTTACTAGGTCCATATACATACAAACATTAACAATTAGGGTTTCAATCACAATCCTATTTTCTATTACAAAAAAATCAAATTAATTAAACACATAAGAATATATACAATATAACAAGACCTAATTGCCAATAAACATAATGTCAAATTAAAAATTAAACCATCCATATATATAACTCAGAATATCATTTCAATACAAATATGGTACATCAATAAATGATGCAAACATGACTACTAAGACCAGATCCCTCAATCTCACTCTCAAATACATCAAAACTATAACTGGAGGCACCAATATCTATATATAACCTCAATATATAGTTCTATCTACTCTCCCTCTCCTAGTACATTCCCACTCAGACATACACTCGACACGCTCTCATTAAATTCATATGTAGTAATCTAATATCCTACTACTAGCCCCACTTAGAGCATCAAGAGTGGGCATGGTATGCCTATGTAACTAAGCATGTGCCTCATCTCTATCTATCATTATTCACTTATATACTATAGTCACTATCACAGCCTAATCAAATAAATGGGAATGCACCCTATCAATATTGGTGGCCCTCTCAAGCAATCCATCAACAACAATATAAAAAGAGATTTATTCAATTTGTTCCACAAAAGGATCAACAATGAGTTTCACAGGACTATTGTAAATTTTTAGTACCAAGTGGATGGGCTAATTTAGTGTTGAGTATCAAGATAACATATAATACTATCGAATAATTTCATCAAATACATCTAATTTAAGATAATACAAATTTGAATAAGGCAATCCAGCTTAAGTATTATGAACATGTGATATCAATTAAATAATAATCAAATGTAAAAATTTAAAATTATATGCAATAATAAAAATTAAAACCCAAGAGATAAAAATCAATAAAGCTCATCATATATAATAAATCAAAGTTTATAATACAATAAATCAATAATTAGGGAAACATCCCCCAATGGGTATGAATCATCATTATCACTGCATCTACTTACCTTAGAAGTAAAGGCTCCACTATCTCCTCTACACTCCTGTGATTGATAACTATATCCTCTTACACCATCTCAAAAAAATCCTATATCTAAAATCATTTTTTTGTACTTTGCCTCTAATTAACTATAACAAAAAAAAATATCTCTATATAGATAACTGTTAGATATGACTACCAATCTTCTATCCAAATTAGCCTGTAGATCATCTTACTCATCAAAAACTATAGTTATGGTAGTAGTGACAATGGAAACATGGTAAAAAAGAGGTGCACAGACACCAACTATATGGTCTATTATCTTGAGCAATCCAATACCAACTATATTGAAGGGTATATCTTGCATCAGGGTCTAAATGGACACATCTACCATCATGTCATAATACTCATCACCCGCATGAGAAATACATATGATATCGACAAACTATATGTAGGAAGTTTGAATTCAAAAATAATTACAAGTACACATATATAATAACATGTGTCTCTAATAGTAGATATAAAATCAACTATTGCTGACTGAGGGGTAACTTGACTTACTGATATATCTCCTCCTATTCCATCTCCTCTTCTTACTCCATCTCATTTTCCATGAACTAGAGGCATGCTAACTAGATGCACAACATGAAAGAGAATACACCATATAGCCCCTATCCATCACTGGGTATAAATAGTTGTACACCCCACATCATCCATTTCAATAACTTTTAACCTAAGTTTATTCAAATCTCTTGCCTTAACCTAAATTTTAAACAATATATAGATAATTTTTAACCCCTTCAACAATAATTATTAGTGGTAAAATCTGGAGGCAAGTTGTAGAAACAAATTTACTCTATTGTTCTTTCCTTCAAAGTTGATTTGGAATCAATGAAAATAAAATATTAAGAAGTATACATTATAAAAATTAAAATTTGTAACCATTTTTAATAGCTTATGTTTAGTAACCATTCAATTAAATAAATTTATTATATAGTTTTTCTATTTTTAATGAAACAATTTTGAAACCAATTCACAAAGAGTTTTTGTAAGACAATTTTCATCTAATAAATACATTTTGGAATGCTAAACAAAACTATTATTTTCTTCATAATAAAATTATTCTAATACTTAAAACATGTTACAATTAGCTTATAAAACACATTATTATACCCATACAAAATTATCCCTTTATTAGTGAAATTTTACAAGGTTACTTTTGTACCAATTTATCAGTTTAAATGTTAGAGTGCTTATAAATGATTAGGGGTAATTCATGTTGTAGTTTTTGGTTTAAATGAATTATTACTAGAAATAGTTATTTTGAGATTATATTAAATCCTTATAGGTTGGACATACATTGAACATTAATTCGACTTCAGGTCATAAATGTCTTAATTATTTGAGGCCTTAGTTTCACTTTATTAGGTCTAAAAATGGGAGTTTTATTACCAATTATGTATTAATTCATTTTTAAGTAAGGATTACATTCTCGAATAGAACTTAAAAGTCTAAATGTCATTTTCCTACATGTTTATATGTGTCTTGTAATATGTTGGAAGTGTTTAACTATGTTTGGGGCCAAGTAGTGGGTGCATAGTTACCCACAAGTGGTAACTATGTTAGCTCAATTGTGTAACTAAATGGTGAAGGATGAAAGCATTCACATATGATATTACACTATTTTTGGAACATGTGAAATATAGCCAACCTTGATTCTACCTATGAAGGTGATCACTATAGATAAGTAGGCAGCTTGGGGAGTGGGCACATACATAGAGAACTAACCCTTTAGATGATCTCCTAGAGTGAGTGTTATGACTAACATAGTGTATTATTGGAACATGTAAACTAAAAAATAACCTTTATATAACTTACATTAACACAAATTATATAGTTTTCTTCTTCACATATGTGTATCTTTCTATTTTCTAGCTATTTGGTATGCTCATATGTATAGTTGTTACTGGGTAGTGACACTATTTGATCCTTTTATAAGTAAGTTTTTTTCTTCCATATTAACTTTGGTCACCAATAGATACCCAATTGAGATATGGAGCTTCTTTGAGAATCATAAACTAGAGATCATTGAGAGTTTGGTCTTATTGGACCAATGAAATGTAGGTTCCTTGTCATGTTTGAGTCTTGACTATGTTATTACATGAGAGTGATTTGAGTAAGCACACAAACCTTGTGATGTTAAGGTTTTTCATGATAAGTGACCTTTATATGTGTCATTTCATCTTGAGTAGATGAATAGAGATTTATAAACTCACTTGAGTGACATATTATATCCCCTATTGACTTAGAGTACTAACCCTATTTTAGTGATGATGTCTCATGGAGGAATCCATCAAGGTTCAAGGAGAACTACATTTAACCTTGATTTTGAGGAGTGTCTATATAGGCTACCTAAGTTATGGTAAGGGGCATGGGTATAACTCATAGGCTAGGTTGTGGGTGCCTTATTGTCATCCTTGTGTTGGGATTGTGTGTTGTTGTTTGGATTAAATTTATAAAACATTAATTAAATAAAAATTTGAGATTGATGTGTGTGTTTGTTTTTAACCTCTACACATGAAGTTTGGTTTGTGTAGATGTTAGCTACCTAAATATGAATGTATTTTTGTAACTCTCCTTATTTTACATTCTTTGAGAGTAGAGTTTATCTAGTATTAGTCAAGATTCTCCCTTGGTGAGACTTAGCGTGGTAACCCTGTTTTAAATTAATTATTGCCCTAGTTAGCTTGTGTTTGTGTGTTAACTCGAGATGTATGTTTAAATGTATACATTATTTGTTAAATAAATAAATTAAAATTAAGTTATATCTTAAATTTAGGGAACTATATTAATGTTACTCATCCCTCTTCTTTAATAATGATATTAAGTAAATGATTTCTAAAACCACATTTTGATCTCAACCTCACTCTAATATATTTGTGTTCCTATTCCTAAGGAATCCTTATGGAGGAAAGTAAATGAATTAAATAACTCACATAATAATTATGTGTGTCACAATTTATTTTTGATGTTAATAGAAAAATAACAATAATTCAAAATTAATCATCATTCAATTATGTAAACAAATAAAAGAATTTACATGGGTTTGGGACAAAATTTTTGGGCATGACATTTTAATATCAAAGTATGGGTTCAACACTAAGAACTCTAGAAAAATTAGTATTATTGGTTTAGTTAACCTATACAATGAATAAAAATTAGAATGTGTACTTCTAGTTTGGTTAAAATTATTTCACAAGATTTTTTATATATAAATTTACTATAGAAATTGTGATTCATAAGTGGTTAGATATAAAAACATGTATAATTCCATGAGACACTCTTGTGTCACTAGGTGCTATGTGTGAAATGACTAGTTATTATTTTCTACTAACAATAATAGTGATAGATGGTTGTCAAAAATGTCATCAGGGATGACAAGTACATTTTTTGGACTGATGAGGCCATTTTGATCCTTATTTATTACAATGAAATTATGTTATCATATTTTGATATGGTTGTACCCATTTTTATGAACCAATGTAAATAATTTATTTTGAGCTACATATATATTTATCCTTAACCTTTGTAATTTTCCATGTACATGTGTAATTATAACATATTGTGTAAACCCTCACATCATTTGTATATGTACAAAATCAACTCATCCTCCTTAATAAATAACATTATTGCATGATTGTAATGTATATGTTATGGTGTAAATATGACAATTATGTTATTGATCTAATCCATAATTTGTTGAATGTAAATGTGTTTATGATGTAACTTGTGCATAAACCTGATGTGTGTAAATATGGTGTAAATTAAATTATATTCATGAAATCATATGATTTCTAAGTGTAATTATTGTTATGAAGTAATATGTTGTGTTATGTAACCTTGCATCACTTCTCTAGTGATTGAGTACTGATGCAAGTCTGGGGTTTGAGGGTGGAGTAGAACCATGTTTATATTGGTCTAAACTAGGTTAAGAGATAGAAAGTAGAGCTTATTTAGGCTAGAAACCCACTTTTCCCCTTTTCTTGAGGTAGCCACTTGAATATTTTAGGGGTGTGCACCATGAGTTCCATGAACACAATGGGCTCTTTGTGTATAATGGTCACCTTATGAATGATGTGTTCCTCCACTCACACTTAGTGGTTTTTGAAATAATACATCCTATGATTTACCCTATGGTGCAACCTTATGAACCCTTTTGGGAGACATGTAGAGAGTGATGAATTCATCTTACCTATAGGGGGTAGTCGAGGCTTATATTTTTCCTTATCCCCTTGAGTGGCTTCCCTAGACATACAGTGTTGTAATGTGAAATTTTTACAAAATATTTTTGTTAAATTTTATTCCAGTTTGGTTTCCATTAGAAGTTATTTTAAAAACCAACACTTTTTATTCTATGATTATTAAGTTACCTTTAAATTAAATTAAAACATTTTATTATTTTTGCTTATGATTCTATTTAGTGGCCATTTAGCATTTGATATAATCATGTTATGGATTTATTTTATTTTTAAAATTTTATTTATAACTAAATGTTGGTTTCATATATGTTTGTAATGTGCATATTTTTCACCTTATACATGTATGTGGGATAATAAATAGTTATTGGATCAGGATGCAATTGAATATTGAGGTCTGAGTAGACATGAAGCATAAATATCTAAAATATGAAAAAAAATATACAAAAGAGATACCTGTTATAGAAGCAAAATCAAATATGAGTCAGAAGAAGAAAGTCTTCAATAATCTAAAGATTCAATTATTAGCAATAAAAACATTATTATTACATATCCAAAAAATCTTTAAGAAAGGTACATATATAGGTGGAAGATAGACATGTCCTCACATTATCATGAATGTGAGATTATCTTACCTAATGACATAAAATAACACCTAAAATTTTTAAACATGTATAAGGAAAAACCATTAAATGGAATAAAAAACCTACACAAACACCCCCATTAAGCATAGCTTATGTGGGTGGAATAATTGGGTCTCATAAATGAGCCTGATGAAGTACCCAAGTATATAGAAAATACCACCTAGAGGAGGATGATGAAGCTTCCTGAACCATAAGAAGAGTCTACAAATGAAGATATTTGCTTTCAATGAAGGGTTTGGTGAATATATCAGGAATTTGATTTGTAGTCTAGATGTAGTAGAGACTAATGACTTACTCATGGATAATATCTTAAATAAAATGTATGTGAATCTATAAATGTTTAGTTTATTAATAAATGACCAAATTCATAAAAATCTAGACTGTGTTTTGGTTATCATAAAATATGACTATTGGTCATTGAAAATGGATATCAAACCTAGTGAGAATCCTCTAAATCTAAATAGCCTCAGTGGTAACATTAAAAATCCTATGTATTCTACATCTATATAAAATAAATCAATAGCATTTTGATTTTTGTTTGATCAATTGATTGGCCCTAAACCTAGAGATAAATTATAACCTAAATTAGACTTATGATTATGAATATCACTAACCCAATCTAAATCTATATACCCAATCAAGTCAATATCAACCCTGATCAATAAAGAATCCCAAAACTATGAGTCCCCTGAATGTAGTGGATAATTTATTTAGATACTTTCTAGTGTAGCTCATGTGGTTCTTATATAAATATAGATACCATACCCACTGCATATGAAATATTAGGTATAGTGTGCATAATATAGATGATACTACCAACAAGTTGTTGATATGAGGTAGCATCAACCAAATGAGAAGGACAACCTTAATATTCAAACCATATAGAAAGGGAGTTGGATTTGGCTTATCATTATCCATGTTAAACCATGAAATCAAATCAAAAGCATACTTGGATTATGCAATAGTGGTCCAAGAGTCACATCAAGAAATTTAAATCCCAAAAAATTAATGTAACAAGCCCAAGTGAGTCATTCAGAACATGTTAGACAAAGTAGTTTTCACTACTACAATGGTCAATGAATAACTCCCTTTGATCAATAGGTCATCCACATAGAGAACTAGAATCAATAGTGAATCATCCTACCATAAAATATAAAAATTCATATTAGAATGACATCTAGTGAACCCAACCAAAAGAAGAAAAGAGCCCATCTTGGCATACTAAGAGCGAGGAGCTTATTTGAGGCCATAGATATATTTTTGAAGTTTGTAAACTAAGGAATAATATTCCATAAAACCTTTTGGTTGCTCCATTTATATTTCATAATTGAGTTCAACATGAATAAAATCACTCTTCACATCCATTCGATGAACATCCTAATGATGTGTTGTGATAATGTCAAGAGTGAGCCATATTGAGTTTATTTTGGAAACTGGGGAAAACATATCGATATAGTCAATGATAGGTACCTAAGAAAAAGACTTTGGCTACCAAACATGATTTAAAATTATCTATGAACCCATTTTATATAAATTTTATTTGATAGAACCATCTACATCGAACAAGTTTTTTTCCCTTAGGAAGAGGGACTAAATCCCTAGTTTTGTTCCTCAATAGGAAACCATACTCATCTTCCATAGTAATATCACTTAGGAGTTATTGATGCCTCATGAAATGACCAAAGAACATAAGTAGATACAATGAATGCATGTGAGAAATTCTATAATTATGATCATGTTTGCCTAGTGTTTGATGGATCTTCAATCCAATGGCCAAATCTTTGTAGTGTTTATCTAGCCCAAAAGGTATGAGATGTCAGAGATTGAAGAGGATAATCCTCATCCTCTGAAGATATTTTGGGATAAAGAGGAGGTTATTCCCGATCACTAATCTCATCATTAGAACTAGAAGAAGAATTTGGATCATTAGGAAGTTGTTCAGGTGGATCTAAATCATAAAAAATGTCATCAAATCCTAGTGCATATAAGGAAGAGGGAGAAGTGTCAAGTATGGATTATAAAGGACCCTCCTAAAAAAGAACCCTTTTCTCAATGAATAACTCATGATTGGTGGGATAGAGAATATTGTATCCCTTAACACCCTCAAGATATCCCACAAAGAAGTAAGGTTAACTTTGAGGTTCCATTGCCTTATGTTTCTTCTTAGGAATGTGGGACATAAAAAGATATAAAACCAATAAAAATCTCTTTGCTATGGGTTTCTGACCACTCCATGATTTAAAATGAGTGATTCCCTTCAATGCTTTATGAGGAACTTGGATCTAGATATAACAATCACAGTTGATGGACTCAACCTAATATTAAGGTGCAAGAGACTTGAAGTATATCATTCAATTTACCATTTCCTTCAAGGATATATTATTTCACTCCATAACACCATTATGTTGAGGACTATATGGAACTATAGGCTATATTTAAATCCCATATGAAGTACAAAATTACTCAAAATAATTTCTAACATATTCACCATAATTATCTATGCATAAAATGTCAATGGATTTTCTAGACTATTTTTATACAAGTGATTTAAAGTCTTGGAAATGATTAAAGGCCTCAAATTTATACTTAAAAAATTATGCCTAAGTATAATTGTAAAATTCATCAATGAAGGTAATCATGTATTTAGTCATGTTGAATGCAGGAGATAGAAATGGACCAATAATGTCACTATAAACTAGCTCTAATAACTGTGTAACTCTCCATAATTTGCCTCTATCATACTTATGTTAAGGATGATTACCAATATGAAACTTTGGAAAACACCATAAAAAATAAACATGTGGTAACCATAAAAACATGTCATTTTGACTGAGTTTCTCTAGGTAGCAATAATTGAGATGGACAAATTGCTCATGCCATAATTTACTCACCCCATATAAATAAGTGAGTAATGTAGGAGAGGGTTGATCAGGATAAAAATATGAGAAAGTACACAACCAAGATTGGTGATCTACTTTACCAAATATAAATATAGAGTCACTTTGCACTTCCCTAATAACCACAAAATCAAGGTGAATTGAAATCTCTTGCCTAAATTGATGTGAGTGATCTTATAAACAAATAGGAGATTAGTGGAAAATGAGGGAACACATAGAACATATTTAAATTTATCATCATTCACTTTGATATATCCTCTCCCACTAACTTCAGTGGAATTATCATGACCTAACAAAGTCAAAGGCATTGAACGAGGCTCCAAAGATGAGAAAAGGTCATGTGATGAATCCATGTGGTGCAAGACACCATAATAAATTAATTATGTGAAAGGTTGGGATGAAACTACAATAATTGATTTTACCTTACTATTATATTTATCCTTAGAAGACTCTTGTGCTGATGAATTCTGATTGGCAAAATTAGGGACACTAATATTATGCTTCTCAAGTAATTTAGTTAGTTGGTCAATTTGTTTTTTCATATATCTAGTTTC
Organism: Torreya grandis; assembly: GCA_037957365.1. NCBI lineage: Eukaryota > Viridiplantae > Streptophyta > Pinopsida > Cupressales > Taxaceae > Torreya > Torreya grandis. Next base: position 863,105 of record JARHVA010002025.1, read on the forward strand.
ATCATGCCAAGTTTTCTTATAGTAGGCATATGTGAGTCTCTATTTTTTATGTTTACCACTTGAATAGGATGACTCAGTTGATGCTTTGGACTTATCATCATATTTATGACCCTTTATTTTTTCTTAGTCCTTTTTGTTTTATTTCTTATCCTTACTACTAGAAGCCTTCTGGTTGTGTTGTGTCATAATTAAGGCATGTTATTTAGAGGACTTTAGTGTACCCATTTGATTAATATTATCTTACGATTGATTCAATTAAATAGAAAAATAATCTAATGATGAAATGGTCTATATAGCTCCAAGGGCATGCTTGGTAGAGTGGAAACTAGAAATGAAGACAATAGTTTGAACCCAATTTGGAAAATATGGAAACAATCAATTGATCATATTTTTTTATCTATGTCACATAGTTTTAACTATAACTTGAGTGATTTGAATTTTATGAAGAAGTCTTGTATAATATTAAAATTACCTAGACTCAAGTTGATGAGTTCATTCTCCAACTCATGACCCCTCATTATGTCCTACTTCCCAAATAATTTTTCCATTGTGGTCAAAACATTATTAGGATTAGTTTTAATTTCAATGTGAAAGAGTAAGTCAGAATACATAGGCATAATATACCATTAGCTTTATCACTTATGTTAAACCACTTCACCTTCTCTACATCAGGTGTTGGTTTAGTATTGGTAACCATAGTGATTTAATGTAAGCCTTTTATCCTCAACAGGATTTTCATTTTAACTTTTCACTCATGATATTTGAATGGTGTAAGAAGTGGATCTTGTATATGATCCATTGTATTAAGTAGGTATGTGTTGAACTAATGGTGATAGAAAGATAAAGATATGAAACCCCCCATAAATCTTATAGAGTTTCAATTTTATAAAGCTTGAGAATAACACCAATGTGTGGAGTCAAAAAACCCACACTTTAGAAAAAGGGCACTTGAAAAGGAATTGAAGGCTAAAAATTATGTGAGTTTGAAGTTATTAATGACAAAATAAATCTCCACTTTGCATAAATTTTGACTCAAAATTTCATGAAAAATTTAATCCCCCTTGGTTGGTTATGACTAAGGGATTAATTACCATATGATCATGGGCCAATACCTAATATGAGTTCCCATTTTATGTAGTAGTCATTAGAGGTTAGACATCTGAGTGTAGGTTAATGAGAGTAGGTGTCAAAAATGTAGTCCTTAGAAGTAGCCATCAAAGTTACATGTCAGACTGGCACACATCAAGAGTAGTCATCAGACTTGTGGTAGTTAAGAGTAGTCAACTTATTAGAAGTTAGATTTTTAGAAGCACTTGACCCATTAGTTGTTAGGGCATTATAGGTAGTCAACCTATCATTAGTTGAGGTGTCAGAGGTAATTGACCCATCAAAATTTGGGTTGTTGAAAATAATGACTTTACCTATAATCATCAGGGTTGACCATGTCTCTGACAGGTGTAAGAGTTTTAAGATATTTTAGTAAGTTCCAAGATGATCAAAGTTTTTAATAGTGTTAGGATGGTTGAGAGTATAATAGTGTAGGGATCGATGAAGTTTTCATAGTGATAGTATTGGACAAATTTATGGCATTATTGAGATTGTTAGAAGTTCTAGTGGTGTTGGGGTTAGCCAAAGTTTTGAAATTTCTAGGATTTTTAATGGTTTTGGTAGTACCAATATGGGAGATAACTTTGACATGAATAAATGAGGGCTCACCTAGTAGTTGGTAGAAATGTGAGAGACTCTAAAAGTTTTAGGGAACCATAATGAGTCTGATAGGTACACCACAAGGGAAGAAAGTCTGATGAGGGAATCTAAAGGTCTAAAAATAGGTAAGGAAATTTTGATTTTTAAGAAAATTTTAGATATAACACTACTTTACAAAAGCCATGAAAGACCCACCAAATTTATCCAAAAACTTAAAAAAAACCTAGAAATGATTTTTCCTTTGGAGACCCTAATGGTATAGATTTGCGTAAAATCTAATAAAACACCTTTAAACCCTAAAGAATTTCTAAAATCATCTATCATGAAACTAGGTCATGTTTATAGCCAATCCTAAGGTTTTGACACCTTCTAAATATAATGATGCAAGCTATTTTCCATGAAAATCTAATAGATGAAATAAGATTAGTAAGTGATGCTTTTTACCTTATTTTTTTCTAAATTTGGATCAATAAAGGAACCCAAAAGAAGAGCAAAATCTGAGAAATGGTGAGTCTTCAATGTGTTAGGTCAAAAAATGGTAGATCTATGACATGTATGTTGAAACTTCATATTTCATAATAAGAACTTGGAATTTGTTTATAAAAAACCATGCTATGATACCATGTTAGATTAGGATGCAATCAAAGATTGAGGTTTGAGTACACATAAAGCACAAAACTCTTAAATATGCAAAATAAATTATGCATAAGAGAGAAATGTTATAGAAACAAAATTAAACATGATCCAAAAGAAGCAAGTATTTAATGATTGAAAGATTCAATTATTAGCAATAACAACATTTTTATTGCATTAACCAAAATGCTTTAGGAAAGGTACATATATAGGTGGAAGATAAACATGTCCTTACATCCTCATGAATGTCAGATTATCTTCTCCAATGACCTAAAATAACACCTAAGTAAGTTAAACAACATATGTAGGGAAAAACTATTAAATAGAATAAAAATTTACACTAATACTGGCTTGGAATATAGATATAGGGTTGTGATGGGAACCTACATAGGCATGTTCATGACATCATCCTTCCCACCCACTAGACATGGTGGTTTCATGTAGGATTTAACTAAAGCACTAGTTTTCCTATTTGTTGGGAGGTATAAAGAGGATTTTTATTGGGAGGTCTAAGGAGGCTTTATGATCTTATACATGAATTAGGTAAATAATTTTATTCATTATTTATTGGGATTTATAAGGAGTAATTTTATTGGGAGGTATAAGGAGTTTTTGTGCTCTTATACATGACTTAGCTAAATCATTACTTCATTATTTCTTGGGAGGTCTAAGGAGATTATTTTTAAAGCACATCGATTACTCATTTATTTAGCATTGACATTGATCTATTTAGATGAAAATTTATTTTTTAATAGTGCACTCTCACCATGGGATGGCTCTCAACTTGTTAAGAATGACATTAAAACAAAATAATTTTATGGTTGCACATGTTACTTATGAAAATTATTTGGCAACAAATTTCTTTGGGTTTTATCTACTTTGTGACATTTTTAGATGATAGTATGGCATTATGGGAATTATCTAAAAATTTACACCAACCTTTTAATGTAATCAAAGGGATAACTATTAAATTCTAATTTACATGATGATCTAAATGCATTATAAAAAAATGAATAATTGAATTTTAAGAACTTTAAAACTTGAATAAGAGAAAAACTTGAGAATAATTTAATTGGTAAAGGTAAATTAAAAACCTATAATAGATACAATGTAGATTAAAAACACAATTGCTAAGTGTTTTTGTGGTTGTTATGTTGGCTTGAGTTGTATACATTATAATCTGGTGTGTCCTTTTGTTATGTGTGATTTTTTGACCCATTGTGTTGGTTTGACACATCGAGGATGATGATTTTATAAGGGGGAGAGTATGTAATACACCTCATAAAGGATTCAATTTCCCTTTCTAATTTGAGGCATTTTCTAATACGATAACTCATGGTGGTGAAGAATTTTGAAATTATGGTTTCTCTCCTTGTTGCTAATGGATTAATGTTTGTTAATAATTCAAGAAAGACTAATTAAATTTGAACTTTAATATATTTATCATATGAATTATAATTAATAAAATTGTCAATATTTTATGAAATGGGTCATAAACCTTCTATAAAGGATATGAACCATATCTAATAGGCTTGATAGGAAGTCTACAACCCTTAGGGTCCTAGCCTAGTTGGTAAAATTGACCCACTAGATAGATAGTTTTGGAAGTTGTGTAAAATAAATAATTATTAGGTGTAAAGGACCCTTTGACCTTCTACAAAGTGGGTGACTTAGAAAAGTAAGACCACTGGGCTTGTAAGGTCTAAGTAGAAGTATGGGCTTGAAAGACATGAGGTGACTCTTGTAATAAAAGTACCCTCTCATTTATTAGGTTGGGTAGAAAATCCTTGGGATATGAAATTTGGGCTTTATTTTACTTCCCACTTTTAGTATTGTTTTGTTTATTAATTTAGGTTCATTTCTAGTGGAGGGAGATTGAAGTAGAGAGGAAAAGATTAGAGAAGTGCCTAGCTAAGAAGTTAGAGATATGGATGCTTGTATTTCTATTGCCTTCCATGAATGTGCAAGTATATTATGTTAGATGGAAATAAATAACATTAGAAACTATTAAGTTGTTCCATATCTTCCTCAAAAAACATTTCATATATTGTTGAATGTAAATGAGTTGTGTATTTTTGAAAAAGGAAACAAATTACATGTTCTTCTTTCTCTTTAAATCTTAGATAAATTATAATTACAAATGGAAATTTGTTCATTTTGAGTTGTTAATGCTTGTTGAATAAATTATCCCTTTCCCCCTTTATCCTTAAATATTTACCAATATCTTTCTCATATTTTGTAAGGGAAATTAATTGCATTCTTCTCCTTCCTTTGAATCTTAAATGAAATCAATATCACAAATTAAAATTATTTATTTGGAGTTGTGTGTTTTTTGTTGAATAAAATGTTCTCATTTTTATTTTCACACTTAAGTATATACGAAAGATTTTTGTTGCATTTGATTATGAGAAAAATATGTTTCTCCTTTCTTTCCACTCTTCTCTAATTGAGCCATGAAGATTAACTTTGAGAGTGATTATTATTTAATTTATATTTACATATGTTATAAAGGAAATTTAGATATTGCTTTGTTAGAAAGTATTGATCTTATTCTCTCTCACTAATTATATTAAAGGAAAATTGTTATATGCAATTTTACTTGTAATGAAAATATTCCTCCATCCCTTCCACTCTCTCCTTTTAGGAAATATGAGTTAAAATAGAAAATGAAAATTATTTATTTTAAAAATCCTTAAAATTAATATTTATGAAATTTGTGGGGGGTCAGGGGATGGGTATGTGAGGTGGAAATATTTATTTTTTACCAAATATGACATCCATAGAGCAGATCTATATAGAGCTTGAAGACAATGATGGAAAATGGAAGAATCTTGGTTGTGTCTATCCTTGGCCCAAAAGCAATGATTTTAGGCTTGGGTCTTATCAGTGAATCCCCTTCATCTCCCCCTTAGATGGTTGTATGTCTGGTACTATTTATTAATGTTTAACAGTATAGTGAGTATAATGGTAAAATTGTTAAGGATTTATGGCCAAACTATTTGACTTAGAAGACTTGTACCCTTTGAGCCATGAATCAAGTAGTTTGGAGAACAACTAGTGTCCTTTACTACACTTGGTATTTCAACCTTGGTAAGTTTCAACCCCTATTGTGGCCTTGGTGTCCTGCCAGTGGTGTGTCATTGGTGTCATACTTCTCAGCAGGGTTTGGTGTGGTTTTTTGAATGGGCATGGATACAATCAAAATAGGGGAGACCATTGGTTTTCCACTAGTTTTTTGGTCTTTTTCCGCATGGCTATCCATTTATGGTCCTTTGATGGGGTGGATGATGAAGGATCCTACCCCATATTTCTATTTTGGGGTAATATGCATATTAGAATAACCCACTCCCCTAGTTTTTAAGTGGCATGGCTATTAGAGGAAGACATGTTTTAACCCCTCTTGTTTGCTTAAAAAATGGTAAATTTTGTTTATTTTATTTGGGTGTGGTAACTTTGGTATGTTTCAAAGATATAAACTTAGTGGAAGGTCTTTTGATGGATCTAGGAGGACCCGACATTTATATAACCTCTTTTTGTTATTTAAGAGTAGATGTTAGAGGAGTCCACCCTTGGTTCATCTAGCTATAGGATCTCATAGAATCAGATTGGTTATGGATGAAGCCTTTATGGGGGCTATGTTATGATTTATTAAATTTGTGTTTTTTAGTGGGAGGAAAATCCCACTCATTATGATTTGGTTGTGTCATGGCTGTGTGGAAAACTCAAGTAATAAAAGACCTTTTTTGGAAGGTCTTTTATCTGGTAATATCCTTAAGAATGACATGGTGAAGGGTGTTTTCCCTTTCAAATTCACTATTTTGAATCACCTTTGTGTTATTAAGGTTACAATATTTTTAAAACCCCTAGTTATGGGTACCTTGAAACCCTTATGTTTCATGTTCAATGGTTGAAAGAGCCTCAAAACCCCATTGCATTTCTTTGTAAACATTATGGATCTAGTGGGAAGATCAGTCCACTTGCTATGACTCAACTATGCAGATATCCTAAGAGGTAGAAGACTTCCTTTTACAATTGAACTTATGTTCTTTAGTTTGCTTTTTACTATGCTTGTCCAGGTTATGAATCTTAGAGGGAATATAAACCCACTTGTTGTAACTCTATTGTATGAAGGTTGTGCAAAAGACCCTGATGGAGGAAGACCTTCCTCTCTAGTAGATCTTCTGGTGTGTGGTGCCCTTAGAGAAGACATGATGAAGGAGTTCTCCCTTTGAGATTCAATATTTAGAAACTTCTTTGTGTACTACAGGTTATGAGACCTTAAAATCACTACTTATGGAAATCCTCAAAACCCTCATGTTATCTAGTCTTACCATGGTCATGGGACATTTACTCTACTTGTTAAAGGTTGGGGGATCCTTCAAACCCTCTTTTCTGTACTTATAAGTTACAAGATCCTTAAAACCCCTAGTTATGGGAATCCTTAAAACCCTCATGTTATCTAGTCTTGATAAGGTCATGGGTACCTTTACTACACTCGTTAAAAGTTGGGGGAGTCTTAAAACCCTCTTTATTGTACTTGGTAGTTAAGGGGATCCATTACCCTCTTTATTTTGCCTAGATGTGAGTCCAGTTGTCAAAACCCTCACTTTCCCAGTTCATAGATTCAATTTCAAAAATGTTTTTACCCTATCAAATAAAACATATTTGTGAATTTTTTTATGTTTGTATTCATTTTATATATTATGAAATGTGCACATGAAAATATGTGCATGAGTTCATATATATATATATATAAATTAATAGTCAGTTGATTAATTTATTAATTATATATATGTATATTATAAAATATATACATATATAAAATAAAATAAATAATAATAATTAAAACTTCATATATATATACAAATTCATATATAATAAAGTAAATGATACAGGTGTGTGTGAGTGTGTGTGTGTGTGTGTGTGTATATATATATATATATATATATATATATATATATATATATATATATGAATCATAGTTTTTTTAAAGTTTTAAATATATAAATAAAAAAAAAAAAAAAGAAAAAAAAAATAATAATAATAATAATATTAAAAAAATCATGGATTATGTTTTTGAAATGAAATAATATTTAAAACAAAAAATGGTAGTTTTTTTATGTTACTAATTTTAATAAATTACCCCCCCACAAAAAAAACATAGAGGAAGAGAGGGGGAAACCACTGATTTGACTCCATCCCCCTTCCATTGTGAGAAGGGTGAAGGGGTTGGTCCATCCAACCCATACTACACCCCTTTTAAGGATACAAGCCAACCATCAACCTATGATCATGATTATGGGTATTGTATCCTGACCAAGGTTTGATCGAGACATGTGAAATAAGGCACAAATCTTAATGTTTCAATCCCCCTCCCCCCTCTCTCACACACAATCTCTATATATGAATTAATGATTAAATCCATGAAAATGAATATAAATATACATTGATGAAACTTGTTATATATGCATATGTTTATTTTTTATAAATACCATTATATATATATATATATATATATATATATATATATATATATATTATGGTATTTATAAAAAATAGTCATATGCATATATAAAAAGTTTCATCAAGATTTTTAAAAAAATAGACCCCCCCACAAACTATAGTCATATAAAATGTGAACTTTGGTAAATTGAGTATGGCTAATGACACCCAATCCATAGGTCTATTTTACTTGCTCTCTTGACCCTCTTAGGAATGTTTCCACTAATTCCCAGTCATTTGTAGCCTCTCAAATTGAACCCTTGTAGACCTAGATTTCTCTTTTCATGCTTAATCCATCCCCTTAGGTCCCATCAACCATGAATAATAGTACCCAAACTTGGACTACAACACTAAAACTTAGGGTGTCTTATTTTTGGTACTATTATCCAAGTGTTTTTTGGATTTTAATGGTCATTTTCTCCTGGATCCTTATCCTAATTCATGTTGGCCTAACATGAATTCATTTAATCCATGATCATTATATCCCATATAAAAGGCCATTCAAAGTCCATTTAGAAGGGTTGGCACTCATTTACAAGAGAGAAGCAAGAATACAAGGAAGACTAATACAAGGAAGACTACTCAATCACTCTTCCCTATTCTCTCTATATAGCCATCCAATAGTATTTCAAGCTTATTGAAATCTTTATACTAGTCCTTGGTCATTCTAAGTACACCTAGTTTTTCATTTACTTACATTTTCATCACACTATTATACCAAGCACTTCAATGGGAGAACTAAATATAGCTTGATCCATCCTCAGAGTATTGGTATGTAGGAAACATGCCCACACATAAGGTGTGAAGTGCATCCAATGTATCCTTTATACATTAAACCCTTTTCCCTATTTGCAAAAGTTATATTTTAATTGCATAAAAGACATAATCACATGAAGAATCAGCTCTATAGGGAGTTTTGATGACATTGATGATCTAAAATTTGGTACACATGCTCACATAGATGTGACAAATAAAACCCATAAAAATTAGATCTTTGTGAGTAGTTTTAACAATGGTAAGACCAAGACTATAAATTCAGATAATAGGGTGTCCTATTTTTAGCAATCTTGTCCAATCAAGAAACAAACTCTAGATTCCTATTTGTGATAGTCTTCCAAGCCTACACACAAATTTCAAAACTCTGTCTTAGTTGGAATAACACAAAATTAGATAAGTTCAATTTTCTCTATTTCTCTCACTACTACTTTTAGAAAAGCCCTAATTATAGTCAAATTTCACAAATCAATGGCTTATTTATTGCATATTATTTACTGATTTTATCTACTCAGACCCATTTATTATTTAGGAATTAAACATCTAATTTCCTAAAAATAATAAATCATTTGGTGAACCTAATGTGAAAATGACACTATGGGGGCAACTATGTCTCAAAAATCCCCTATAGCAGCTCAACCTATCTCTATGCCACCAATTATAGCTAGTACATCCCTATCTCTTGATGTGGTAGCCCTTGTGCAATAAATAAGATCTCTTCAATCCAAGGTGCAATAAATAAGATTGCTACATCTTGAGCGAGGTGCCACTAGACCTATGCAAGTTTTGGTCTCTTTTTCTCTTTTGCATACACCATTGGCATGTCACATTGCTTCTACACCCTTGACATAAGGTTTTGTTCAACCTAAGTTTACTCTTTATGACGGCAAGGGTGATCCAGAGACACATTTGTGATCTTTTCATGCAACATGCTTAGATTATATACTAAATGATTGGATACTTACTAAGCTATTTCCATGGAGTTTAAAGTATTATGTTTTAAAATGGTTCTATAGTCTACCAAATCTCCTTTAACTGACATGTTCATAGCACATTTTAGTACAAACATTGGTGATAAGGTCTCTTATTGACAAATTACACAACAAAAATAGAAATCAAATGAGCATCTCATAGACTATGTGCTTTAATATAATACCATCTTGGCTAACATGATTAGCCCCATGGTAGATCAAGAGTTACAAGATCTCTTCAAATAGACACTTCTACTAGAATTTTATGAATCTATTATGTTCAAAAGATTCTCTTCCTTCACTGAATTCTGTCTTACACTAAAGAAAAGAGAAGTGAAACTCATTTCAATGGGCAAAATCAAGTATACAAGCATCCCAGACACACAAAAAAGAGTAATAAAAAAGTCTCATATGAGGTTAAATTGAATGATAACAAGATTAGAATCAACCAATAGTCAATGTGGCTTCATATCTTGCTTAGCATGTGGTTTTATCATCACCTCCTCGATGTGTATTTACCAATCTACCAGTTTTTCCAACCATAGTTTTACAGTAGTTATTAGAATGTAACATCATCACTCTCCCTCCTATTTGGGAAGTTAACCCAACAAAGCCTATTCTATGGGGATATGATTAGTATGCATTTTGTGATTTTCATAGGGCACTAGGCCACACTAAAAATAGATGCATTAGGTTGAGACATAAGATACAATACTTGATAGATGATAACTTACTTGATATTGACACTTTAGTTGAGCCTCCATAGGCAAAGCCAACATAGGATAAAGCTTTGAAAATATTATCAGATCCATTTCCTTAGTATTCTAAACAAGAGAAAGGGGACACATCAGGTGTTCACCACACATACCATGCACATCCTCCATGAGTTACATACCAAACACCTTCAATTGAGTCACATCCTTTGAGTAGTATGATAGGTGTGTAGGAGTCTAGGGTTCCAACTAGACCTTTGATATAATTTTTAGATCAAGATATTTTTTAGGATAACTTAGATTATAATGTACTTTTTATCAGAGCACATTTTCATCATCAACCCATTCACAATGTTCTCATCGATAATAGTTCCAGTGTCAACATGTGTACCATTATATTATTATAGCATTTGGGCTATTCAGAGTAGAATATCACTCTGATAGATATAGTTATTAGTAGATTTAGTGGGAACATATAGAGTTCATTGTGTGATATTGTACTTCCTTTATAGACTGGTCCAACACATGTGACCACACATTTCACCATAGTTCCCAGTACATGAGTTTTTGATATGTTACTTGGTTACCCATGGATTTAAAAAATTTGAGCAGTACCATCTAAAGTTCACAAATTCATGAAATTAATTCACAATAATTAGGTTATTATATTTGGTGGATTTCCATATGAGTTACCACTACCCACTTTATAGCCATCTCCTTTGTAGTCACCAATTTCAGTTTTAGTTTCTCCACCAGTTATAGTTCTTCCTCTGGTATAAATTTAGACATAATTGAGGCATCCATCACTAGTATAGAGGATTCATACACCTCCATAACTTTAGGATTCTAGATAGCTTCTATCTATAGTATTCACTCTGAGAGTAGTTTCATTGAGATCTCATGTGTCTACAAATAGAGCACATGGTCAGAGAGATTATATTACTTCCAGATGGGTCCTTAAGAGCCCTAAAATTTTATCCACTTATCATAATTATAGAGGGACCCCAAAGTTAGTTTATAATCTAGATATTTTAGAACATTTATTATACAAATAGATTTCAGAGTCATAGTCTCAGCCTTTCCATTATGCTTCATGATCATGCATGATACCTTTATTTGATACAAGACACCATGATATGGAGTCTCATTTGAGACTCATTGGTTAGTATCATTTATTCATAGTCTCTCTTGAATATATCTTATTTAAAAAATATAAAAACAATATAAAATATCAAAAAAATACCAAAAAACATTCAAATATATCCAAAAACACAAAAACATTTTGATTGTATGCATCATCCATGCTTTACATTGCTACTACTATGATATGACTTACATTTTTTGTTTCATGCTATTGGTTGTCAATTTATCTACATTACCATGCTTCACTTGATCTTGTTTGAGTGTGTGTAGTGATATCTAGATCCTTGATTGCTTCAGTCTAACCATTAAGGGGGCATCCAACTTCTACATTTGAGACACACATCGATATACATACCCATTGGGGGCATCTTCTACATGACTACACCATCCAAGTTATGTCATTCATACACTACACACTCTAAGTTATCATGTTGATGTACATTAATTACTAGATTACATAGATTACCATATCAACATTTCACTAGTATCTAGCACTTGTGTAGCTCTTAGCATATACTTATTCTTGTACTAAACATGTCTTGTATACTTTCACTCTTGCTTTGATTAGCTAGATGTGATTCTATCTTTCCAATTATTACATGATTTTCTCTTCTTACTTAGAATATCTTGTTGGATTGCATTTCTAGTTCTTAATTATCTCTTGTATGTGCCTTAGGACATTTATTAATGACCTTCTATTTTATTCATATGTGTGCCTTAGGAAATTTTCCAATGTCCTATGTTTGTACTCTTTAAAGTGCCTTTGGACCTTGTGCCAACCTTGCTTATTTAAATTATATGTGTATTTGGCATTTGAACATACCTCGGATGTTTAATTTCTAGTTTGAGTGACATGTTCCCATGTCTCTTATTTGCTTGGCCCCTTGGCCACTCTTGTATGCTTCTTGCTTCTTTCTCTATGTGCTTGTTTACCTAATTAATTTTCCTATTTGTAATGCCATGATACATATCATGCATTTCCTTTCTTTTTTGGATGCCATGATGGACATCATGATCCATCCCTACATCTAATAGCTAAATTTTTTGACTTTAGTTTAGTACATTGCACATACTACTAGATTGTTATATCTATCTAGGCATACCCCTATTGATCTAAAAATCTCTCAATATAAAACATGCTATATATTGATATATCTTATTGATTATCATTGCTATATTATGTATATTTACACCTTAACACACTTATAGGGCTCTTTCTTCTAAGGGCTATCATTTCAAGAAGAGGGGTAACAAATAGGGGTTTTACCACAAAGATCAGAAGCTCCTAATGATCAAAAAAGCAATTTTTTAGAATAATCAAAATAGAATATAGATATCAAACTAGGAAAATAGACCAAGCAAACAATAGAGAATCCAAAATAGTTACCAGATTTGGCCCTAGACAATAGTACCAAAGTTGGACTACAGTGTCAGATAGTAGGGCATCCTATTTTTGGTGCTCCTATCTAGACATCAAAAAATTAGTTTTTCTAGAAATAGATAGAAAAGTGAGTTTATTCATAGGTTTGTCAGCACAATATAATTTATATTTAGTACATTTTAGTACAATTTTTTCTCAAATAATCTAGATATAGGGGGTATCATGCATGGTATGATGACTCTCACTTACATTTTCATATTAGGTAGTTGATATAAATTCTAGATCAAAATCCATTTTCTAGACATTAGTGATTAAGGGTAATGTGCACAACACATTGATCATCTCCTTTTTCTAAGTTTAGTTTATTTTCTAAGCATTTATTCACATTTGCATGCCTTAATTCATTTACAGGTGGTTGGCATAATTTTTCAAGTTTGGATTTCATATGAACTTAACTTTTCAAGTACCTAAGTTCTTGAGTTGGCTTCCACATCAATCTATTGCACTATTTTTAGAGTGGATTTCATACAAGCCTAATCTCTATTTTTTGAAATGGCCAAGAGTGGCCTAGTTTCTAGAATACATTCAGCTATCCATGCCAACATTGTCAGATCACAATACATTCATGGGCTTCAAGAGCCATCTCATATGACATATATTCCATACTAGTATTAATTCATAGCTTCAATTCATGGGGCAATGATGGAGCCAAAGGGCCAGTCTTTATATTCTTGAGCCATTTATTTAGAGGGATTAGACACATAGGGCAAATATCAATTGACACATGCATTATTCATTAGTTTCACTTAGTAGGGGATGATGGAGCCAAAGGGCTTACCTTTGCATTCTTGAGCCACTTATAATGAATTGAGTACTTATCTCTATTTGTGATATTAATTTTGGTATAACACACACACACCACAATCCAAAATCATAATAGGTTCTATATTGGTTTGTGTACTCGGTGAGGTGTATTCATTACTTTCTCTTCCTATTTCTCTTACCCAAAATTTTTACACTCTTATTTTAAATATACCATATCTAGTAAGGATTGATTTACTCTATGTTTTTCATTACAGATTCACACTTCACATTGTGCTCTCTCTATGCACATCCAACATCGCACAACTTTATGAGCTTCACTTTTATAGATAAGTTTAGGTATGCTTTCTATTTTTACTTTATCCTAGTATTTTTATTTTTTGCATCACTAGAATAAAGGAGGGGCAAATGTAGTCATATAAAATGCAAAATTTGGTAACTTGAGTGTGGATAATGACACCCAATCCATATGTCTATTTTACTTGCTCTCTTAACCCTCTTAGGTATGTTTCCACTAATTTTGAATCATCCATAGCCTCCTAGACTAAACCCTTGTAGACCCAAATTTCTCTTTCCATGCTTAATCCATACCCCTAGGTCCTTTCAACCATGGACAATATCACCCAAACTTGAACTACAATATTGCAACCTAGGGTGTCATATTTATGACACTATTTTCCAAGTGTATTTTAGCTTCTAACAATCATTTTATCTTGGATCCTTATCCTAATTCATGTCAGCCTAATGCAAATTCATTTAACCCATGATTATTAAATCCCATAGAAAAAGGCCAGTCAATGTTTATTTAGAAGGGTTGTCACTTATTTACAAGAGAGAATAAAGAATACAAGCAAGAATACTCAATCACTCTTCCCTATTCTCTGTATATAGCCATCCAATATTATTTCAAGCTTATTCAAATCTTTATACCAGTCCCTAGTCATTATAGGTACACTTAGTTTCACATTTACTTACATTTTCATCACACTATTGCACAAGACACTTCAATGGGAGAACTACATATAACTTAATCCTTCCTCAGAGTATTGGTATGTAGGTAGTGTGCCCACACACAAGGTGTGAAGTGCGTCCAACATATCCTTTACACACTAACCCTTTTCCCTATTTTCCAAAGTTCCATTTAATTGCATAAAATACATACACACATGAATAATCATATCTATAGGGAGTTATGATGATAATGAGGATATAAAATTTGGTACATAGGCTCACATAGATGTGGCAAATAAAACCCAAAAAAATCAAATCTTTGTGAGCAATTTAGATAATAACGGCAAGACCAGGACTATACCACTGGACAATAAGGTGTCCTATTTTTAGTGGTCCTATCCAATCAAGAAAATAACTCTAGATTCCTATTTTCAATAGTCTTCAAAGCTTACATATAGATTTACAGACCTTATCTCAGTTAAAACAACGTAGAATCAGATAAGTTTAATTTTCTCTCTCACCAATACTTTTAGAAAATCCCTAATTATAGTCAAATTTAAAAAATAAATAGCTTATTTATTGCATATTATTTACTATTTTTATCTACTCAGACCTATTTATTATTTAAGAATTAAACATCTAATTTCCTAAAAATAATAAATCACACACACACACACACACAATTCTTTAAAATGTTATTTATATACTCATAAACTATATTTATTGAGCAATAGTATATTCAATGAATATATCCACTCAAAAAAGGTGGGGGGAATAAATTCATTATCTTCTTCCTTGAGCTCCTCATTTTTGAATCCTTCAACCTATAAAATGAAAAAAAATAAATGAGAATAAAATTTTGAAAGTTGACATTTAGTTTATGCACAAAGAATTTAAGGTTATTTTTTAGAAACCTAGATGATAGGGTGGATATTCAATCAATACAAAAAAGATGATTTAACCCACCACTTTTTGAGACAAGGGAGAATACTTTTATTCTATTTATTTTCCCTTGAATTAATTAACTTTTCTAATAATTTTTTTTGACACTTTAAGAAAAATCCTTTTATTCTAGATTTCTTTTAAGAGGTGTTACTTAATTTCCTTGGGAATGACAATTATTTAATGTTTAATTAATTAAAAATGACCAATATTATTTTAATATGCAAAATAATAATCTAAAGGTGATTTAACAAATTAATTATTTTGGCTTGTAATGAAAGTATGAAAGCAATTAAAGTTTAACCTTTATGTGAATAATTAACCCTATTGCCTTACCTTATCTTCAATAAAGATTAAAATCTATTTGGAATCTAAGATGATTAAATACAAAAAACATATATTTTTATAATCCAATATTTTAACCTAAGTTTATTATGTCAATAAATATGGAAACAATAGCTAATTTTTTTTAACCCCTTCAACAATAGTTCTTGGAAGCCAATTCTAGAGTCCAGTTATGAAAACAAATTTACTCTATTATTCTTACCTCCAAAGTCGATTTGGAATCAATGAAAATTAAATATCAAGAATTATAAATTCTCAAAAATAAAAGTTGTAACCAATTTTAATATCTTAAATTTATAAATTTTTCAATCAAATAAATTTATTATAGGGTTTTGCTATTTTTAATGAAATAATTTTGAAACCAGCTCACAAAGAGTTTTTGTAAGATGATTTTCAATTGATAAATGCATTTTTGAATGCTAATTATTTTTTTTGTTTTCTTCACAATAAAAATATTAAAATTCTTAAAACATGTTACCTTTAGCTTAAAAAACACATATTAATACCCAAACATTTTAATCTCTTTATTAGTGAAATTATACAAGGGTGCTTTTGTAACTAATTTATCGATTTATAAATTAGAGTGATTAACATTGATTAGGTGTAGTTCACGTTGTAGTGTTTGGTTTAAATGAATTATTACCAAAAATAAATTAGTTTAAGGTTATCTTGAATCCTTATACGCTAAGACATACATCAAAACTTAGTTCAAATTCAAGTCATAAATGTCTTAATTTTTTGAAGCCTTAGTTATACTTTGTTAAGTCTAAGAATTAGATTTTTGTAAGTGGCTATATAGAGATTCCTTTTTGTGTAAGGCTTGCTTTCTCTCACAAAGCTTAGAAGTATAAATGGGATTTTATCACATATTTAGATGTATATTGTAATCTTGTGGCAGTGCCTAACTATGATTAGTGTTAACTAATGACCACAAAGTTACCCACAAGGGGTAACTAAATTAGCTTAGTCATGTAATTGAATGATAAAAATTGAGTAACTTCACAAACTACAACCAACCCTGATTCTATGTGTGAAGGTGATCACAATAGATATGTAGGTAGCTTGGGGAGTGGTCATAGGTATAGAGAACTAACATTTATGATGCTTTCCTAAAGTGAGTATTATAACTAGCATAGTGTGTTATTGGAACATGTACACTAAAAACTAACCATAGAGTGATTATATTAGCATGAATTATATAAAAATATTCTTCACCATGTATCTTTATAGTTTATAGTTGTGTGGAATGCTTAGATCTATAGTTTTTACTGGGTAGTGACCCTCTTTGATCCTTATATAAGTAAGCATGTTTTATTCCATCTTAATCTTGGTCACCATTATAGACCCATTTGAGAGAAAAAATAGCTTCAATAAGTGTAAGCTAGATATTATTGAGACTTTGGTCTTGTAAAATTAATGAAACTTCCATTCTTTATCATGTTTGAATATCATCTATTTTATTTCATGAGAGTTTTTTGGGTAATCACACACACACCTTATGATGTTAAGTTTTTTATGATAAGTAACCTTTGAATGTGTCATTTCATCTTGGGTAGATGACTATAGATTTATAAGTTTGCTTGAGTAACCTATTATATTCCTTGTTGGATTAGAGTCACAACCTTATTTTGGTAATGTCGTCTCATGGAGAAGGCCATCACAAGTTTAATGAGAACTACATCGGATCTTGATTTTAAGGAGTGGATATGTAAGATGTCTAAATTATGGTGTGGGCATCTAGTCTACATCATAGGCTAGGTCAAGAGAGCCTTATCATCATCCTTCATATTGGGCTTGTACATTTTTTTTGGATTAAATTTATATATAATATTTAATTAAATAAATAATTCCTTTTTATGTAAGACTTGCCTTCTCTCCCAGACCTTATAAGTATAAATGTGGTTTAATCACATGTTTATATGTATTTTATAATCTTGTGGCAGTGAATAACTATGATTGGGGTCAACTAGTGGCCACAAATTTACCCACAAGTGGTAAATACATTAACTCAATCATGTAACTAAATGACAAAAGTTGATTAACTTCACATCTGATCTTACACTCATTTGAGAATGGGTGAACTTTAACCAACCTTGATTTTATGTGTGAAGGTGATCACAAAAGAGATGTAGGTAGCTTGGGGAGTGGGTAAGGGTATAAAAAACTAACCTTTATGATTATCTCCTAGAGTGAGCTTTATGAATAACCTAGTGTGTTATTGGAACATGTACACTAAAAAAGAACCCTTAGAGTGATTGCATTAGCATGAATTATATAACATTCTTATTCATGTATATGTATCTTTATAGTTTCTAGTTGTGTGAAATTCTCATATCTATAGTTTTTATTGGGTATTGACCCTCTTTAATCCTTCTATGAGTAAGCATTTTTTATTTCATCTTAACCTTGGTCACCATTATAGACCCACTTGAGAGATAGAACATCTTTAATAAGTGTATGCTAGATATTATTGAGACTTTAGTCTCATTAGATCAATGAAAATTATGTTATTTATCATGTTTGAATCTCATCTATGTTATTTCATTAGAGTGATTTGGGTAAACACACACACACCCTATGATGTTAATTTTTTCATGATAAGTGACATTTGGATGTATTGTTTCATCTTGGGTAGATGACTATAACTTAATAAGTTTTCTTGAGTAATGCATTATATTCCTTGTTGTTTTAAAGTGATGACCCTCTTTTGGTGATGACATCTCATGGAAAAGGTAATCACAAGTTTAATGATAACTACATCAGACCTTGATTCAAAGGAGTAGATATGTGAGATGTCTAAGTTATGGTGGGGGCATCTAGTCTAGGTTATAGACTAGGTCAGGAGTGCATTTTCATCATCCTTCATGTTAGGATTGTAAATTATTGTTTGGATTAAATTTAAATATAATATTTAATTAAATAAAAAATTATGATTGATCTATGTGTGTTTGTTTTTAACCCCTACATATTAAGTTTGGTTTGTATAGATGTTAGTTAGCTTTAGATGAATGATTTTTTTATAAATTTCCTTGTTTTTCATGCCTTAAAAATAGATTTTATACAGTGTTAGTCAAGACTCTCCCTTGGTGAGCCTTAGGGTGATAATCCCTATTATAAAATAATTATTGCCTAAGTTTGCTTATGTGTGTCGACTTGATATTTATATTTGAATGTATACATGATATATTCAATCAATAAATTATTTAATCCTTTTTGGATATGTGGTTAAATATTAAGGGGGTAGAATAGCCTATACACAAGTTTGAATAAAATTATTCTAAAGCATTCCAATTAATTAAAAACTTAGATAAATAAATATTATAAATTAAAGTGATAAGTTATGTTAAATAATCAAAGTAGTAGTTTGATTACATAAACACAAATACGAGATAATACTTAGCTTATCTACAAATACACAGATACATCTAATAAGTACAAAGGTGGAAACATGAAGGGACAAGATCAAGATACAATCATTAGATTATGCAAATATTTTTTTAGAGGTATGGACACTTGCTTTAACCTATGTATACTTACCTCAACACTTATATCTTTATATTGATTCAACTATCATGTAAAAAATACTAACTTTATTATAAAGTGACCACTTATTAACTTATAGGTTTTCTATCATATTTTTATTGATGTATTTTATTTACACATATAGTCCATTGATGACTATATGTGGATCAAACCCTAAATCTTCACATTCAATCTTTATACCTTGAAAAAATGGGTTAGTAGAATCATAGTTTCAAGTTGACATCAAGGACTCCTTTATCAATGATTGTTGCATACACTTGGAGGCCCTATCCCTATCTATCTATGGGGATGAAAAATTTATATATCTATACCCCTTGACCTACTTTCTTGGGTCCCTGTCCCTTTATACCTACCTATATATGGTAATAGATCGAGGGGCACCCTTTTATATAGGGAGAGAAACCAGTGGTGTAGTGAGTAGTAACAAACCCTATCTATAGATATGTGGGATAATACTCTAAGGAGGACCTTAAAATTATGTAGTTTTTTCCTAGGTATTGGTTTGTGTGTGTACAAGGGTGAAATATTATATATGTAAAGGCATGTAATGACCTATCTTGTAACTTGACAAATACTTCTCATGGGATGTTATTTGAGTGATTAAAACATGTAATGTGTTTAATTCTATGATTTATATGAAAATATAGAATAATAGGGCATTATAACTTAGTTGCATAATTTATTGAGTGATCTTGAATTGGTACTTGCTTGGTATTTGATGGATGAATAATAAGTAGACATAGATTTGTATTTATACCACAAATTTTGAAAACATCTCACATTAGGGTCTAATAATATAAATAAGCTGACTAATAAGTTTCAAAAGATTTAAAAAATATATTCATTTTGAGGACTTGACACTTGATAAGAATTTGGACACTTTCATTGATGTAATTATCCATGTGTGGTGTCTAGAAATCTAGGAACTTGATTAGTACCAAAAACTACTAGGAAAGGATATGTATCAAGTTTTAGGCTTATTTTATAGAGCAAGAGATCTAGGTCATCATAAATGATAGGGTCCAACCATAAGATAAATAATTAGGCATAATGAGATGGTGAATGTGATCCTTTTGGTAGTAAGAAGGTTTAGAACTAAAGGGTAGATCCCTGATAAGTATTTGTCAAGTATAAATGGCTATGATACTATACAAGTTATATTTTAGTATTTACATCCCCCTTTAATCTAGTAATGCATAAAGATGAAATATTAGTTTAAAATAAAAAAATACACACCTAGGTGTATATAACACACCTTACCTTTACTTGAGAAACTTTGAGTGTTTTTATAGTGTATGGCCTATAACCAAGAGAATGTTATAGTATAAATTAGTGCATATAATTTTAAATTTTAAATAATTAAAATGTTTGAAAATAAAGAGAGCAAGGAAGGAGTACACTTATGTGTTAATACAACCATGTTTCCCCTTTGGTACTTTGACTTGGTAAAGATGATTCCTTATGAATCATTAGAGATGAGATCAGTTCAAAACTAAAAATTAGATATTTAAATGGGAATATTGGAAGGTAATTATGCTCTCAATATAATTCAAGGGTAAGTTGTGACACAATCATTAAGATCATTGAATCTAAATTGCACAACGAAAGTGAAAATACAAACAAAATCCAAGCTAAGTGGTATAACTAACTCAACCTAAAAAATGGAAGTAACATTAAGAAATTGATGGAATTTAATCTCAACCACACTACTAAAGAGATCTAAATGTTGTAAACAAATAAAGGCTCAAAATGGTGAATCTTGGTGAAAACAATGCTTCTTAGTAAATATGTTTTAATATGTATTTGTAATTTTTTGTTCACTTCCATGGAATATGCATCTCTAAGGTGTCTCAAGATGAATTATCTATAAATATATAACCTTTTATTTGTAACCATGTTTAATATCTATCAAAAATTTGAGAAAATATTGTCTCAAATCTATAAAAATTGATGCAATGTATTATATTTTGACCCAAGTGTATATCTAAATTTTGTAAATTGTAATGAAATTATGGAAATTTTTATAATTGTATAAGTATAGAGGTCATCTTTCTATGATATTACCCCACTAATATGCCCCCATTTTAAGGTGAGGGAAATGGAATCTAGTAGCTACCTTACCTCAAAATGATAAGATAACTATATAAGTTATTTATGAATCATGTGACATATGGGAGTATCATGTCCAAGTAGTTATATCAATTAAGCTCATAATATGTGATCAAAACAATCCCTAAGATGCATTATATATCATGGAAATGTCAATAAATTCATAGTACAAGCTCATCAAAAAATCAAGCACACACACAATAACACTCAATGTCACATAAGAGGGGTCTAAGGAGACCAAAAATAAGTGGTTTATTCAAATGCCACACACTCAAAGGAATGAAATTAAAATTGTTTAAATTTAAAAATAAAACAACATAAAGTCGCATAGGGGCCAAAAAGCAAGTAACATTTTCAAATGTTTCAGAAGCAAGACAATAGCAAGTAAAAAAAGACACTCAAGGAAGTGACAATATTAATAAATAAAGTATAAGCAACTAACATAAGCATATCATACTAGTACTTTCATATATGTGTTATAAAAAATGTCATGTAACATAACATATTAAGTACACTTTAAATATGCAAGCATGAACATAGGCATGTGTAAGGGTTAGTATATGATATCAACATGATACTATATAAATGATCATAAAGTAATGCAACCTACATTAATCATGATAAAAAAGTAGATTCCCCAAATATAGTATGTCATGTGGGAATAGGAGAGGTCCAACATATGTATGTACAAGTATCATGGATCTAAGGTATGTATGTGTGACACTCAAGTACACTTGAAACATATGTTTATAGAAATGAAATGATATCTACTAACATAAAGTAAATGACATAGATTTTGAGGAGACAGTAAACATGTGTATGGTAAATGTTTTTTTATTTTTGAATAATTTGAATGTTTTTTGTATTTACTTGCATATTTGATTTTTTTAATTATTTGAATATTTTTGGATTTTCTTGAATACTTGTTTTTTTTTTGTATTTTTGGAATTATTTATTTGTTTTTATCAATGTGCATCGAATGGATCAAGTTTTTTTTACGATTGGAGAGTTTTGAGTGAAAAAGGTTCATAACATACTCCTATTCTCTCATTATTTTCTTAGTAGAATTACCATCACCATCATGAGGTATGTGAACTAATCTTCCATTATAGGAAAATGAAATACCTTGTTGATTTTGATCTATTTTAGCTTCCATTTGGTATAGCAAAAATGTAATCATTATAAATTTGTGTTGAGTGGTATGGAACATGATCCATAATTTTTTTGGATGACACATGGACCATAAAAATTGGTAATATTATGCATCTCATTTTTTTTACAACTTACTTTATGATGTAAGTATTTGACAGTATAACCAAGTTGTCCCAAACATCTTTCATTAAAATACATTTCTTTCTTTATAGGATCAATATGGTTGTCATGAAAATAAGCTCCACCCATGAATAATGTAATTGTTAAATCTTTATGGCAAGGGTGTTTTTTACTTGGTTCAATTTAAAGTAGTGATGGAGTACGTCCATCTGGTATTGGTTCTATATTTTATAATTTTTATAAAGGTATCATATAAATATTTGGAATGCTACATCTTTGTTCATTGTATTCACTTGGTAATTCATTCTGATCACATGTATCATGAAAAAAATTATTGTAATTTATATGAGATAGATTTAATTATTTGTTATATTTGAGCATGAAACAAGCATATCTATGTACATCTATGTATAAGTGGATAAATGAGTGATCTAAGAGTATTTCCAATAGTTACCAAATTATATGGTCTTAAATTTTCCCTAAAATATCTACAGAGTGAATAAATCAACAAGATATTTACAATGCATTTTATGGTTTGAAAAATGGTCTTCATATGCAGAAGTTATGGCCGATTGAAGTTTTTAGGCAATATGAAAAAAATGTGCAGGTATGGTGACTAGACATGCACCTGGTCCAATAGATTATTAACATGTGGACCAATGAAATCCTCATATTTAGAGTGATAAAAATAGCTCCAAAATATTATCCAATATTTTATACAAATACCACTTCTTAAGGCTTGAAAAATGGGATTAACTCCATGAATATCTCTTTCCCCATAAATGTTGGATATTTCCCATAGAAATTGGGATATCTCCAATATAAATTCATGGGAGGTTTATCCAAAGAGAAAGATATGAAGGTTAGTTTGACCCATTGACCTTCATCAACTTGCCAAAACTTATTTTGGGAGATAAGGCTAAGAAGCTGAAATAAAGGCTTGTACATGGGGATGGATAATAAAGAAATCCATAATTGGTGGGTTTTGAAAAAACTATATAAACCCATGAACCTCATTTGTAAACTCATTACAAGAGAACGAGAAGATAACTCCAAGATCTCACTTATATTTTAAGTAGTTGAGAAGCAAGCTCTTACTTGCATTGCAACTCTTCCATTCTAAGGTTTTGGAGCCAAGCATCCATCCCGAAGGAGAAAGGGTTTTGATTGAGAGATCTTCAGAAGAATTTGGTGAGAGATATATTTGTAACAAAGAGGAATAAATATTATGGATTATCCCTTTGAGAAAAGAGTAAAAAATCTTATAGTTTAGCCCTTTACACAAAGATTAAGAAATCTTGAAGCTTAGCCCTTTGTATAGTAAGCAAGTTTGTATGTCTTCACTACTATAGTAGTAATTACAAGCCTAGAGTTATTACATAGACCTATTTTGGTAGAGACATTATATAAAATTTTTGAAAGACAAGAAGAGCCAATAGCCAGAGTGAGAGCCAAAGCTAGTAACTAGAGCTAATAGCCAGAGCCAATAGCCAGAGCTAGTAGCTAGAGATAGTAGCCATATATAGTAGCTAAAGATAGAGGATGTCAAAAAATTTATCTATATATCAAGAAATTCTAATAGGATAATTGATATACAAATTGATTTTGCATCAATAATCGACTAGTTCCACCTTTAAGCATGAATCTGAAATGAAGCCTGGATCAGGTGAACTCTATTATCAACCTTGATTTGCATATTATCTTTATGGATTATGATTTTGGTTTATTGTCAATTTTTAATTATGATTTCAATTATTATGTAAATTTCAAGTTAATGAATGAAAAATTGAGAATTTATAAAGCATCTATCAAAATAGAGCAATTAGTGTAGTTTTAGACACTACCTATTTACAGATCAAGTTTGGTATCAAATTAGTTATAATGTTAGACTTAATTTTGGTTATGTGATATACTCTTGAATAGAGTTTTGAAAATTATTTTAGTATTCTATTCCATTAGGTTATTTATAAATTTATTGGCTTGTTTTGATCTTCCATTTGTAGTTTGTAATTATGTTTGGAAGTATAGGTTGTTTACAAGAAACCATGGGGAAAGACTTGAAGAGTTTGAGAGTATCAACAAGAAAATTTAGGAAGAGAATGATTTTATGATATTAAAACTCTATTCCCTCAAAGAACAAGTTATATGTTTGAGATCCAAGCTTGAATCTAAGGATGAACTCTTGATCAGATTGTAGTATGGTGAGCTGAAGAAGTATTTACCTTCCACTTCAGATGAAGAAACCATGACCAATGAGTGCATTGCAAGTTATTCACCACATAATTCTTCTTCCTCCCATTCAAATTCAAATTTAGGTAATGATGCTTTTGGTTCATTTGAAAAACATAGTAAAGGCATTAGATCTCAATTACTATTTAAAATGGGATATGATGGAAAATGCCTTGGTAAAAATGGCTAAGGTTTGATTAACCCAATATAAGTAGAGGATAAAACTCATTTTTTAGGTTTGGGTTATGCTAGTGTGGATATGTAAATTAAAGAGAGTTCTAGAACTACTGAAGGAAGACAAGCTTCCAACAACCAAGTGTTCATGCCACTAGCTTTGGAGAATTCTTCCATGCAAAGGGATGTGACACAATCACATGGTAATGATAAAGTGTGTAAGAAATCAAATAAAAGAGGTAATGCAATAAAACCTCCTCATACTTACACAAATCATATCACTAAACATAATGGTAATTGTAAAACTTCTAAAGTTTTCTTTTAGTTTAAACAATATTGCTATGACTTACAAAAAATGTGGAATGTTTTTCCATGTACTTTTTATGGGTTAAGTAATCATTATGTGGTTAATTGTTAGAAGAGGAAATATTTTATGAATAATTTTTTACCTTTTGTGAAAAATAAGGTAGGTGATAAAGATCAATCTCATAATCCAGAAGCAAGAAATGACAAATATATTTCCTTGTCCAAAACTAAAGACAAAAGGAACTATTACACTCATTTTTGTATGAGTGAGTACATGGTTGAAACTTGGTTTAAAATTCATCCATCATGCCATCCTAAATATGGTAAGAAAAAGATGGTTTATGATCATGATAAATAGGTAATAAATAATGAAGTTGTTAATTCATAGGCAACCCATGAATAAGCCCACCTATCCAAAGAAGATTCCATCAAGTGGGAGCATTCATTAGATTAGATTGTTAAGAAATGGATATAATTTTTTCAAAGCTAAGTTTTATTTATCATGCTTAAAAACACTTTAAATTCACTTATTTGGTTTCCATTGTTGATAATAATTAAGGAAACTAACCATTTATATGCGTAAGTATAGAGGTAGATCACTCATTGAGTGTGAATATGGAGCAACTATCCAAGTTGAAAAGCATGCATGAGCAGCCCAACATAAGAGATTTGGAGTAGGACAATATTAGACATGTTGATAGGCATCATTAGCATGTCCATGAGTTGAGGTGTACTTCTAAGAGGGAGACAAAGTGGAATCAACATGAAAGGTGATTTCATGGTGATTAGCACTCAATTAAATCACTATTGTTTATGGATGTATGTGGCCATCTATTTTTTAAGTGTGTTCTTTCAATGTATGTATATAATCATTATATGCACATTTGTAAAAGACCCAAATTGGGAAATATTTGTAATGATTACAATGTTTGTAAAACATGCATGCTACATATAAGACCCAAATGAGGGAAATGTTTGTAACACATGTATTTTAAGAACCTAAAAAAGGTAATACATTAGTTCCATGTAAGACCAAGAAGGGAAAAAAATGTAAAAGTGATGACCTATTATAACATCACTTAACATGAAACATAGTTTTCTATCCTTGTGTTAATATTTAATAAGGAGATTACAAAAATTAGCCTCTAGAGGATAAATATGTCTAAGACAATCATAATTAGAAACCATAAGGGTGAAAAAGTGATACATTCACTTATTTTTGAGAAGAATTAGACTTTTGGTGGACCAAAAATTCTTTAGTTGGGAGGTGTGCTCTCAGAGGATTTCCAATAGTGACCAAATTATATGGGTTAAAATTTTACTTAAACTATTTGCATAGTGAATATCTCATCAAGAGATTTCCATTCCATTTATGGTTTGAAAAATAGACTATGTATGCAGAAGTTATGGCTTATTGAAGTTTTTAGGTAATAGAGAAAAAATGTGCAGGTATGGTGACTAGATATGCACATGGTCTGATAGATTCTTGACACATGGATGAATGAAATCCTCATATTTTAAGTGACCAAAATAGCTCTAAAATATTCTCCAAAATTTTAGACAAATCCCACTTCCTAAGGCTTGAGAAATGGGATTAATTCCATGAATATCTCTTTTTCCACAAATTTGGGATATTTCCCATAGAAATTTGGATATCTCTAATAGAAATCCAAAGAGAAATACATGGAGGATGGTTTGAACCATTGACCCTCATCAACATGTCATGCCTCATTTTGGGAGATAGGGCTAAAAAGCTTAAATAAAGGCTTATACATGGGGATGGATAATGAAGAAATCCATAATTGGTGGGTTTTGAAAAAACTATATAAACCCATGAACCTCATTTTTAAATTTATTCCAAGATAATTCTAAGAGAACTCCAATCTCTCACTTAAATTTCAAGTATTTGAGAAGTAAGCTCTCACTTACATTACAACTCTTCCATTCCAAGGTTTTGGAGCTAAGTGTCCATCTAGGAGGAGAAAGGGTTTTTATTGAGACCTCTTCAGAAGAATTTGGTGAGAGATCTATTCATAAAAAAGAGTAAGAAATATTATAGCTTAGACTTTTGACCAAAGATTAAAAAATATTATAGCTTAGCCCTTTTCACAAAGAGTAAGAAAGCTTGAAGCTTATCCTTTTGCATAGTAAGCAAGTTTATATGTCTTCACTATTGGAGTAGAAATTATAGGCCTAGAGTTATTGCATAGATCTCTTTTGGCATGAACATTACATCAGACCTGTGAAAGACAATTATATCCAATAGTCAAAGTGATAGCTAGAGCTAGATCTAATATCCAGATCCAAGAACTAGAGCCAATATCTAGAGCTAGTAGCCAGAGCTAGTAGTGAGAGCTAGAGGATGTCAAAACAATTATTTGTAGATCAAGAACCCCTACTAAGGATAACTAATGTATAAAGTGATTTTTCATCAATAATCAATTAGTTCCACCTTTGAGTAGGACCTAGAGATGTAGCCTAGATTAGGTGAACTCCATTATCAACCCTACTTTGCATATTATTTTTATGGCTCATGATTTTGGTTTATTATCAGTTTTGAATATTGATTTTAATTATTATGGTAATTTCAAGTCAATTAATGAGAAATTGAGAATTTTTAAAGCATCCATAAAAATAAAACAATTGGTATAGTTTTGGACATTGCCTATTTATGGATCAAGTTTGGTATCAAAACAATTATAATGTTGGACTTAATTTTGATTGCATGATATACTCTTGAATAGTGTTTTGAAATTAGTTTTAGTATTCTATACCATTGGGTTATTTCTAGACTTGTTGTCTTGTTTTGATATTCCATTTGTAGTTTGAAATTATGTTAGTGGTATAGATTACTTGTAAGAAACCATTAAAAAATCCTTGAAGAGAGAGAGGCTAGAAGATTTGGAAGGTATCAATAAGAAAATTTAGGAAGAGAATGATTTCTTAAGATGTAAGCTCTACTCCCTCAAATAAAAAGTTGCATGTTTGAGATCTAATCTTGAATCCAATGATGAACTCTTGACCAAATTGAAATACAGTGAGCTAAAGAAGGATTTGCCTTCCACTTCAAATGTAGAAACCATGACTGATGAGTTCAATATAAGGTATTCACCATGTAATTATTCTTCCTCCCATTCATATTCAGATTTAGGTAATGATGCTTTTGGTTCATTTGAAAAAAACACTAAAGACATTAGATCTTGATTATTATTTAAAATGGGATATGATGGAAAAGGCCTTGGTAAGAGTGGCCAAGGTTTAATTAAACCACTATAGGTATAGGATTGACCTCATTTTATAGGTTTGGGTTATGTTAGTGTAGAGATGGAAACTAGAGAGAGTTCCAAAATTGTTGAAGGAAGACAAGCTTCCAACAGCCAAGTGTTCATGCCACTAGCTTTGTAGAATTCTTCCATGCAGAGGAATGTGACACAATTATAGGGTGATGAGAAAGCGTGTAAGAAATTAGAGAAAAGAGGTAATACAATACCACCTCCTCATACTTACACAAATAATATCACTAACCATAATGGTAATTATAAAACTTTTGATGTTCTCTTTTAGTTTAAACAATATGGCTATGACATATAGAAAATGTGGAATTCTTTTCCATGTATTTTTTGTTGGTTAAGTAATCGTTAGAAGAGGAAATATTTTATGAAGAATTTATTTCCTTTTTTGAAAAATAAGGTAGATGCTAAAAATCAATCTCATAATCCATAAGTGAGAAATGATAAATAGGTTTCCTTATCCCAAAAGAAGGACAAAAGGAACTATTGAACTCATTATCGTATGAGTGGGCACATGGTTGAAACTTGTTGGAAACTTCATCCATCACACCATCCTAAATATGGTAAGAATAATATAGTTTGTGCTCTTATTAAAAAGGTAACAAATAATGAAGTTAATTCATAGGTAGGCCATGAAAAAGCCCACCTATCCAAATAAGATTCCATCAAGAGGGAACATCCATTATATTATTTCAAATATTAATGGATAGAATTTTTGCATAGTTAAGTTTTATTCAACATGTTTAAAAACACTTTAAATTCACTTATTTGGTTTCCATTGTTGATAAGCATTAATTAAACTAACCATTTAAATGAGCAAGTGTGGAGGTAGATCACTCAGTGAGAGTGAATATAGAGCAACCATCCAAATTGAAAAGCATGCATGAGAAAAGCAACACAAGAGATTTGGAGTAGGATAATAGTAGACATGTTGATAGGCATCATTAACATGCCCATGAGTTGAGGTTTACTTGAAAGAGGGAGATAAAGTGGAATGAACATGAAAGGTGCTTACATGGTGAGTATCACTCAATTAAAGCATTGTTGTTTATGGATGTATGTGGTCATCCATTTTTGAAGTGTGTTATTTTGATTTATGTATATAATCATTAAATGCACATTTGTAAAAGGCCCATATTGGGCAATGTTTGTAATTATTGAAATGTTTATAAAACATGTATGTTGCATATAAGACCCCAAGAAGGGAAATGTTTGTAACACATGTGTTTTAATAACCTAATAAAGGCAATACATCAGTTGCATGTAGGACCCCAAGAAGGGGAAAAAAATGTAAAAGTGATGACCTGTTATAACATCACTTAACATGCAATAAAGTTTTATATCATTGTGATTATATTGAAAAACAAGGAGATTATAAAAATTATCCTTTAGAGGATAAATGCATTTAGGATAAGCACAAATAGAAACTAGAAGGGTGAAGAAGTGATACATTCACTTATTTCTGAGAAGTAGACTTTTGGTGGACCAAAATTTCTTTGGTGGGGAAGTGTGATCTGGGAGGATTTCAAATAGTGAAAAAATTATATGGTCTTAAATTTTCCCTAAACTATATTCATATTGAATATCTCATCAATAACTTTCCAATGCATTTTATAGTTTGAAAAATGGACTCTGTATGCAAAAGTTATGGCCTATTGAAGTTTTCAGGCAAGAAGGAAAAAATATACAAGTATGGTGACTAGACATGCACATGGTCTAATAGAATATAGACATGTGTACCAATTAAATATTCACATTTGGAGTGACCACAATATATCCAAAATATTCTTTAAGATTTTAGACAATTTACACTTCTTAAGGCTTGAGAAATGGAATTAACTCCATGAATATCTCTTTCCCTTCAAATGTGGGATATTTCCCATAGAAATTGGGACATATCCCATAGAAATGCATGGGAGGTTTATCCAAAGAGTGAGATATGAATGGTGTTTCGACCCATTGAGCCTCATCAACTTTCCATGCCCCATTTTGGTAGATAAGGCTAAGAATCTTAAAAAAGGCTTGTACATGGGGATGCATAATGAAGAAATCCATAATTGGTGGGTTTTGAAAAAAACTATATAAAACCATGAACCTAATTTTTAAACTAATTCCAAGATAATTCCAAGATCACTCCAAGCTCTCAATTACATTTCAATTATTTGATAATAACTATCTCACTTGCATTATAACTCTTTTATCCCAAGGTTTTGGACCAAACATCCATCCAAGAGGAGAAAGGGTTTTGATTGAGAGCTCTTTAGAGGAATTTGGTGAGATATCTATTTGTAATAATCTTATAGCTTATCCCTTTTCACAAAGAGTAAAAAATCTTATAGCTTATCCCTTTACACAAAGAGTAAGAAAGCTTGAAGCTTAGCCCTTTGCATAGTAAGCAAGTTTGTATGTCTTCACTATTGGAGTAGAAATTATAGGCCTAGAGTTATTGCATAGACCTTTTTTATTAAAGACATTACATTAGACTTATGAAATACAAGTAGAGCCAATATCCAGAGTGAGAGTGAGAGGCATAACCAATAGCTAGATCCAATAGCCAGTGTTAATAGCTAGAGCCAAAAGACGTCAAAACATTTATTTATAGATTGAAAACCCATAGTGGAGATAACTAATGTACAAAGTGATTTTACATAAATAATCGATAGTTTCCTTTCCACCTTTGAGCAGGACTCAAAGGCGTAGCCTAGATTAGGTGAAATCCATTATCAACCCTGGTTTGCATATTGTCTTTGTGACTCATGCTTTTTGATTTATTATCAGTTTTGAATGCTAATTTTAATTAGTATGATAATTTCAAGTTAATTAATGACAAATTGAGAATTTATAAAGCATCCATAAAAATAGAGAAATTAGTGTAGTTTTGGACACTACCTATTTATGTATCAATGAGGTATAGAATTTAAGTAATGTCCTTTATTTTAGTAGAGGATTAAAACCTATATTAAATAAGAATTTTAATTCCAAATCTAAAGGTCAATATGGTAAGGAATATGATACATTTTAAAATTGAATAACATAATCTTGAATAGATTTATCATCATTTTGTTTGAATTTTTTTCAAATTTTCCAATGTCAATTTTGGCACATTGTGTGTGTTTAAGGCCAAGAAGAAAGCATATTATAATTTATTGAGTGTATTCAAGCAACCATTTGGTAAACTATAGAACTAATCATAAGCTTAATGTATAAGGCTCATATGAAATGTTTTAAATAATATTCACTCTTATTTAGCCCAAATTTCAAAAGAATGTACATGTTGAATTATATGTTTAGAAGTATATTCATGGCCAAAAAATGAAGGTAATATTTACATGATAAACTCTTGTAGGTAAGGATATTAAAATACACATTTTTTAAGAGGCTAATTCTAGATAATATTGTAATTAGTAGTAGAATTGTAAGATGACATTTTTGGTAATAGTACTTCCTTTAAAATATTTGGTAATGTTGCCTCATTTGAAAACTTTGGAATCTTTGGTAGTTTTCTATCATTTGTAAATGTTAGAAATTTTGGTACAGGAAAATTATTTATAGTTTTTAAGGAATCCATGATGTCCTTATGAATAGTACAAAAAATCTCACTATCAAATGAGGGGAGATTAAAATTTGCATTATGAATAACGGGTGCACCATTTGTAAATTTAGGAACCTATAGTAATTTTATTATTTTGTGGATAAAAATTCCCATAATTTGATGTTTATAGAGAGGTCATAATATCCTTTTGAACATTATAGAAAATTTCATGATTAAATAAATGACAATTTGACCCACGCTTATCCAAATTTGGTTTAAAAAGTTTTGGAACATGTTGACCATCATCATGATGTGAGGACCTACCATTTTGGTTGCTAGTAGTATGGAATAAAAAATATAGCATAGCACATCAATGAATAATGGGAACATGATGGTGACTATTAAAAACCTTGATGGGTATGTTGCTCAATGAAATGAGTCAAACATGCCTAATTTTATTCACTTGGTAAAATTTGAAATTTATTATGCTCAATGTCTATGGATTTAAAAATATATAACTCTTCTTGCTCATATGTTATTATTGATATTACAAATGGTACCATAGGGGAAAAAAATTATTTTATCTTTGGTAAAATAATGAATAAAATAGATCATAAGTAAATTATGAAACCCTAGGAAGCTAAAAAACCCTAGAGCAAATAATGGTTACATAAAATGACTCAGTAGTCAAGTTCACAAAATGTTTAACCCTTTTAAATATATGGTTAAGGTTTAAGGGGGTAGATTAGTCTATACAAAAGAATGAATAAAACTATTGTAAAGTAGACCAATTAACTAAAAACTTGAATAAATTAATATTATGAATTAAAGTGTTGAGCTATGCTAAATACTCAAAATAATAGTTTGATTACATAATCACGAAGACGAGATAATAATTAGATTATATACAAATGTGTAGGAAGATATAAGAATTAAAAAGGTGGAAACATATAGGGAAAAGATCGGGATATAATTATTAGGTTTTGGAAATATTATTTTTGGAGGCCTAGACACTTATGTTAACATGTGGACACTTACATCAATATTTCTATCTTGATCTCGACACAACTATCCCATAAAAAATATTCACTATATTACAAAGAAACCACCTAGGTCCTTATTTATATTTCCTTTATGTTGATTTATTTTATTCACATGTATATACTATCGATGGGTGTATGTGAATCAAACCCCAACTCTTCACCTTAGGTATTTTTACCTTGTCAAAAATGGGTTAGTGGAATCATACTATTGAGTTGAAATCAAGGACCCATCTATCAATAATCACTACCTATATAGAAAATAATATAAGGAGGGCCCCATAATTATGTATTTATCCCATAGGTGTTGGCTTGTGTGTGCACCAAGGTGAAATATATTATGTGCAAAGGCATGCAATGATCTAGATTGTAACTTAAAAAATACTACTCATGGGTTATTATGAATGATTCAAACCTAGAATATGATTTATCTTATGATTGATATGAAAATAGGGAAGAATATGGTAGTATAACTTAGTTGTGTAATTTATTGAGTGAACTTGAATAGGTGTTTACTTGGTATTTAATGAGTAGGCTTATATTTTTATTTATACCACATATTTTGAAAATATCTCATGGCAGAGTTCAATAAGACAATGGGCCAACCAATAGGATTTAAAATATTTACAAATTATATGAATTTCAAGGACTAGAAACTTAATAATAATTCAATCACTTACATCGATACAAGTGTCCCTATGTGGGACACAAGGGTCTAGTAAGCCATAAAGTTGTTGAGGATATGAACAAATAGTGAAAGATATATATATATATATATATATATATATATATATATATATATATATATATATATATATATATATATATATATATATATATATATATATATATATATATATATATATATATAAGTTTTTAGGATTTTTATAGAGTGCAAGAGATTTAGTTCATAAAAAATGATAGGGTTTGACCATAGGATAAAAATTTAGGCATAATGAGATGGTGAATGTGAGCATTTAGGCTCTAAGAAGGTCTAGAACTGAAGGGTAGAGCCATGATAGGTATTTTTCAAGTATACAATATTGATATCTTATATAAATTATATTTTAGTATTTACAAAAATTATAATTTAGAACTTATATTTAGGGAATTATATTAATGTGACTTGTCCTTCTTCCTTAATAATCATATTAAGTAAATGATATTTAAAACCACATTTTGATCTTAACCTCACTTTAATATGTTTGTATTTCACTTCCTAGGGAAGCCTGATGGTGTAAATTAAATGAATTAAATAAATCACATAATAATTAAGTGTGCCACACTTTATTTTTAATGTTGATATAAAATAAACAATAGTTAAATTATTATGTAACAATTGTTAAAAGTTAAACATCATTTAATTATGTAAACAAATAAAACAAAAATTACATGGGTTTGGGAATTTTTTTTGGGTATGACACCCATGTATCAATTTTATATAATTTATTTTCATGAATTCACAATTCCAAAAATGATTTAATTCAATCTCCCCATGAGAAGAATATAATATCCTTCATATCTCTCCTCACCATTGAAAAATATTATCATCTATCATACCCCATTGTTAATTATAATCAAGAGGTTTTAAAATGTTGGTTAGATAACCATGACCTAAGATAAGTCCTTAAGGATTGGTCCTAATACATGGATAATTAAATAAAAGTGATGTGGATTCATATCCCATTAGTTTGGTTAGGGAAGGTGTTTGAATTGACATGTTGTTAATGAATAATATATATAGAGCATATGACATAGTTCATGTGAATAAAATATAGGTGACCTTGGTCTCTATGATCATTTATGATAGGTAAGTGCAATATATAGGGTAAATCATCTAATATAAGATAAATTATTAGGAAATGACAATAAGGAATGGAGGCAACCTCTATTTGTTGTCATATTTTGTGGACACATGCTATACAACTATACCTTTTAGACACCTAAATTTTCCTCAATGGACACATTTATACCTTATAGTTCACTTATATTATGAAAATTTAGGTATGATCACCATTATAGATATCAAATCAAGGAAATTTTTGATGATTTCTATCCCTCACTATAAAAAGCTATCAATGAGGAAAATATTCCTAGATTATCAAATATTATGAGGAACTCCATTATACATATTGGTATTATGAGGATTACATGGTTATAATGATTAATGTGATCATGGTCAATCCATTTGTATTTATCTATCATGTAATTGATAGGTTAGCTAAAAAATAGATTTATTTTCAATTTTTTAAGGGGATGGCTAGACTCTGTAGAGAAAGACAAATAAATACTTATCACTATCTACCTTTATGGATAAGTAATAATTAATTTTGGGCTTTCCCCTACATCTGGGCTTTGGTAGTGCATAGTGTATAATTCAACCTACAACACCATGAATCTAGACAATGGGATCCATTGGGGAATGTGAGGAGGTATGTACATACTATGAGGTCT
This sequence comes from Torreya grandis, assembly GCA_037957365.1. Taxonomy (NCBI): domain Eukaryota; kingdom Viridiplantae; phylum Streptophyta; class Pinopsida; order Cupressales; family Taxaceae; genus Torreya; species Torreya grandis. Next base: position 898,938 of record JARHVA010002025.1, read on the forward strand.
AGGATGAATATAACCTATAATAATGAACACCATGATGATGACAATTTACATTTAAATCCAATAAATTATGTAGAATTCATATCTAATTTTGAAGTGGCTAATTAGAGAAGACCTTGGGATTAGGGAGCTCAAACATAATAGGTACTAGAATAAAGAATAAATCCACACTTACCACCATATGAGACATCAAAGATAGATTCCAAGCTCAATGGCAATATGTTGAGAGGTTTTCCCATTAATCCTTCACCATCATCTTAGGGAGTGAGAACTAATGGATAGGTATTGAAATACCTATTTACATCCATTGCTTCAATAACACACATTCATAATTATCCATAACTAGATTTGTCTTGAGTATAAGTTTATTAAGTAGATAATTCCCTTGTTTTCCCTACAACCAATCCTATGAGAACATCCACTAGTCCTCATAGTCTAGTGGAACTTTTGGGTTTTTATCATGTTTATAGTAGATATGGTACTATGTCACATGTTATCTTGAGTTAACCAATTGAAAATGGGTAAATTTTCAAAGTGTAACTTCCCCTATACCTCCATAAAATGATTTCCTAATGAATTCACCTCTATTTAGTTCCATAAAGGGGTCTATTGCATCTATAACCCATATTTTTGTTTTAAATTTTAAAATAATATATTTATTCACTATGTTTCCTAATCTCCCTAAGGTCATTATCTCTTCAATTCACATGAGTAAGAAGTAGGTCCATTCATACTTGACACCTTTTGTGATCATATTCATGCCACAAGTCCCCCCAAGCATCCCTATTTCACCTCCACCCATTTCCATGCCCATTACCAACCCATTACTATAATATTATCCCACTCCATCCACCTCATAGAGTGATATAACACCTTTCACTTCCATCACCACTAATCAACAAGGAAAAATGATCCAAGGTGATTGGATAAATGACCTACAAGAATTAAATGACCAATAGCCTAAAGTGATACTGTGGGGACCCTAAGGTCAAATTGAGAATCAAATAGCCCATGGGTAAAAATAAGAGGGTAACCATTAGAATATTTACTAAATATGGGAACATTATACTATTGCATATTGAAGAGGAATTAGTATCCTCAACTAAGAGGAAAAAGTTAAGAATCTTTGGTGGTGTAGAAGGATTTGTAGAGGACTTGAAATCCATAGTGAGGATAGACTACCAGATGACAAAAAAAGTAGTCATGGCAATGGCTAAAAATGTGAGAATTATTGAAATTAAGACTAAGACCACATTCCCTAGGGACATGGTAGGAAAAATTGAGGATTATTTTAATTATTTGATATATTCCTTGAATGAATTTTGTGAGGTCTAGATGAGAAATGATGAATTGAAGAAAAGGGTCCAATAGTATCTAGACAAAAATATATAAATTAATAATAAGATAAATAACATGGATGTGGTGTTGAAGAGGAACCTTATACCTAATTTGAATATCATGGAATTTTTAGATGTGATCCTATGTTAATCACTCAATGTACTATTTAAAACATCCCTAGAGGATTAATTGAGAGATATGAATGCTATAATAGTGCTTATATGTTTGTAAGTTTGAGTTATGGATTTAATATAATATATATATATATATATATATATATATATAATAGCATAACCCAAAAACTTACAAAAACATCAAAGGGAGAGAATATGTAAACAATCAAAATTATAAAATGACTCTTTCCATCACCTTTATTTTTTTATCTTCCCTTCTAGATCTTCAAATAGATTCTCTAAAGATTTTTGACTTGCTTGTTGGATAGCTTGATAATGGTCACTTAAAGATTTCAAGTGAGCAAGAAAGGATTAATATATTATTTGATGCAAGGATAGTGTGGATGCAATGATAGTATGAAGGCTAAGAAGGTAGGTATATGCATGAAAGTTCAATATTTTAAGTTAGTTCAACCAAGATCTATGCTTGATTATTTATAAGGTTGTGGGGGAGAGTTAAAATGAATTTATAATTCACTAAAACTCTTTAGTTCTAGAGAATTCTATAAAGTTAGAGAAGACTCTAGATTTTAGAGGCTTATATATTTGATTATGAGGAAATAGGGATTAATTTATGGGTTTAGGGAGGTTTATAGATATAGGTACGTAGGAGAGGCTATGGATAGGTTGGCTGGGGGTAGGTAGAATATATTTGAATTTTAAATTAGCAAGTGGGGCAAGTGGTTAGTAAATGAGGTGGGATTGGTGGTTAAATAGGGTGTTAGTGGGATAATTAAGGGATTAATATATCATGGAAGGTGTAGGAAGGTTAGGATGATGTAAGAATATATAATGGGGAATGGGATTTAATTAATTAATTAGGACTATGGTTATAGGATCAATTAAGATAAATAGTGGGATTAATGGAATAATTAGGGCGAGGAGAAATATATGTATACATTTTCCCCTTATTTGAAAGGGGATTACAAGTGACGAAGTGGGGAGTAATGGTATTTTAAATAAAAATCATACATGGATGGGTTAATAAAAATGATGTTGCATGATGCCCCCTCGAGGGGGCATGAAAGGAGGAATGGACTAGATGACCCATCAAAAAGAGATCATGGGGTGGGTATAAAATCAAGATGATGAGGGGTTATGATTCTCCATATGCTAGTTGAGATAAAAATGATAATATGCCCCAAGATTAAATGCAAGGAAATGAAGTTTCAGGTTAAGACCAATCCCAAAGAAGGACACACCTTAGAAATAATTATTATCTTTTTAGGATGAGTCTTAGTCAAAGACTAATGCTAAAGATAGATAAGAGAGGATGAATATTCTAGAGATAATGTCATATGTTTAGGATATGGATAGATAAAAAAGGCCATGAGTTGTCAACATTTCCCAGGCAAGGATGCATGCAAGGGAGAGCTACAAGCTGATAAAAGGATAGAAGATAAGTGATTTGTGACAATAGATGGATTTGATACAATAAACATAGATTAACGTGATTTGATATATTCAAGTGACCATGAGTGTAAATGATAGGGATTGGTGGTTGAACTATCCTTGGGCACTAAAAAAAGTGGCCAAGTGCTCCCTGCATAGTCTAAAAATACCTCAAGCAGATGTAGTTCTAAATCAAGATGTTAGATGAGGAGTGGGGAGATGAAAAACCATACCCATGAAAATGATTAAAATTATTTATGAGATAGATAATAGTCATTAAAAAAATTATTAGACATGGTTAACAGAGGGATAAATGAATACAAGAATTAGAATTAGGTGTTTAGGTAGAAGGATAAGGTTATCATGGACTAAACGGGGTGAAGGGGGAAATAATAGGGTTATGGGGGTAAATAAAAAATTGGGGGTAAAAATAAGTCATTTTCACTCTTGAATTTAGTAAATTTGTGCTCTATATCTAAGGATAATAAATTTCATCCCATGCACTTCCCACCATGGAAAGAGAATGTGTGAGTTACAAAGACTAACAAAAGAGGGACTAATGGTGAGTACCCTATCCTAGCTTATTTTTTTATTCTTTTATCACATTTATTATTAAATTTATTAGGGGTAAAATTTAACAACACAAAATTTCAATTGGGGGCATTTCCCTAAGTTATATTTTTATGCACCCAAGCCACAATAATACACTTATTACCTGTGGTCTTGAAAAACTCTTGTGGAGAGATACAGTTTTCAAAAACCACAATAAGTCATTTGTAGTATTGCAATATTGCATAGGGTGACTTGAAATTTTACAAAACCATAGGTGGTGATGTGTGGTTTTGTATAATCGTAATAGTTGAGAAGTGATTTTAAAAAATCATAAATTAGGGTTAGAAGTCATAAACCATTTTGTGAAGAGTTAATGTCAGGGTTAGTTAGGTAAGGAAATAAGAGGGTAATATCTAGATGGGTAAGTAGGATAGGTGGATGGGTATGGATAGGTATGAATAGGTAGGATATATAGGATAGGTATTGTGTATGAAAAAGTTAGGTTGAGAGATAGGTTTGTATTATATAATAACTTTTGTGGTGTAGGAAGATTTAGGTGTGCTAGTGTCTAGATTATGGTGGCCACTTGTTTTAAATGAGATGCATTGATTGAGACTAGAGGATTTTGTCATGCTAGAGATGAATAGACTATACTATGTTGCCATTATGACTTTCATTTAGATAGATTAGATGTTGATCACTATACTAGTGGAGTGATGGCATTTTGAGATGAACATGTTCCACTTCATCACATGAGATACAATAGTGACTTTAGAGGACATGTGGTAGATATTTTGATTACCCATGAGAGAATATGTGATCTACTAGAGTGACAAGCATTGAGTATGACCATGTGGACATTTACATGTCAGATTTTTGGATTCACATATATAAATTGATAGAGCCTTTAGGGATGGGACCATTGATAGGTTGACCTTTGTATTTATGTCTCTTATAACTAGCATATTAGTGATAGAAAAGAGTGTTCAGTGGTTTCATCTAGAATTAGGAGATATAGTGGTAGAAATGGTTCATGATTATTGAGTGTTTACATGGGGACCTATTATCTTGGGACACCTATATAGGGAGCTTCATATGGGGGATTATAGGGGTGGTGAGATTTAGACCCTTATTATTGCTATAGATTTGGTATTAGGAGCATGTGGTGCTTAAGAGGCCACTAAGAACATGAGTAGTTCATGATCCTAATCAACCACTAGTGTTTGGATGGTACATCATTATAGGGGTGCAAAGGGCACATGCAGGTGATAGGAGGTTTTATAGATAGGCTTTGGATAGTTGATTGAGGACCAAATTAATTAGATGATATATAAGAAGATATAATGGGGGTGGGTAGAGGATGTTTATTATACCAAATTCATGTTGATAGAGTGTTATTTGATAGGGCAATAGGATTAAATCATAGAGAGATATCACCTTGATAATGTACATATATAGTGTAGAGGTCAATAAGATGTCCCAAAAGAGGAGCACTTATTTACCAGGAGTGATAAAGAGAGGCCTCAGTGGAGGAGGATAGTTGACAGGGCATTAGCATCAATTGTTTATGAAAATATAGTTCTTGTGGTATGGGGATATCAAACATCTATAAAAAATCCCAAAGTCACTATATCTTATAAAATATTGTGGTGTCATAGACGTACATGAAAACTTTTGAGGCCAACATAAGGGGATAGGAGGAGAGAAGTAATGTAGAGGTTTATAAAGGCCCAATCATGATTAAGGAGATGGACATAACCACATGATGGGAGAGATGGTGGGGATGATGGGCATGATAGGACTAATTAGAATTTTATGGCTATTGATAGGGGTGATTATGGTGTAGCTAAAGATGATCAAGGAGTAGGAGGGGGTGATCAAGATGTGGGTGGATGAGATTAGGTGGTGAAAGGGGTAGGTCTAGATGTTGTAGGGCCTTTTAGGCCACCTATAAGTATATTAGATCATGCATATATTAATAACTTGACTTAAGAGGTGAGGGATAGGGTGGTTGAGGTAGTTGAGATTACTACCAATAGGGACATATATCACATATAGGTTATAGATTTACATTGATAGATAGTGCCGAGGGATAATCAAATGTGTCTGATATTAGCTCACCTTACCAATTTATTGAGACAAATTAGGGATAAATATACATAAATAACATCCTTATAGGGATAGATAGGATAGATTCATACTAGAGATGCATAGGTAGTGGCCCTATAGGGTCAGATTTAGGCTAGAGATATAAAGATAACAACTTTATAGGGTCAGGTAGGTTAAATTAAAACTCAATTGAGTAGATGGGAGGTAGAGCTACATGCTGAGAAGACTACAGATGGGGGCAGATTATTATAAAGATAGGGTTTAGGTGATGTCACACATTATATATCATATTTGACTAGAGATGCCCAATACTATATGGGTTTGTATGAGGGTGTGGTATCAGTAGACCAGTGAGCTCCATCTTATAGGGCCAACACTTAATCTTTCTCCATACATCAACAACCTAGGAGACCATTAAGACAACCTTGATTTGGTCTTGAGACATTATTTATATTTTGGACATGCATATTGCATTCCTAGCATATGGATTCCCATGATGCTCTCATTGTATATATTTTTTGACAAGACTCATGGACATTTATGTGATTATGATGAGATTTATATTATGGTTTATGACATGTGATTGTGATGTATTCGTTAGATTATATATTGGATTTGTATTGATTATATGAGATGATTAGATGTTGATTATATGTATGAGATTATTAAAAGTTGATTTAATGTGCATGAGATGATTAGGATTTACATACATATGTAAATGATGCATGATTATGCAATTTATGGATGTTCTTTAATTTAATGTATATGATGATGTGGATGACATGGTTTTTAGATAGATGATGTGATGTTATGGTTTTCATTTTTTAAATGGATAAAATGATATAATGTGATATTAAAATGAAATATAAATTTTTATAACTTGTGACATGTGTTAATATTTATAGAGGCAATCCTTTAATGAATATAATTCTATGTCTCACAAATTGGTAATGGGTAAATCATCCTTCACCAAGGAGGTAAATGGATTAGTTAGTAATTTAGGATGGGAAAATGGGATAGTTTAATGATTAGGGGATATGGTTTGTGGGGCATCTTGAATCCACTTGAAAGGTTGGTAATCCATTTTTACTATTTTACTTTGATTAAAATATACTTATGATATTTGGATAGTTGAGGTCACATTAAATTATAGTGCATGAGGACTTTGAGAGGGAACTCTATTAATGACATTACCAATTTCATGATGGGTAATCATTTGTGGCCATCATCATTTTGAGGAATAAAAAAATACAAAAACCAAAGATTAACAAAAGACATTTCTTAAAAAGATAATTTGACAAAACAAAAATTTACATACTTATCTAACAATGACAAAAAGGATTACAAGAACTTAAGAATAAATATTACAATAAATATTTATATGAAATAACTATTGACAAGATAACTTAATTATGTAGATTAAAAGTTACTTAATAAAGAGATTTATGTGTGGATAAAAAGACTAGATTTATATGTAAAACTTCAAAAAATGTTTCAACAACATAACTTAAAAGTATTTTTGTAAAAAGTATTTACATATTCTATTTTGAGTAAAAAGGATTTGTGACCAAAGATTTGACTAATAAGTATAAAATGTGAAAGGGTAATAGTTTATTTATAAGAAAAAATATAGAAATATGTTTAAAGAACTTTGTGAAATGGATATATACAAGGTTATTTGGAAAAATAAAATATTTACAAAGCTCCCTAGAATATTTATCAAGGACAAAAGGGCATAATAATTTTGAGAGACATGATCAAACTAGATATAATCATAATCTTAGGAACTAGATTAAACTTTTTCAAGATTTGGTTTAGAATTTTACAAACTATATTATACATCCTAGAGGAGAAATATTTAATGACCCTTATTTAATAATGAAGTCAGTGGGTATAAGTGGATGTATGCTTAGGAAAATGAATAGGGTTGAGTAAATTTTGGTGTAATTGAGGTTGATGGGGAGAAGAGCCATATGGGAGAATCATTTTATATTTTAGATTAAGATATCAAAAAGAATGATTAGTTTTGGATTGGAGTAGATGTTCCAAATGACTCTTAAACAAGTGTCCCTTTCACACTTTCAAAATTTATCCATCCCCATTTTTAAATCTCATATCTCTTTATTTACAAAGTATATATCTTACACCCACTACTGGGATCATGGTCATATGGGAGGTGAGTGGATAAGATGGGAAGGTAGGAATGATAAGAGATGAGGAAGAATGATGGGAAGTGAAATAGTGATGGATAGAAATGCCCCCAAGTATAAGTTATTACATATGGGGGATCAAAAGTTTTAGGCCCTCTAGGTATAGAACCATTTAAGATGCATAAAATTCATTGGTTCATCAAGGTCATATCCATTTGGAGTGGCCGATTTATATGCCCCTAACCTAAATTTGGAAATAATAACATAAGGCCCAAGACAATTCACTTCAAATTTGTCCTTCTTTTCTCTTTTAGCATCGGTGTTTTTTTTTAAGGACTAGGTCACCAATTTCAAATTTTTAGGATTAGATTTTATTGTAATATTGGCCTTTGAGATTATTTTGATATGCCCTGAGATGATTAAGAGAATTCTAAGAATTTTCATCTAATAAATTTAATTCTTTTAGCCACTCATTTCTATACTCATTATCTATTATGATGCCTTGCAAGGATATATGTAATGAGGGGATCTCAACTTTGACTAGTAAGATTGCTTCTATTCCGTATACCAAAGAGTATGGAGTGGCCCTAATTAATATCAAGACACTGGTTCTATATGACTAGAGTGCAAGATATAACTATAAATTTTAGTTTCTTCCAACATCATTAACAATATTTTTGATTATTTTTATAAGCGTTTTATTTGTTACTTCTACTTGGCCATTGCCCTATGGGTAATAGGGTGTAGAGGAATGATGCTCAATCTGATATCGATTATACAGGTCTTCCACTTCTTGATTCTTAAAATATTCACCATTATCTAAGATGATTTTGGATGGAATTATAAAATTAAAAATGATTTGATTCAAGATAAAATTAGATATCTACAAGCCTATGGTGTATACGAGTGACATAACTTCCACCCATTTAGTAAAATACTCTGTGGCTTTAATAATAAACTTGTGTCCATATGATGAGGTAGGATTAATCTTGGAAATAAGATCTAATCCCCATACTAAAAAAGGAGATGGGATCATTATGGGTTAAATCTCTTTAGTGGGGTCAAATATGATATTCCCATTTTTTTGATAGGCTACACACACACATACTAACAAGCATATTGATACACGGTTGGCCAATAATATCTAGTCTAGATTAACTTCTTGGATAGGGACATTCCATTGACATGGCCTCCATAAATACCATCATGGACCTCATTGATTGTAAGAAGAGCCTCCTCTAATTTTTGGCATCTTAATAAGGTCTTATCATAGCCTTACTAATAGATCATGTTATCAAGGATGGTGTAATAGGATGCACATTAGAGAAATGATTTCCATTCGTGATGGTTGAGATCTAGTGGAAGGTTATTATTATGGAGGTAGGTATAGATGTCATGATACCAAGGTTGACTGGGATCAGCGATGGCATATATTTGATAATGAGCTAATGATTGATGGGTAGGAAATAATAATTGTTCAACAAGGAACTTAACTTCAATGACATATTTTAAGGATCCATTAAAGACCTAATAGTGTCCATTACATCTAAAACTTTGTTACTTCCTCTTGGCACTTTCTCAAAAGTTATAAACTAAAAGTTTTACTTCAACTGATCAACCATTTACTTGCAGGGAAGTAACTTCTCATCCTTGCTTTAGAAATATTTATTAAACTATTTGATAATTAAATAAGAACCCTAATTACTTGAAGATTTTGAATATTCCATTGGTAGGCAAGTTATAACTAAAAAATCATTGCCTCATATTTATCAATGTTATTGGTGCTTGGGAAAGATATTCAGAAGGATTTAGGGATTAGGTCTCCTTGAGGTGTAACTAAAAGGATTCTCACTCCCAACCCATGCATTGTAAATGATCCATAAAAATATAATTTCCATCCTAGTGATTATTTAGTTGTTAATATAGATTCATCAAGGAAGACTTCTGTTAATGGATTCATGTATGCTAGGGGTGTTGTTGCTAGCTGATCCATGATAATTTATTTCTTGACAGATTTTTGATTTATATACTCAATGTAAAATTCACTCAATAACATGATACATTTATCCATTCTTCTTATTAGGTTATAATTAAATAACATGTCTTTAAGCAAATCAACTTTTGATATTAGATTGACTTGGTTATTTAACGTATAATGTCATTTTTGTGAAGAAAAAACTATAACCAAGTATGCTTTCTTTATAGTTGTATAATTGAGATAATATGAAATATGTTTTTTACTTAGGTAATATATAGATCTTTCTTTTCCTTCATCATTGTGTTGAGCTTGGAGAGCCCCTATAACACATGGCATAGTGGATATACAAAAGTAATAGCCTTCCTTATATTGGTGGTGAGAGTAATGGAGGCCTCAATAGATATTGATTCAAGTTATCAAATGCCTTTTGACATTCCATATTCCATTATAAATTAGCTCCTTTTTTTAATATATGAGTAAATGGATGGAACTTATCTTCCAACTAAAAAATGAATTAATGAATGGATTATAATTTTCCTTGAAGGCTTCATAGCTTCTATAGGTTTTTAGGCATAGGAATTTTAGCAACATATTTTATCTTAGTGGGATCTACCTCAATGCCTGCCTGAGAGACTATGAATCCCAAGAGTTTGAATGAAGTGACCCCATACACACATTTATTAGGTTTACTCTGACTTTATATTCTCTGAGTCTCTCAAAGATCTATTTGAGGACCACTAGATGTTCTTCTTTGAGCTTGGACTTTCATAGGATATCGTCCACATAATATTCCACAATATCATGCATCATGTCATGGAAAATGACTATCATGGACCTTTGGTAGGTTTCTCCTACATTTTTTAGTCCAAAGGGCATCACTTGATATAAAAAGTTACCTATGGAGTAATGAATGTGATTTTATACTAATCTTCTAGAGTGATTTTGATTTGATTATAACCAAAAAATCCATCCATGAGGGAGAGAATTTTGTATCCTATTGTAGAGTCTACAATCATGTTGATATTTGGTAAATGAAATTAATCTATTAGACATGCCTTATTTATATCTTGAAAGTTAGTACAAATCTATATCCCTCCTTATGGTTTTATGATGGGGATGATATTACAGATCCATTCAAAATAATCAATTGGCCCAATGAATCTAGATTCCAAGAAATTTTTTAAATCTTATTTGACTAATAAGACCACCTTAGGGTGCATATTTTGGAGGTTATATTTAATTGGTTTGGAGTTTTTATGTACTACTAAGTGATACACTACCAAAGGAGGATCTGATCTAGGCATATTGGAGTATCTCCATGCAAATATGTATATAAAATCCTTAAGAATATTAATAAGAATTTGACATTCCTTAGAGGTGAGAATTGTTCCCAGTTTGATTATTTTAGTATTTTCTTCAATTCTAATATTAATTTTGATGACCTCATTAATTAAGCAAGGTGAATGATCATAAATATATGCTAGGGGTGGTGGTATATCTTCTCCTAAAGCAAACTCTATTAGGAGCTCTACACCTAGCTCTTGATAAAGCTCTTATTTGTCAAAATTTAGCTAAATTCATTCTATATCTAGAGAGGGATCAATTTCATTATATTATTCCTCTTCTACTTAGTTCAATGACTCATGTTGCTCTCCAAAGTAGGCATACTCATTTAAATTGATAATTAATCCTCTTTTGTGATCTCCTAATAACATAAAACTTTGAGCTCCTAGGTATTCAATAATAGCCTCATTATTTTGAAACATATCAAAAGATGGCTCTTTCCTTTGATCCTAGTCTATTAGTTGAGGGGACTAGTGGGAGATATTGATATTATAAATGGTGGTGTCAGATAATAGGTTTATGGAAGCTAGATCTTCATAGAGGCTATAAATAGAACCTATCTTGACTTCTTAGTTAGAAGTAGTCTTTTCAAGAATTGAAGAAGTGTCTATGGTGATAGAGTTTATGTCAATGCCTAGTGGTTTTTACCCTAGTCCAAGTCATCTCATATGTTATTGAACACCAATAGGTTCCATCCTACCTTTTTCCTCTCAACCTATTCCTTTACCCTTATAATTCATGTTTTGAAGCATTTTTTGTAATTATGGATATTTTTATTTTTGAAAATTTAGGGCTCCATCTTCATGAATAATCTAGGAATCATTAGGATCTTCAAAATATTCTTCTAATAACATCCATACTCTTGTGAAGGTAGTTGTCTCATGTAAATTTTCACTTTAAGTTCTAAAGAAGAGAGAAAATAAACTCAATATGGGGTGGTTGAAAAATCTATTTATTTGTACAAGCATTAAATCCAAATGATTGTGAGAGCTCTTCTTTGGCTTGGAAGGAAGATCTATAGATAAGAAACATTAGAGAAAACTTGTTTGTTAGGTAGATAGTTAGGTGGATTGCCTAGCAATAGCTAAATCCTAGAAGTGAGAGATTCCTTAGGGGCTATCAATCCACATGTTTTAAATAATTAAGTTCAAAAATTTGGAAAGAATATACTTACATCAATTAAAGAAGATTACAAAAATTTAACACAAGAATGCTTGTTAAAAAGATAGACTAGAAACAATCAAATTAGTGATAAATTAATTAATACTAGTGCTAAGGGGTTAGGGTCTACTTCAAAAAATATGAAAGGAGTCTGTGAGTGATCAAAAACATATAAAATTAGGTTTAGTTGGGGGTATGTGGGTGAAAATAACTTGCTAGTTTTTAATGCCATAGGTGACCATCAGTGGTTAAGGTGACTGTCAGTAGGCAAGCTAACCATTGATGGTTGGATAGAATATTGGTGGTTGAGTCAACCATCGATGGTTATTGTGTAAGTTCTAGGTTTGATAAATAGTTAAATGACAAGATCCAAAATATGGATTATAGGAGTTGGGCAAGGGCTAAATTGATTGCAAAATAAAAATAAAGTACATTAATATTGAAAAACAAGTACTTATCTTACCAAAATTTTATTGGATGGGTGGTTGATGTAGTTATCCTATTGGTAGAATCTATCCTAATTTTGGTAGAGTAATGGTACCTAAGAGCTTGGTTGAGAGGTGACAGTGAGTTAGATCTCAATGAGATGGTTGATAATGTTTGACAATATTGGTGATATTGATTGACCTACAAAATAAAACTCCTAAACATCTAAGCTCTTGATAATTAATACATATCCATTTTACCTCCCAAGATTCTCTCTCTTATAAGCACAAGCAAGAAGTGGAAGTGAAGGTGTAACTAGGCCATATAAATATAACTCATCCATGCAAAGTCTCATAACAAGATTTAGACATATTATTTTTAGAAAAGAAACATGGGTGGTTACATGTTTTTGGTTAAGAGGTGGATCCTGATCATTGATGGTCAGGGGTTTCCAGGTGTGACTGTCGATGGTCACCCTGACCATCGATGGCCAAGTTTTAGAGCAAAATGGTCTTGAAGGTCAGGTTGAGATAGTTTAGTGAAACTGAGTGTGGATGGGTTTGGTGAGGTTATATTGGCATAGGTTCATCCCAAGGGGGTCCTAAGTAGGTCTAGGGGGATTTTTGACATTTAAAAACATAGGTGTGTAGATTTTTAGTGTCTACATTTTACCCCTTTTTGTTGTGCAACTTATGTGAACAAGATGCAAAACAAAAATGGATTATAGGTGGCCAAAATAAAAATAAAGTATGGGTCAAGGGTTTGGTTTTCTTGAGAGTATGTAGATAAAACAAAAATGGAGTATGGGTCAAGAGTCTATTTATCCCAAGAGTATGAGGAGGTGTTCCCCCTCAAATTGGGAGTTGATGAGGTGAAAATATAATAGGTACAAGTTTGATAAGTGGTATATGGTGAGTCATGAGGTGGTGACATGAGGTCTAGCATTTGAAATGCAAAATTGTGCACAAAGTGTGACAAAATGGTGTGATAGTCAAGATGATGCAAAAGAATAAAATTGCCAACATTGGTAAAAATAAGGGTTAGTTCTAAGAAGGATAAATGACAAGTGAATCACATGACTACCTATAAGTGTGGTAGTTTGGAACACTCATAAACATAAGTATCTTAAGAAATTTCTATGTCTCTAATGGGTATCTAAGGTAGGAAGTGCCCCTGTGGAAAACACAAATGGGTCAAGTGCTATGGGTATCTAAGGTAGGAAGTGCTCCCAGTGAAACATAAGTGGGTCAATATGTGTAAGGTGGCACAAAATTTGAAAAGGGTCAACATGGAAATGTTGTCGCTATGGTCAAAGGACCAAGTAAAAATGTGTCACTAATTTGCATGCCAAATGCTCAAAAATAGACCAATAACAAGGTGACAAGGTGATCAAGATGGTGGGAGAAGGGCATCTATAAAAGTAGGTAAAAACTTGGTATAGTTATTCTAGGAATGGGTAGTTGTTAAAAAGTGAAATTAGGGTTTCCTAGCCATTGATGGTTAGGGTCCCTAGAAGGTGGCCATTGATGGTCACCCTGACTATTGATGGTCATGGGAAACCCTAAAAATCCTTTATAAGTCAAAAGTAAATAATAAAATTCACTTTTACCATTATTTATTTTGTGCTTAGTTGACCTTGGTTTTGGTAATTTTGATGCTATGTGAGGAAGGTGACTATTGAGGTGGTAAGTGCTTGTTGGCTAGAGGTGTGTGTAGTGATTATATGGGCTTGAGTTGTAGGGAGCATGATGGTGTGGCTAAGCAGCTATTCATGGGCTTAGACCATGGAGGTGGTCAAGGAATGAGGTAGGGGGTGTAGTTAAATTGAGAGTGCAGTGGTTTTTTAAATATATGAATTTACTTAGGTGGTCTGGATTGTGTAGGGAATGTCCTATTTGGGTTGTATGCCCTAGGTAGGTTCTAAGGGTTTTTAGGAAAATTTGTTGTTAAAATGTCAAATTAATGGGTGAGGGGGGTGATTTAGTTTGTTATTAGGTTATAAGATAGGTACTAGACCATTTTATTATATGTTTAGATGGCATTGTATGGTGGTTAGGGTTTGGGTATTTTAGGTCAGCATGACCATCAATAGTTGGGTAAAGTGGGTTAGGTTCTTTTTAGGGTCTGGGAAGTGTCTTTAAGGGTTTGGGTAAGTGTTTAAGGTTACGTCAGTGGGTTGGCATGTGGATAGGCCAACCTTGGTTGCTAGGTGACAATGTAGCTAGGATGAGATAGGTGGATAAGAATGATAAAAGAATAGGTCAGGTATAAAAAAAGGTAGACAAGGCTATTTCAATAGCTAAGCTAAGTATGTGATATGATGTAGGCTAAAGAGGAAATCTAGATGCATGACCGTGTGCTATGTATCTTCTTTGAGCTTCATGAGGGGATGACTATAGAAGACTAGGTGCACATGGAAGAGGTAGGGCTAGGGATGATGAGGCACTACCAATATGTGCCCAAAGATGCATCCATGATTATAAAATTCATAAAGAGATGGGATCCTACTACAAACACATTCTTAATATTGACTAGGGAGATGACTATTCTCCCTAAGGATGTGCATAGGATCACTCATCTCCCACTACATGGTGAGGTGATATATCAAATTTATTAGGAAGAGAAAGATAGTTTGGTTGAGTATTTTTATGTGGATGATAGTGACTAGGTCTGATGGCACTCTAGAGGATTCGACTACTTAGCATTGTATGAGAGAGCTCCAGAGAGGAGATTGATGATAATGCTTATGATTGCGGTGATGTTCTTTGGGCTCCTAGATTTGAGTAGTGGGAGGTTTCCCTATATGTTATTAGGTGTATTGGTAGAGTTATTGCTTGGTAAGACCATGTTTTATTAGATCCCAATATTGATTTTATAGATCTACAAGGAGTTATGGAAGTTTAGACATCATAGGAGATAATACATCAACATTGGCTTAATTATTTATTGCTAAGCTTATGAGCATATTCAAGTGTTGAGACCCATGGGATTGTTTTGGGTAGGGTACACACATATTGAGTTTCAAATTGGTTTCATGAGATGGAGGGATGATTTGGATGCATTGAGTGTAGGAGGTGGTGCCCATGATGTTGATTGGTTTAGGGTACACTAGGTGTATTAGTAGTTAGGGATATCACATAGAGGCCATATATATAGTTTTTAATCTAGCTAGGTTATAAGAGGCTAACCCTCACCCTTAAGAGTTATAGGTGGATAGTGGGTAGATGAGATGGTGAGGTCAAGCTAATTCCATTCAATAGGGTACATCAATAGTTTAACTTGGTATAGGGTATCTTGGGTCTATTTCTTTGATATAGGATATATGATTCAAATGTTTAGTTTCTAGTGCCCCATTTAACTCTGATAATTTTGGATGGTGGTTTTGAGGAGCTTTTTGTTAGGGCCCCTATGGATGATGTTGGGTATGTATATGGTTATATGGCTTGGTACTAGCTGATATATGTAGTTATAAATGTAGGTGGGGATGATGGTGGTGTGATGTTAATGACCATAGATCCAATAAGCCATGATGAATAGGTAGGGGAAATATTGGCTACAACCCAAGCATAATTATAGGCATTATAAGGATAGGTGAACACACTACAGGGTCATATTGCCATATTATAGGGTTATCTTGTCATTGTTACAAGTGAGAGGGATCAAGCACAAGCATCCCTTGGGATAGTCAATCAAAAAAGGGATCTATTGAGATAGAGGGATGAAGTAGCCACAATAAAAATAGGAGGGCCACTAGACATAGTGTTATGGGCATGCTATATATCCACTATAGAGGAGCTTAGCTATTATGAAGTGATGGTGTTAGCTCAGTTGCCATAGGCTATGTGATATACAGAGTATAGAGGTAGTGGGATGCTACAGTTGGTCATGTAGAGGTCTTAGGGGGACCACCACTAGGTACAAGTGTAGGTATAGGTATAGGTGGGTCCAGTGGTATTTGTACCCCATGGCCATATTTAGATATGTTTTTGTATTGATAGTGATAGATGTACATTATTTTAATATTGGCCTGTGTGTTGATGCAATTGGATGTATATTTTTTGAGAGAGATATTGATACATTGGTACATGTATTATTCATGATGACTCGATGTATATGATGTATGGATTATGATGTATATAATGTATGATGTTCATGTTTTATGGTTTATGATTTGTGACCTCTTGCATATGCTTTATGAAATGTTTGACCTATGAGCATAGGCATGTGATGCCAAACAAATAATTATGATATTATGATTTTATTCATGGATGTGTTATTGATGGATGTATTTCATATGATAACATAATGGGTTTTTTTATGGTTACATGATGTGTTGTTTATAAGATGAATTATGGTAATGTCCTAGTAAATGGGTAGATTGGTAGATGGTATATGCTATTCTCCATGATGTTTTTTTCATTGATTTGGTTTATGTTTATGATGATGACTAGTGTAATTAGTGTTGCTTATGATATGATATATGCTCACATGATGCCATGATGGTTAATGGATAGAATGATGCCTATGGTCTGTTGTGATATGCTTGCATTGTGTTTTGATCATAGATAGAGAGATGATGTAATTCATGGGCATGGTTCATGATGTTCATGTTTTGAATGTGATTTTTTTTGTTCCTAATCATAGAGATAAAATGTGAATATGGGTATAGGTGTGATGAAAATACATAAAGTAAGTGGATAACAAACTAAATGTTTAGGAAAGTGATAAGAATCATGAGATATATGTTTACATGAACCAATAGAGGATAAGAAAAGAAACATGATGCCTTTTCATTGGTAAGGATCAAAATAAAACTTAGAGTTGGGTTGGCTTAGTGAAAATAAGCCTTTCACATGCTTCACATTAGCATGCTTAGGTTGATAAATATGTATCTTGATCACATTGTGTCAAGTAAGCTCATAGTCCCATGCATATGATATGTGGAGGGAGAATGGGTGAAATTGGAACCTTTTATGAGACTAGTGTGCCTCTTCTGTAGGCTCCCAAAAAGGTAGTATAAACAAGTCTATGTTTATATATAAGAGTGTAGACTGATCAATGTAGGAAGTGTACTAAGGAGATCCAATTATGGCCTTCCAAGATTATTACTTTTACGAGATCTGATTGTGGCTTTCTCATTACTTTTGATTTAGCTTTAAGGGTTTTTACCAGTCTTGATTTAAGGTTGGGGAAGATGAATGATGCAAGAAGCTTTCAACAAATTTCTAGCTTTGACAAATGCTTCACTTGTCCATCCTTCAAGGGAGTGGTCCAAGCTATATATGCTTAGTCTAAATGCTTTTGATATTTTTCCTTCAAGAGAGAAGTTCACCTTATGTTTTACAATTTCAAATAAATTTTCAACAATTGTCCATCAAGGGATCAGTTTGTGAATGCTAAGAATGGCCCATAATTTTTTTTTGATTTTTAAGATTACTTTTGATTTTGTTTTGTTTTGCTTGACATAGAATTACTGATACATGCTCAAGAGATTACCTTTATGAAGGTAAGACTAGGTTAACATGAAGGTCCAGTAGGTGAAAAAGGGGTATGGGTGATAACAACCATAGGAACTAATCTCAAAGAGATGGGAATTACTATGAGAATCATTCCATGGATAGAACCATGGTACCCATAGTTCAATATTAGGCTATGATTGTGATGGATAATCACATGGTTCAATTGTAGTTGATTGCTCCTAAAAAAAGGGAACTAAAAGTGGTTGTAGGGGATGAGCTCAAGTTAGACAAATGATGATCATGATCCCTATTTAACAATAGAAGGGACGTAGATGTGAAGCATTAAGAGGCTCAAGTTTTGGTTTTATTTTAAGAGAGGATAAATGATAAGCTCCTGATCCATACTTATGGGTTATGATGTAGGGTCCAAGATAATTGAAAGAAAATTTGCCCCTTTTGCTTTTTTCTGTATTAGTCACATGTTGATTTTCCTTGAGAACAAGATCACCAATATTGAATTCTTGGACTTTCAGGTATTTTTTATAGGTGCATTTTATTCATTCTTGATAGACATAGGGATATGAAAGAGTATCCAAATGATGCTCGTCAAGTAGCTCAAGTTGAGCTAAATATTCCTGATGATAGTCATTTTTTGAAATAAGATCATACAAAGATATATGAAGAGAAGGTATTTGGATTTCAAGAGGTAATATAGCCTTGGCTCTAAAAACAAGATAAAAATGTGTAGCACCTATAGGGGTTTAGATTCTAATATGATATGACCATAAGGTGAAAGGGATATGCAAGTGCCAATCTCAACTTGAGGTATTGACCATTTTGGTAAGCATGTTGTTAAGGGTTTTGTTAGAGGATTTTTCTTATCCATTTGTTTGTGGGTGATAAGAAGATGAAAAACTAAGTTTAATACTACATACATCATAAAGGCCCTGAACTTGTTTGTTTTTAAAGGATTTGCCATTATTAATGATGATCTTATGGGGAATATCAAAGCGGTAGATGATGTGATGAGTGATGAATTTGATAATTTTTTTAGCTTTTATCAAGATAAGAGGGATGTCCTCTACCAATTTGGTGAAATATTTTATCAAAGTGATGATAGAGTGATGTCACTATGTAGATTGAGGGTTAATCTCACCAATAATGTCTAGACCCCATTATGAAAAGGGCAAACAATTATAGGAGATACAAAGACTATGGCTAGATGTGTGATGTAGATTAGCATGTTATTGGCACTTAACACACTTTTTCACATAATCACAATAGTCTTGGTTAAGGGTAGGCTAGTAATAGCCTAGGTGGAAGATGTGCTTAGCCACACAAGTCCACTAAACTGGCTCCCATAGATACCATCATGCATTTCTTTGATAGCATGAGAGGCTTCTGGACCACAAAGGCAATGGAATATGAGGCCATCAAAATCACATTTGTAAATAATTCCTCTCATAATGGTATAATGAGAGGTGCTCTAAATAAATGCTCAATGGGAATTCCTAGAGAGGCCAGAGGGAACTATGCTAAGGTGAAGGTAGTTGAAGGTTTTCTGATACCAAAGGTCAGGTAGGATCTCTTCCACATTAAAGATGGTTGGAGTGTCTGATTTGGTGTAGAAAGGGTCAGTGAGGTGATGAATAATGATTGATAGTTTAGAGTCTAAGGGTGTTAATGGGATCTGAGAGGTAAGAAAAGCCATGGTGTTAGCAAACTTGTTGGTAGATTATGGGGTGGTTTGAATATGGTAGTGCTTGAATGAGGTTAAATTTTTTGTAACTAATTAGTTATATAGTTACAAAATATCATTCTTACACTAGTATATTCCATTGACTTGATTGACCATGAATTGGGAGTCACCAAAGATGTTGATTGTTTTGACTCCCAAGGATAATGTGATTTGGAGACCTATTACTAGGTATTCATATTTGGCCACATTGTTGGTATATTCAAAGTTGAGTTTAAATGATGAAGGAAGTGGTTCAATATTAAGGGGGCTAAGGATGATGTTGGCTCCCCCACCACTTTGACATTTGGAACCATAAAAAAATATGGTTACTTGATTGGTGAAATCCACTTGAGATAGGATTGTGATATACTCATCTAGAAATTCAAGAGGAGGAGGTTGGTTGTTTGTTAGGGTTGCATCAACTAATTGGTTAGGAATAAATTTCCCCTTGATTGATTTTTACTGGAGGAACTCAAGGTCAAACTTAGCTTAAATCATGAGCCACTTAGCCATACGCTAGTTTTGGTATCTTTTAGAGTGCATGTACTAAAGTGGGTCAGTATTAGTTATGACAAAAGTTTTATGGTTAAGAAGGTAGTGGCAAAGTTTGGTGGCCATGAAGACTAAAGCCAAGCATAGTTTCTTAATATGTGTCTATCGAGTCTCATACTCAACAAGTGTGTGGCTAATGTAATAGATGGCTTGATCTTTGTGTTATTTGTTCTGATGGGCAAGCATTTCCCCTAGGGAATCCTTAAGAGGTGTGAGGATAGGTGGAGATAGAAGGTAATCTTTGAGTGAAACAAAATCCTTTTGATAATTAACATGCCACTTGAAAGAGATGTCCTTTTTCAAGAGGTGGTGGAAGGGTTGACACTGATCAGAGAGCTGAAAGATGAAGCGGAGAATGAATTAGAGCTTCCCATACAAACTATGTAGTTGATTAAGATTGGTTAGAGGTAACATATTGAGGATGGATTTAATTTTGGTTGGATCAACCTTTATGCCTCGAAGGGAAATGATGAAGCCAAGAAATTTACCTGATAAAACCTCAAAAATACATTTCTTGGAATTGAGGTAAACATGATAATGGATAAGTTACTCAAAGATAATCTTAAGAATGGTTAAGTGGTCTTTGAAAAGTTTGGACTTCTCGTGAAGGTCATCCACATAGTCTTTGAAGATTGTATAGATAAGGTCATTGAAAATATAGGTCATAGTACATTGGTAGGTTACACCAGTGTTCTTAAGACTAAAGGACATGAATTTGTAATAGAAATTCCCCCATGTGGTGATAAAGGTAGTTTTGTGCTAATCTTTAGGGGAAATCAAAATTTGATTATAACATGAGAATCCTTCCATGAGTGACAACATCTTGTGGCCTATCATTAGATCAATAATTTGGTCAATTCTAAGTAGAGGAAAGTAATCCTTTAGGTAGGTGATGTTGAGGTCATAAAAGCCCACATAGCTATGTAGTCCCCCTATGGTTGTAGTGATAGGCACGATGTTCAAAACCCACTAGGGATAATCAATGGGTTGAATGAAGTTGACAGAAAGGAGGCATTAAAGCTCTTCTTTGATAAAGAGGACTATGTGAGGATGCATTCAGTGTAATTTCTATTATATAGGTTTGGCCTCATGATTGGTTATGATGTTGTGGGTGGTGATGGCTAGGTCAATACCAGGCACATTGGCATATGACTAGGTGAATGTAATAATGTAGTTCTAGAGCAAGGTAGAGAAGTCTTGTAGTTCCTTAGGGGTGATAGTTTGGCCTATTTTTACAATATGGGGGTTGTTCAAAGTGCCAATGTCAATATCTATAATTGATTCATTTAACATGGTTGAGGTTTTGGGAGGTAAGTATTTGTAGATGTAGGAATTAGGTGCACCAAGGTAGGTGAGAATAGAATCATCATCTTGGCACTTAACCATGTTAATGGTAGGAAAGTCCTTTCCTACCAGTTTAAGATGGATTAAAGGGATGAATATGGGTGACCCTTACTTTTGATAAGTCAGTGGATCGAGGGTAATCATGTTGATGAAAAATAAATTAGGTGGGATTATTTCCTTATACTCACACTTAGGTGGAGGGGGTATTGGTGAGGAAGGGGTCTCTTCTTCAATAATGATAATGGTAGGTTGTCTAGATTTTTTATTATTAGGTAGAATGAAGTCGAGGCCATGTTTCTCATGAGGCTTGTAGGTCTCAATTGAGATCAATGCGTGTGGGCCTTGCTCATATCATCTTAATCCAAATCCTTTCTAGGCACACTTGTGGGTGTATAGCTTGGCGAAGTCTGGGTTATCCAAGTAAGAGAAGTTGGAGATGAATGGTTGAGGTGGAGAGGGAGGGTGATAGCATTAAGTGTATTTTCAATTCCCCTATAGATAAAGTGGGTTTGATAGCTTGGAGGCCCAAAGGTGGTAATGGATCCAATATTTGGGTCATAACTTGGTTGATGGTTGAGCTTTCTATATTCTTGGGGAGTTTGGAAGGCATCAAGGGTGAGGAGGTGAAATGCTCCAAGGGTAGGGCATTAAAAGGTAGGTTTCAAAGGATCAGTGATGGGTATTTGGTCTATGAGAATAGACAAACTAGTAGATTCCTTAGTGGAAGGGGAAGTAATGGCTTCAACTTCCATGGGTGAGGGCTTGGTGGTGGATGTTTGTGTGCTTTGGATGGAGGTAAGAGAATGTCATTAGGTTGGTAGGTCATATTGCATGTTGAAAAAGGGCTAGGTTTAGCTTGTATGGTAACAATTTGACCTTCATGTTCAAACTTGACACAATGATGAAGGGTGGAAGGTACACAACCCATGGCATGAATTTAAGGTCTCCTTAGTAAAACATGGAAGTAGAATTCACCTTTGACCATATAAAAGAGTTTGGGGAGCATGTGAGGTCCTAGATGAATGTGAAGGATGATGGCTCCCAAGGTAGTGGTCATAGTGTCATTAAAGGATCCAAAGATAGTTAAAGTTTTGAACATGGCATTGTCTATTAGCTTGAGTTGTTTATAGGCATAGGAAGAGATGATGTTGATACTAGCTCTCCCATCAATCATAACCTATTTGATGTGGGTTTGGTTAATATGGGTAGTAATAAAAAGAGGGGGATATAGGTATTTGAGATGGATAGAAGGTATCTCTATGTCTTTGAAGGTGACAAGGCTGGAGAGTTGGAAAACACCTATGAAGGCCTCAATAGGTAGAGAGTCACCTAGTTTGATCTTGATAGCTTGTATAACCTTGATCATGGCCTGATGATGGTGAGGTGAGGTGGAAATGAGTTCTTATAGGCTCATTTTAGTTAGAATTTGGTGAATTTTCTTAAGGATGACCCTTCTGATGGATTTAAAGGGGTTAGCCTTAGAGGTGCATAAGATGGTAACTTTGGGTTGAGCTGTAGATGTAGAGGTTTGGATCTAGTTTGATTTAGGATGAGTTGGTGGATATATCCATGGAATGGAAACTTTGGACTTCCATTTATCCTTCTTTTGTGATTGTGTGGCCATATTAATAGTATGAATAGATGGGAGAGGTGTGATAAGAGGTTGGGTAGATTCTCCATCACTCTAAGGTGAGAGTGGGGGATTAGGAATGTGTTAGTAAATGGTTATTGGGTGCATTGGTAGAGGAATGGATGGAAGATCATTTATTAAAAGATCATCCTCATCATAGAGTTGATGGATAATGGCCTATAGGGCTTTACAATTCTTTATGTCATACTTGGGTGTCCTGTGTACCAAGCTAAATTCAAACCAAGATGATCAAAGGGTCTGATAGGAGGTAATGTGAGGTAGAAGGGATGTAATAACCTTTCAAGAATGGTCATATAAGGTTTTGATAGAGGTAAAAAAGGTTTAGGGATCATGGTTCTGGTTGGTAAGATAAGTATGTTGGTGGCAATAGGTTTGGTGAGAGATGGTTTGGGTAAGGTGGTGCTTCTGGTTGATGGTTTTAGTCTAAGTATGCTAGCCAAATTTGATGATCTAGTTATTGGTAATTTGGGAAGGACCAGTGCATAAGATAATAAATGGGCTAACATAACCAATAATAATGGGTGACATATGTTAAAAAGAGGTTTCTTTTTTAGTAAAGTTGAAGGGTGAGGCCCTAAAATAAAGGGCAAGGTAGAGGGAGGTAGAGTCCTAGTCATGCAACCCTTCAATGTCTTTGTTCCCTTGGTTGGTGTGGGTTGAGACCTAGGTATAGGATTGGGTGAGGTTAATTCCACTTTTAAGGATGGGTGAACCAAAATTTGAGTAGGGAAGACACCAAGAGTTTTGAAAGGTTTAGTTGGTGATGTGGTGGTTAGAGAGGTGACCATTTTGGTTGACTGAGAAGGTGAAGGGTTGGTAGAAGTTTTGATTAGTTTTAGAGGTAGTGGAAAAATAATAGATTGGTTGGTTAGAGGAATGCTAGAAGGTTCAAGTTTGTTGATGCAAAGCAACCTTAGGTGTTTCTAAAAAGTGGATTGATCCATGTTTGGTTTTATGACCATGCCTAACTTTTGAATGTGTTTAGAAAAAGGTCTATATGTTGATCTCATCCCTTAGGTAGAGGGTGTTGAGGATATACCTATGGGTTGAGGAGGAGGGTTGATAGCTTTATCTATTTCCTCAAGTAAGGGAGGTAAGTTTGGGCTAGGTGGTTGCTTTATGAGGGGTGCTTGTGAAAGAGTTATTTCCCTAAGCATGATGTCCATAGTTATGGTTTTATCCATGGTTAGGCGAGATGGTGGGTTAGGAATGGTTGTTTGTTAAGGTAGACTATTAAAAGGGGTGTTTTATGATTCCAAATCCTCTATGAGTGAAGTTAAGGAAATGGGAACCTCCTCAATTTGCCCTTTTGAAGGAAGGAAAGGTGACTTTACCACTTCAACAAGTGAAGTGGGAGAGAAATACATAGGTTAGATGATAGGTTCCTTATTTAAAATTGTGTCAAGGACCATATTAACCATGTGGGCATCATGAGAATGTTCATCTTGTGTATATTAAACTTTGACAGGGGCATGGTTGGGAAAATATTTCTTGAAGATGTCAAGATATTGATTTTGAGGGGCATTAGGATTATCCAACATGAGTTCCCCATTATTGATAAGGCTCTGAACAACATTCTTGAAAGTATTACATTAGTTGACATCATGTCTGATAACCTAATGAAAATCACAAAGGTCATTCTCATTATGCCAAGCAGGTGCTAGACAAGAAGAATCAAATTACTAGGGAGGTTTGATGGGTGGAAGTTTTATAAGGTTAGATTTTAGTAATTTCTCCAAAATTGAGGCATAAGATTATCCAAGTGGATTGAAATATTTTTGGTTACTTCAGTTTGGGTTCTTTGTGTTTTGATTGAAGGTAATGGGAGAATTTTTTTGGTTAACATTGGGTGGAGGATCAATTTTAAGGATAATGACATTCACGATTCCCTTGCTCTTAGTTTTGGTATTGGTTTGGTTGCTTGGCTTGGAGGAAGAGGTTTCCTTGGTCTTGAAGATAGAGTTATTATTTTTTAACTTCAATTTCCACTCATCTATGGATCAGTTTTATAGCTTACATGCCATGGTAAAATCTTCATCAAAAGTTTTAAATCTTTGGACACATAGTGTAGAAGATATATGTTTGGCACAAGCTCGATAAAAAATATTTGTAATTTTAGGCTAAGGCAAGGAAAATGAAAGCTAATTAATCAAGCTTCTTTAATGGGTAATGAAATCAATAATGGACACATCATCTAATTGTCTAATAGAATAGAGATTGGTAATAGAGACCTTCTTGGAAATGTTAATGGAAAAGTGATCCTAGAAGACTTGGGCTAGTTGGGTGAAAGAAAAGATGGAATGATAGGTGATGGCACTATGCCAATCAAGTGTTAGGCTAGATAAAGACATGGGGAAAGTTTGAAGGAAAAGGACATCATTGTAATCAATCATGTAACATGCATGCCTAAAAGACCTAAGGTGTTGTTGGGGGTCTTCTTTACTCTGAAATTTGGTAAATTTTAAAATCTCCCATTGAGGAGGGTAAGGTATGATGGGGACAGAAGGATGAATAGGTTCATTACAAATCTGATCATAGGATAAAATGTTATGATCCCACAAAATGGACCACTCAAGGTTTTTCATCTTGTCTATGATCATCTTCATTAAGTTGGTTTGAGGTGGTGGACCAAAAGAATTGTAAGGTGGATATTGTGGTTGAGATTGGGTAACATATGGGTAATTGTTTGGTGATTGAGAGGTTATCACATTTTGTAATGTGGATGCTAAAGGCTAGGTAGGTGGTATGTAATGGTAGGTAGATGACAGTGGTTGGATAGTGGGTACATACCCTTGTGGGTTATGGATGTAACCTAGGTTGGGTGTGATGGATACCTATTGAGGGATTCCTATAGGTTGGGTATGGGTGGTAGTTAGGTTGGTGACAAGAGGTGAAGTAGTGACCTTTGTGCTAATGGGTAGGTGATATGTAAGGGTAGGTAGATGATAGTGGTTGGATAGTGGGTACATACCCTTGTGAGTTAGGGATGTAACCTAGATTGGGTGTGATGGATACCTATTGAGGGATTCCTATAGGTTGGGTATGGGTGGTAGTTGGGTTGGTGACAAGAGGTGAAGTATTGACCTTTTTGCTAATGGGTGGTGAAGTAGAAGGGATAGATACCCCTAAGCATGGTAAAGGGGTATTAACCAATGGGTTAGGTTTGACAGAGGGAAGGTTGGTAGTGTTGGTGGTAGATTCTCTAATAATAAGTGGAGTGTGATGGGTTAATGGTAAGGTTGCTCTTAAGGTGGAGGAGTCATTGGTAGGGGTAGAAGGTATAAGGGTAGTGGTTGGTTGGGTAGGTTGGTTTTTAGCTATGACATCAAAAGGGTTAGTAGATGAAGATGCTTGGGTAGTTGAAGGTTAGGTGGTGATCATGGAAATAGGGATACCCTTCATAAGGTGGGATGGCATACCAGAAGGAGGATCTTAAGGTGGAGTTAAAATTAGTATGTGGTGAGGGGAGGTGTTGAGGTAGTGATGGAGGGAAACTAGGTTATTATCTAAAAAAGTGGTAAAGTCCATGTCTCCTTGGGAAAATACCAATGGAAAATTAGGGCTTCCTAATGGATGAGGTGAGTCTTATACCTTAGAGACATTCTCCATGGATGAGGAAGTAGAAGAGGTTGGTTTGAGTGACAAGTTCTATACTACTAGGTCTCTTCATTGCTGGTGAGTGAGAACCATACAAGAAAGGGGGAGAGAAGAAAAAAAAACTCACCACTAAAATAATAACAAGACAAGAAAAATGATCAAGGAAATCAAGACACACACTAGAAAGTACGTTAAGCCTAGAGGCTAGTTTTAATCTTGCTTTTGGCTTATGCCTTAGTTTGTGTGATAGAAGTTGGCTTATAGATCAGGTACTATAGAAGTAGTCTATGGTTGGTTTTGGGTTGTTTAAGTGCTCAAAATAATTTTTATTATAAACAATACATGGCTTGGTATTGGGGCCTACCCCCTTACTTCATGATCTCATAATGATAAGAGTGTTAGGTACTTAGCCAAAATTTATTGATATCCAAAGTTTATACTCAACCAGAGAGATGAGTGGGTTCTCCCCTTGGTAATGAGATCCAAGTAGGATCACCAATAAAGGGTAATGTGATTTCTAGGTGATGAAATCCTAGTTAGGCCTTGTCTCAAATTATGTTTATGTTTTATTGATGAAAGTGGTTTGGATAGTGTGTGCAATAAAAGTGGTGCTACAATAATATTATTATGCTTTAATCCAAAGTGAACAAATGTTAAAAGAAAGAAATGGATGCAGCTGATTTTAAACCCAAAATAAATTTTAGTTTTAATTATGAGAAAAGATAGAGAGAATAACATAAAAATGCAAAGAAAACATGAGTAAAGATTCTAGGTCCCACTGAGCATGCCAAAATGTTTCATGTAAATTTTCACTTTAAGTTCTGAATAATAGAGAAAAGAAACTCAATATGAGTGTGGTTGAAAAAACTATTTGTTTGTGTGTGTGTTGAATCTTAATTATTATGAGAGCTCCTCTTTGTCTTGGGAATAAGACCTATAGATACAAAAGCACTAGAGCAAACTTGTTTGTTAGGCAAATAGTTAGGTGAATTGCCTAGCAGTAGCTAGATCCCAAAATTAATAACTTCCTTAGGGGATGTCAATCCACATGTTTTAAATAATTATGTTCACAAAAATAGAAATGAGATACTTGCATCAATTAAAGAAGATTACTGAAATTGAACACAAGAATGTTTGCTAAAAAGATAGACTAAAACTAATTAAATTAGTGATAAAGTAATAAATACTAGTGCTAAGGGGTTAGGGTCTACTTTAGAAAATTTGAAAGGGGTTTGAGAGTGATCAGAAACATAGAAAATGAAGTTTGGTTAGCGGTAGGTGGGTGAAAATAACATGCTAGTTTATACTACCACAGGTGACCATTGGCATTTAAGGTGACCATCGATGATTAAGGTGACCGTTGATAGTCAGGCTGACCATTGATGGTTGGATAAACCATCAATGGTTGAGTCAACTATTGACAATTACTATATAAGTTCTGGGTTTGATAAATAACTAAATGATGGGAACCAAAATATGGATTTTTGGAGTTGGGCAAGGGTTGGATTGATTGTGAAATGGAAATAGAGTACATGAATGTTGAAAAACAAGTACTTGTCTTAAATTAAGTCAATTAGGTGGGTGGTTGATGTAGTTAGCCTATTAGTAGAATCTAGCCTGATTTTGATAGATAATGGTACTTAAAGCTTGGTTGAGAGGTGATGGTGAGTTGGATCTCAATGAGATGGCTAATAACACTTGACAACATTGGTGATGTTGGTTGACCTACAAAAGAAAACTCTTGAACATCTAATCTCTTGATAATTAGATCCATTTGACTTCCCAAGCCTCTCTCTCTTATAGGCAAAAAAAAGAGGTGGAAGTGAAGGTCTAACTAGGCCATCTAAATATAACTTGTCCATGCAAAAGCTCACAACAAGATTTAGACAAGTTATTTTTAGAAAAGCAACATGGGTGGTTACATGTTTTTAGTTAAGAGGTGGATCTTGACTGTCGATGATCAAGGGTTCTTAGGTGTGACCATCGATGGTCACCCTAAATGTTGAAGGTTAAGTTTCAAAGCAAAATGGTCTTAAATGTTAGGTTGATATAGTTTGGTGAAACTAAGTGTAGGTGGGTTTGGTGAGGTCAGATTAGCATAGGTTGGTCCCAAGGGGGTCCTAAGTAGGTCCAGGGGGATTTTTGACATTTAAAAATGTAGGTGTGCAATTTTTTGGTGTCTACAATTGTCAACCTAAATTTATAAACAACATATTTATCTTGCCTCATAACTAGGGACCCATAGCTACATGGGGCTAGTGGAAGGTCTCCTACACAAAGGGTTTTATACTCCATACTCCTCATAACCCTTGGAGATAATTTTTAGATGAGTGATTTATGGTGACTCAGATGAGGTGGGTGATAAACTATCTTGGTGGATATATTCCATAGTTTTGAGATTATAAGACATGCCTTAGGTACTTGGACAATAGATATCATGATTTGATTATTCCATTTGACAACTATGAAAATGTTCAATTTCACTTGAGATGGTGACCTCCATATATGAATGTGGGAATTTGAGGCATTGATGAGGGAAGGAGGATACCACTTTCATCTCATTAATCCAAGGGAATCCCAAAAGCATATTATAAGGGAGATCTACATCCACTACATGGATTAATGTTTGGTGGATTACAAGCCCCACTCTAGCAAATGGCCTTTCATTATCATAATAAGCCTTGATTATTATTATTATAGTAGACCCTAGTAAATATTCTAAATACTCTAAATTTTTAATAAATTCAATATTACACAAATTTAGGGAGGATCCTCTATTTTTATGAACCTGTAAGATTTTATGGTTTGTAATGGATATTTCAGTAAGGGATAATTACGGTAAGGGCCTATTGGTGGCATGTCTTGGGCACTGAAGGTGATTTTTTATGATGGAGATAAGTGACACACCAATTATTGATATTGATTCATGTCAATATCCCTAGGAACTTTCAATTCATGTAAGTCTTGATTTATTATCTCTTGATGTACAACATAAATTTTGAGAAGATCCATAAGGGAAAATTGTGTTGGGGGATTTTTGAGTTACTAAATAATATCATATGTCTTATCAAAAGAATTTGAGACTTTATTAGGGATGGTGATTTTTTAAAGATGAATAAGTTGGTGGATATTTTGGAGGTGCTCTAGGAACTATTATTTTTCCACATCTGGTAGTAACACAAAGTTAGCAGTGGCCCAATTAATTTTAAGGATAGGGGATGGTGTATTTGTAGGCTCTTTGGGACCTCTAATTTTGATGGTGTTAATGTAGTGATATGGGATGGAATGATAATAAATTTTGTTTAAAATAGGGGCTTGAAACTGATCCTGTAGTGGTTTATTTTTCTTTTGGTTATGCTTTGGTAGAGGTCATAATATATCCCCAATTGCTGATTTTTAGATTGACTTGTTTGACTTTCTCCTTCAACCTCTACCTTCCTTTTTTGTATCAAGTCTTGAATGAAATGTCTTAACTTCATGAGATTTTTAGTATCATGCCCTTTGAATTGATGTTAATGGAAAAACTCATCTTCTTGGTATGAATTGGGGCATGGATTATTATCATCCAAGGGTTGGATATCTGGGAGAGTTATCATACTAGCATCAATTAGCTTTTTGAACACCATTTTAATGGGCACACAAAGACTAGTAAGATGGTGTTTCCTCTCTCTAGGCCTTGGTTTTCCCTTCAAGATAATAATTCTAGAGATATTTTGACTTTTGGTAGTGGGGGAATATTTTTGTATCATTTTTACATGTTTTGAATCAGTAAAACCATCCCTTATTACATTCTTATTCTTATTGAAGACTTTTGGATTACTTATGAAATCATTATCTTGACTTTAAATTTATTCATTATGATTATATAACTTGATTATTCCTCTTTCAATAAGTGCCTTTTATATATGGATACCCTTTTCTATAATCTCATCAAATTATTTGGCACATTATAACTTCAATTGATATTTAAATTTAGCATTTAGATTACCAATGAAGATCTTGGCCAATTCTTTTTTGAGGACTATACATTAGAAGTAGCTAGATAGGATCCTCCATCATTATAAAAATGATGCTAAACTCTCTCCATTCCTTTGTTTAGTGTTGTACAGATCAATTATAGAGATATCATGTTATATATTGAAAGATAATTTTTTTTGCAATTTTTTCTATTAGTTCCTCAAAAGTAATAATGGACCCCTTTGGTAAATACATAAACCATTCAAGAGTGAGTCTTGTGAGACTTTTAGGAAAGAGTTAGAGTAGATAAGCATCATTGTATATGACCTCATGGCATGCCACATGAAACTCTTGAACATGGTTGTGAGGGTCCCCTCTCCCTTTGTATTTATCAAAATTTAGAACTTCAAAGTGTGTCAAGAAGGGTATATGTAGAATTCTTATGTTTAATGGGGATGTGCAAAAGTCTTTATATCTATATCTCATTGCCTAAATGTGAGGGTTAATTTAATGAAGAGTTTCCTTCACCATCTTATAATATTGGGCAAACAAGGGGTCTATTAAGGGATTGTAATTATGAGTTTGGCTTGATTTTGGTTTTAATGGTTCAAGATTAGTGTTTATAGTTGTTATCTTGGGTGATGATAGCCTTTAATTTTTAGAATGAATTTAGGATGCAAGGGAATTGGTTTTTTGGGTCAACTAGTCTAAGTGATCCTCCAAGGTAGATATCCTTATATCATCCTCAATGTGATTATTTTGAGGGGATTATTATTCTTCTTCTAGCTCCTCTTCATGATCCATAAGCTCAAGGTTTCCCTCTTTTTGGTTTGTGACATGTGGGTGAGAGGAGTGTTGGGTCTAGATGGTGGTTAAATGAGATGTTGTATGAGGTTTGGGTTAAATGTAATGGGTAATGTCCCCCCTATTATAATAACTCAGGCTAGGATTTGGTCATGATTTGTGTGTGTGTGTGTCTGTTGGTCTAATTGTGCTCTAACTTCATCATTATTGAAGAAGTCATTAGCGAGTCTTTTGTCTCCTCTAAGAATATGCATGTTTCTTTGAGTTTCTTTAATATCCCTACTATGTTCCCCTAATATCATTATGACATCATCTTCCTAGTTATATCCTTGTCCCAACATTAATAATTGGGCACGGGTCTTGATTGGCATGGTGGATAATGTAGGGTGATAGAAAATATGGTTTAGGAGTTGATTTAATATGAGATGAAAATAAATGTGACTTTGAGTGATAAAATTTATCTTGGGTTTTAGACTATAATGGTTAGGATGTTTGAAATGGATGTGATAAGATTTATATTTTAAGATTAAGGACTATGATTATTAAATTTTACCAATTTGAAAACCCTATGATTATTTAATCTAGAAAGGGGAATAGAGGATGAGATGACTAGAAGTCTTTATTTACATCAGCATGATGATGATTGGATAGAGGCTAGTTACAAATAGGCAAGATGATAAGATGATAGGGTGCTAGATAAAACCCAAAAAAGTTATAGACTTAGGTGATAATTAATTAAGGTAGTGTGTTTTGGGATGGAAAAAGTGATGAATATGATGATTTAAATACTTTTAATAAATTATGGTTGACCATTATAACTTAGTTTCAATATAAAATCTAATACTCAAGATTGTGGTGGATGGGATGATGATGAACATGGTTTAGTTTAAGCCCTAAGATGGAAGTGTATCCTAAGGGTTTTTTAGGTGTTTTATGAGTAAAGGGATAAGGTTAAATCAACTCACACATAATATAGGTCAAACATGACACACATACAATTACACCAATCATAAGCCCTAATATTTAGTAAACCAATGGGTGTGTAACTCGATGACTACACCATATAGTAGCTTTATGGGTGAGGACATAGGATGGTGACCCATTAAATAATATCCTAAACCCTTTCAACCCCATCTACACTTGATGATCACTTAGGATTTGATACTAACTCTGGGAGCAAGTTGCCTGCTATGATCAAAGGCCCTATGCTAGTTTTAAACAAGGTTTCTATGGGTATCCTTGATATATGCATGGTACATGGGGCCTAAATATCTGTAGGGTGTTATCTAATACTTGTGTTAGAGAGTTAATTATTTCCCTTATTGGAAGACCTATATGGGGTCAACCGCTTAACCTAATGACAACTATCCTTGATATTTATACTCTGCCAAAACATAGAGTGTGGTTGAATGTGTGGTGATGAAATCCACATCACCAACCTCTGATGACTATCCAAATGCATGGGGATAAATTCCACATCATGTTCCCCCTATAAAATAAAAATTTAAGTTAAAAAATAGACAAACAAAAATATTATTTAACTAATTATTTAATTATGTGAGATAAAAGCACAAGCAATCAAAGATATATATAACAAATTCAAAATATAAATTTTAAATCAAGCCCTGATCCCAAAAAGAAACAAGTTAGGACTATGATTTAGGGCCTCCCACTTAGGTGTCTTGCACAAAAACTATTAGTAGTTTCTAACTAGTCAAAATCACCTTTGACACCTACAAAACTGCTTTTACATAGTCAAATTTTCAAAATCAATTCTAGAGATGCAAAACCATAAATTATAAGATAAAACTTCAACAAAGAGATATATTAAAGTTACAAAATCATCTCTCAACATTTGTGATTTTTATTCCTAATAGTATTTTTGACTAACCATAGGTAATTTTGACTAACCACATGGTTAATTTTAGCTAATAGTTTACAAAGTTAGATTTTCAAAATCAATTCTAGAGATGCAAAACGACAACTTGTAGGATAAAATTTCAACTAAGAGATATACTATTAGCTAAAAATAACCATATGATTAGCCAAAATTGCCTATGGTTAGTCAAAAATACTATTGGGAATAAAAATTGCAAATGTTGAGAGGCAATTTTGTAACTTACAAGGACAATAATAGATTTTAGAATAGGTTATAAAATGAAATGTTTCAAATTCCAAAAGAGATTTTATTTTACTTGAAGCAAGATTATATCAAGTAATATTAAGTGGATGTATTATAAAACTATTCTAAGTCAAAATTGTAGGTTAGATTTCAAAATTGCCTCTGGAAAACAATATCACTTCTATCGAGAAGCAATTTTGCATATATATATATAATGCACAAAAGGTATATTGAAAAAAATTAAAAATTTGATAACACTATCTATCAATAAAAATTAAAAATTAAAACAATAATAACCATTATCTAGCTAGTGTCAAAATCACTTATGCCACTTTCAAAACTGTAAGTAGGATTCAAATTCGTTACTAAAGATAAGTGATATTACAAAATATAGTCAAAAGGGTGATTTGTGGTGTAATGAGTTTTTTATTAGAGTCTCCTCTTTACTTGTTATCAGATCACAACTCAATAAAAGTAATAAAATTTTTAGAGAGCTAAATCACAAGTTTTTAGTTAGTAATTTTATGCCAAAATCAAAACTATGATTCATAGATGCAAAAACACATATGGAAATCAATACTAAAGATGAGGATAAGTAGTTTTGACCAATATAAAAAAACTTACTTATTTAAAGGTGACCAAAAATTTATTTATATCCCTTCAAAACAACAAGATTAATACAGAGTTATAGAAACTATAAAGATATCAAAATTTCTAATATTAACCTTAGTGCACTACTTAAGTCAAAATCATGACTGTACTATGCAAAACCATAGATGTCTTTCAAAATAACCTCTATCAAGAAGCTATTTTTCAAGTGACCACAAAAACTACCAAATAGTTTAACAGTTAATGGTTAAGTCCATGTAGTTAGTCAAAACTACAAATAGGATCTATAAAATCACCTGTGAAAAACTACAATTTACATTATAAAACTTGAATCCATTTAGAACATGGAAATTTCAATATTTTGGATCCAAATATTTCTCTAACATGTCCTAAAATCTATTTTAAAGGAGGTCTCCCAGTGAGGTTACCAATGTATGCTTGTAAATTTGAGCTATGGATCTATATTATATATAGTAACTTAACCCCAAAACTTACAAAAACATCAAAGGGGGAGAATATGGAAGTAATAAAAATTATATAAGGACTCTTACCATCACCTTAATTCTCTTGTCTTACCTCCAAGATCTTCAAATGTATTCTCCAAATATTTTTTAGTTACTTGTTGGATTGTTTGATAATGGTGTCTTCAAGATTTTAAGTGAGCATGAAAGGATTAATGGCTTCTTGGATGTAAGGATAATGTGGATGCAATGAGAGTATGAAGGTTAAGAATGATGGTATATGCATGCAAGTTAAAATTTTCAAGTTAGTTATTTATAGGGTGGCGGGGGAAAATAAAAATGAATTTTAAATTCATTAGAACTCTCTACTTTTAGATAATTCTAGAAAGGTAAAGAAGGTTATAGATTTTATTATGAGTTAATATGGATTAGTTTAGGGGTTTAGGGAGGTTTAAGAATATAGATGTGTATGAGCATCTATGGATAGGGTGGATAAAGGGTAGGTAGAATATATTTGAATTTTAAAGTGACAAGTGGTGTAAGTGGTTAGTAAATGAGATGGGATTAGTGGTTAAATAGGGTGTTAGTGGGTTAATCAAGGGATCAATATATCATTGGACATGTAGGAAGATTAACATGATGTAAGAATATATAATGGGCAATTATATTTAATTAGGACTATGGTTATGAGATTAATTAAGATAAATAGTGGGATTAATGGAATAGTTAAATCGAGCAGATTTAGATGTATACTACATTATTCATCCAAGACAAAAATCTCATCACCACTATGAAAATTCAAATCACATATAAATAATTTCAAGACAAACTTCAAGTGCATAATAGCCAAGGCTCATATGGAGGGAGTCCAATAAGTGGTTAGCATTGTAACACAGACCATATAAAACACCAAAAAGGTCAATGCAATAAAAAAAAACTTGAGGATTCATTTGGAAAACTATTATACATTTGATGCACAAGAAGATAATATATCTAGGAGACCCATAATTGGTATAGACATAACTAATCATGACTCATAACTAATTTACCAAACTCTCTAAGCATATTAAGGCTAAAATTGATTGGCCGGTTCCAAGTCATGATGATTTTTTGAGAGTGGGTACTAATCTCAAATCCCATGTCAAGGAATATTTGAGACATACTATCTATTAATATTAGTACTTAAGTTGATAGTGGGTCCTACTTTTAATATGGGATGGGATTTTATTGATATGAAGAAACTTTTATATTTCTTAATGGGATTGTTGCACATCATCTATATGTAATCTTTGTGTAAAATATTTGAGCAAGAAGATTTTATTTGAAGCATCACTGGATTCAAAATATCTTGGATGTTTTTGAGTTATGTAATGTTTATGATTTATAAAATTTTAGTATCTCCATTTTTGGTGTGTTAAAATTGTTATGATCATTATTGGATTTTAGTTACTTATGCAAATTAGGTCAAATTATGTGATTAACTAAATCAACGAATTATTACCATTAGCTTTGTTTAAATATATTCTCATATATGAATGCATTCTCGTCTCTTTATTCTTTATAGTAAAATATTATATAATAAATTTAATAAGGATGGTATTTTCAAGTAATCATTCCTTGAGCTCTCTTCTATGTTTATTTTATATTTATTATATGCTAAGATAGGTAAACATTGGTGAATTTATAGTTAAAATTATAAATTCCCATTAAGAGACATATCTATGAATTTATAGATAAACTTATCTTTTCCATACCCTTTATCTCCTTTATATTTTTATCAGAGTCACTCTCATATCCCTTATTAGGATCGATAATGTACATGTGACATTTTGGTGATTATTCCCATTAAGAGACATATCTATGAATTTATAGATAAACTTATTTTTTCCATACCCTTTATCTCCTTTATATTTTTATCAGAGTCACTATCATATCCCTTATTAGCATCGATAATGTACATGTGACATTATTCCATGGCTTAACCAAATTGATGAGCATAACATGTTCTAATGACATTGTAATAATATGTATTAAATCAATTATGCATATCATGTATATAATTTCCCACCCAAAATTATTCAACAACAATGCCTATATTAAATTAAACATGGTTTTATGACATAGTTCCCGCACTTGTATGTTATCTTGCATCACATTAAATTAATATTTAAACCAATGTTTTTATAATTTAATTTATTGGGATATCATAATTATGTTTTTTTAAATATTATAATTTTTTATTTTTAATAAAATGTCAAAACCATATAAATTTAACTAGGACCATAACAATTATTGTAAAAACCATACGAAATATATCTGGCACTGTAAAAATATAGCCATGAATAGAGTTTATGTTCCATAAATATCTACATTACTAGCCTTAAATGTTGCACATATTTTTCATATGATCAATAATAGATTTTAATATCATTGAGGAATATTAATATGAATCAATACATATAATTATTGAAGACATTATTCATCATGTTAATGCAATATGTTAGGAAATTTGTGAATCTAAATAGAACCAATGTGAACTCATAGAACCCATAGTGATTTTAAAATGATATCTTTATAACATCCTCCTCTTTACTCCTCATTTATTGATACCTTAATCTTAGATCTATTTTTAGACAACTAAATTTTATCTAACACTTTTACACACTTATATAATGTACATATATTTAACTCTTGAGCACACTTTCCCTCTATTATTTTACCCATCTAATATATGAGACATATTTATCTATCAGACATAATTATTCAGGACCAATTTAGTGTATAAAATAACACCTTCAAAATCCTTTATAGACATTCTCCACAACTTAGATCCTCACTTGCACTCACTAGACATTATCGATAAACCTTGATAGTGTTGGCTACCACATGTATCTCCGTATGCATAAAATGTCCAAGGGCCCTCCAATGGCTTTTTTTTAAATTGGAAAATATATATTAGTTTACGTTAGACACATTTCATGGGTCAGTTATAGTAGGAAATTAGCAAAGGGTCACTTATATATACAAATCACTAAGATTATTATTTACCTTGAAACATTGAATTAGATATTGGATCATCTCTATCTCTTGGAAAATTATTTAAAATTAGTATATTCATCTTGAAACTTCAAGGAGTAGTACATAAAACCAAAAATAAATACAAATAAATTAAAGTTACATATTACCAAGTGTGAAATATCAAAGAGGAGAATACATTGTAGATTGTTCATGATTTTAAACAATTTCACACTCATATATGTGGGATGACTACATGTAGTTTGATATATTTTTGGATTAATATAACTTTATAAATGTTCAACCATTAAACATTGAATGGATTTGGGAGGTTGAAACCATAGTAAAAATAACCCATTTTTATGTATCTTGTGATTAATCATGAAAAATTAGGATTTTAGATGAAAGAGGCAGAAAAATGCATCATCACACTATATCAAAGAGTTCGCATATTAAAAAATGGATTTAAAGTGTAGGCACAATGATCATAAATTTTTGTAAAGCCCCACTAAATAAAAATAAACTTCCCAAAAAAACTAATAGTGTCAATTGCCATAGGCATATGACTTTATCGATAATGTCTATATAGTCTATTAGACCTTATTTTGGATCTATTCACTTAATAAATCATTTATCAAGCATTTACAAATCCTACAACATCCTTTGTGAAAAATTAGGATTTTAGATGAAAGAGGCAAAAAAATGCATCATCACACTATATCAAAGAGTTCACATATAAAAAAATGGATTTAAAGTGTAGGCACAATGATCATAATTTTTTTTAAAGCCCCACTAAATAAAAATAAACTTCCCCAAAAAAAATAATAGTGTCAATTTCCATAGGCATTTGAATTTATCGATAATGTCTATATAGTCTATTAGACCTTATTTTAGATCTAGTCACTTAATAAATCATTTATTAAGCATTTACAAATCCTACAACATCTTTTGTGAGTGACATATAGTTAGAATCAGTTAATCAAGTCATCTTTATTTGGTGTTATCAATTATAATTTAAGTACTCATAATATCTATTAACTACTTTCAATTTAGATTATTATGATTAATACCATTATTTTTGTACTTTGAATTAGTGCATAGTTTCAATAATCTGATATCTCTTATGTTAAAAATAATCAAAATAATTTTGTGAACCCTAGTATTGACTCAAACATGAAAACATTAGGTTTCATTCTAAATTAGGTTTTCATAATTTCATATTTATCCCCTATCAAGATTTTAATTTTTAGGCCAAATTTATTATTTCCCCTTGTTAGACATCATGGTTTAAAAAAAAATATATGTAAAATATGGTTATGGGGTCCCTCACCCCTTTCACTTATATAAAAAAAAATATACAAAGAATTATAAAAAACTAATAAAAGGCTTAAAAATGGATGTGATCCAAATGAAATATCCATACTACAAATAAAATAAGAATCTAGTTATACAAAAATTCCTAGTCTTAAACAACCATGGATTACAAACACTTTGTAGCATATGTAGAAAAAAAACTTTCATATCCAAATGTAGCAAACATTCTCCACTATTTAATATGTTGTAACATAAAATTACACTTTACAATCACCCTACACTAAATATAGATGCTAAAATACTGTATTAGATACTTGACAATGTCAGTTTTGACCTACCTTCACTTTAAATAACTTGTACATACACATATCATTCTTATTTACTCTTCCATAACATATAAATGATTTCTATGGGTCTAACATTTTAAATTTTATATCATTCACCTACATAAATATTATAGTCTATGTCAAACCTATTCAAAATCATTATAGGACTATGTTTATATCACCATATCATTATTATTATCTTTTGGATAGAATTGTCTAACTCATACTGTTATGGAATTTTTAACTCATCTACATTTTAAGGACTCATAACATGCCAATAAATTATTACTTTTCAAATTCAAATCCTTCTTATGGATTGGCCTATATGTTTCACACATAGATGGTTTGGGAAATTACATAAAAAATCCCATATAAATAAATAATATATTGATGCCTATTCATATCTAGCAGAAACCTACTAGGCATATATTAATCACTTAACCATTCAAAGGGACTTCCCATTCTTTATAATTTAGCCATCAATCATAAGGAGTAGGTCCTAGTGAAGTTTGAAACACCTAAAATCCAATCCTATGTTTTCATTTTCTAAGTAATGAAATATAGATCACATCTTACATTCAATTAAAGGAGCATTGATACATACACACACCTAATGGAGAGAATTGTATGTAGTTTGACTTCCCTCTTTAGAGTATTGAATATGTAGGCAGTGCTCAGCCATTCATTGGGGAGTAGTTGGGTTCAACTCAACCCACCTTATTTCCTATTTTGTAGATAGAAACTTAATGTTAAAAGTGGACCTAAGGTTTCAGAGAGAAGGAAACAAGTTTTTTTAAGTGTGCACAAATATAGTTCTTAAATATCACACATAAATACATATTATAAGAATGCATAATAGTATATATGTAAATAAAAAATAAAAAGTCACTTTGATAAAACTGTTAGGTTTTAGATGCTAATGTCTATTGGTACCATCTACAGTTGGATGATTTTTTCTAAACACATCTAGATGCCTAGTTATTGAATCGAGGGACTCAGAGTTTAATTTAAATGCATTTGTATCATCTAGATTCAATCTTACTCCTACACACTATATTAAAATAGTAATTATATTATTACCTTAGGTCCTTTCTATTTATAACAAACACAATTTTCAAATTAGATTATTTGTTTTACATTCACATTCATATTTAATTGCTATAGATTATATAATCTAAATTACATGCTTAGTTTTATATTATTTGGGTTGATATAATCAAAATAAGGTAAAAAAATTGGTGAACATGTTTACATAGTGAACATAACCAAACCTTGGGTTTCAATCAAGGTATCATCCTTAT
Source organism: Torreya grandis (assembly GCA_037957365.1). Classification (NCBI taxonomy): domain Eukaryota; kingdom Viridiplantae; phylum Streptophyta; class Pinopsida; order Cupressales; family Taxaceae; genus Torreya; species Torreya grandis. The sequence goes on from JARHVA010002025.1 coordinate 939,808, forward strand.
TTCTAGGGTTTTATATTTTTGTCTTAGGGTTTTAGTTCTGATTTTTGCTTTATTTATACAAAAGGCAATAAATATTTTTCATATTTATTCATAGCATTTTACATATTATTATCATTTTATTTTATGCCATCTAAGAAGGATAGTTCCCTTATCTCTCTAAGGTGCATTGATAGATTAATTGGTGCACATATTGAGCATAATATGATTTCTCGGTTCTATCTAAATTAGTTAAAATGAATGTAATGAATTTTCATTCTTATTCTTCTTATTTTGATGTATTAATTATTAATGGATATGTAAAAATAAAATATTATGTTGAAATTAATGATTTAGAACATATTAATCATGATGATCATGAATACCAATATATAATCAATCATAATGAAATTAATTGGATAATTATTGAACAAGATAAATAATTCTATAAGTTTTGAAATTGAATTTGTCAAAACTCTTAAGAATTGGAAATTGTTTTAAAACTAATCCTAGAATATAAAGGCACACACAAAGCTAAGTAAAAGTTACATGAACCCTTTATTTTTACTAATCAAAATTTTGGAGGTACTATTCACACCATAAGTGTTTATACTATTGATATTGCTACTATTCCTACATATACACCTTTAGCTACACATGATTCCCACCCAAGGTGTGGAGGAAATAAAAGGTTTACCTCATATTAAAAATCCTATTCTTAGACACTCATATTATGTACATCCTATGATTATTAATCATGTGAATTCATCATCCTCTCCTACTATATGATCCCTCAATAAAACTATTATATCTCTACAGGATAAGGTGTTATAGTTAGAGAAAGATGCTTCTATAGCTAGTCATACAATAAATTCTCATGCATTGCTTGATAATCCATTAGCCCCCAATATTTTAGATTACCCTTTAGCTTAAAAGAGTTGTAGCTAGGTTTTAATGACTCAGGTTACACCCTAGCTAAAAGTAGAAATGCTCAAGTCCTACTCTCAAACCTGGTCCAACATGGGAATGACCCTAGGTTGTGAGTTACCTATATTTGGGTCAGACATCTAATGTTTTTAACAAGGCTAGCTCCTTAGATAGGGTAATTTGGATCTCACTTTCTAAAACATAAACAAGTTGGGATGAAAAGATTAAAGAAATTGCATAAAATGAGACTTATTCTAACATGTGGTGATGCACCATGAATTTGTCATATCCAATCATAATATTAAACCCTTATCACACTAATGGACCATGAATAAAACTATTACAATTATTGTTATAGTTTTTAAGTAATAATATTTCACATAGAGGTTAGTTTGATGTACTAAGACTGGAGGAAAATGAAGATAAGGTCTAGTTGAAGACACTTATATAAAAAAATTCATGCTATCTTGAAGATATCAATGCTATGACACACTATATGACCTATAAAGAAGATTTTTAGCATTCAGGTTGAGCTCAGACCTAGAAAGGGAAGATTAGACCACTTTACATATCATACAAACACAACATACTAAGCATAGATTGACAAACACTATAAAATATCTTTCTCATTACTCTAATAGGTGTTGAATACAATTTTGGTAGAGTCTAGTCATACCAACTTGAGGGATGAAAATCAAGGCTTAAAATATTGAATATCTATAAGAATGGAATGAGAGAGAGGAAGCTTTTTTGGCACTAAAAGGGGTCATAATTGAGCATAAACCCACTCTTTGCAATAGTTACAACTTCATTGCTCAATTGGTCATATCCACATTGATAAATGGTTGCAATAGTCATTCATTCCTTTCCCCCTTATTTCCATAATGATTCTCTTTTTAGTTACAATGGTGGGATCAAGTCATTTCAAGTTGAGTTTTGGTGTTGATGCAGTTACAACAACTAGATCCATTTATTATATTCCCAATCTAGTATTTATTACTCCTTACTAGTTCATTTGTCATGGGAGAGTGGAAGAAAGGGTCATAATCATGTCATTAGATTTGGTGGTGGAGCCATTGCAGTCCACATGTATATTTCTATGGCATCCTTTAAGATGTTGGCTCTAGTTTAGCTTGGGTTATGCTCAAACTCAGCTCTATGCTCTTGGTTTGGTCAAAAAGGCTCCTAGGTTTAACTTTGGACATTGAAAATTGACTCAAACCAATCAAATTGTTCCATCTTGTCTTTATTATTATTGGTTCTACAGATCCTAGCTATCAAATCCTTGACTTGTTGACCTAGCTCACTCCATTGATCCTTTTCTATATGATTGAGCAAGAGCCATGGATATTTTACTAGTTCAAAATGGTTGAGACACTTTTCATCCGCATGTTTGATCCTTAGATTTTCTTGGTCCCACTTACATCATCCATTCCCTTTCTCCATTATATTTGGATGTAAAGATCAACACTAGCTATTAGATATGCTTATATTTGAACCATAATGGCTACTTATTAGGTCTTAAATTTGACATTCATGTGAACATCATTTGACATTTGTGTGGACATATTTGACATCTTTCAGACCATCAAATTTAAGATCAATGATTTTTATATTGGTTTAAATTTGACATCTACATGAATTTATCCTATTATTTTTCCAAGTTTGAAGATTTATTTCTTGAAGTGTAAGAATCATGGAGAAACCAAATTTATTGGAGATGTTCTTGAGACCAAAATCATTGTGCCCACTTGATTTGTTGTCTCTAGGAGATTTATAAGTGCATTTACAAAATGTTCAAGTGAGCTCACCTATACAATTTTACATGACACTTTGATGATGGTCTGGTTCAAAATGGCTAAGTATGGAAATTTAGCAAATTATCTCTGAAGATTCAACTTTTCTTATGCATAAATTTTATCTCACTTTGTCATATGACCTGATATTTAGTACATATTTTATTGATACTAAAATAAAGAGACCCATGTGACCATTTCTTCTTGATATTACCACACATGTGACATATAGCATCATAAAACTACTCACTCAGTTCTATTTGAGATCATTTACAAATTAGCTAAATATGGAAACTTAGCAAATTTTGTCTAAGAAGCCAAATTTGAACCTTCATATCTTTATATAAAATTTGGTTGGGATTAAATAAAAATTAGTTCATATCAACTTGGGAATAAACTCAACAAACCCATTTGATCATTTCTCTCTAACTTATCCATACATGGTAATGACAATGTTAGCAAAGTGCCTACTTAAAATTCCTATCACTAGACCCAAGTGTCTCAATGAACATAATGAAGAACCAAATGGATCCCATACATTTACATACTCATTCTAATAAATTTTGACACCCCATGGGGTATCTAAAACTCTAGTCCTATCCTCAAAAATGGACAAATTACACTTCAAGTGAACTTGAAGTGTTTCAAAAATTTTACAAGTTACATGATCCCTTAGGTTCACTCATTCCATACATAAATTATTTAAATATTTCTCCATTATTTTATATTTGAGACACTAAAATACATCTAGGAATAATCCTGGTATGTGAGCCAAAATGGCCAACATTTCTAGCAATTCAACTGGCTTGACCAACCTGCTAGTCATGGAACCTAGACATTAATCAAGCTTATTTATGATGGCTAAATGAATAAAGTATACTTGTATAAGTACTTTTCTTGACTCTTAATTTTTTTTTGAAATAATTGGGTACCACATAAACAATAAATCAATCAAATAAACTAGACAACTAACAAAATAATAAAAGAGCCATGTGTAAAAGCACTTGGAAAAAATAAAGGCCTGACTATGTACAAAGATCAAGAGCTACAACTAGTAATAGAACTTGAGATACCTCTAACTGATAAGGATGGGAAGGATATCTCTATTTAATTTGTTAAGATCAAAGGTATTGCTCTCTTTATATCTTGTGATGACATAAGGTCCACTCTAAAGACTATCAAACTTGGAGTATTTTCCTAGTTTTACATTGTCCTCATCCCATTTGAGGACTATATCACCTTATTGGAAATTCCTTGAGGAATCCCTCTTGTCAAAATAATTATTCACTTGGTGTTGATTGGACCATATGGTATGCATAGTAGTGTCTCTTATTTCTTCTATCTACCTTAGTTCATTCAGCCTCACCTTCATAGTATCATCTTCAAAGAGCTCAAGCTAATGTGCAAGCTCTAATACAGGAAGTTCAAGAGATATAGGGAACTTGGATTCTTTCCCATAGACAAGAAGATATGGGGAGTGTCTAGTATATTTCTTGGGTGTCACCATATCTACCCATAGAGTAGTCCTTAATCTGGTGTGTCATTCCCTTTGGCTATCCTTCATAGTCCTCTTGATGATCTTAAACAAGATCTTGTTTGTGGACTATGCTAGTCTGTTTCCCTATGAGTAATAGTTAGAGGATAATTTTAGATAAATTACATGTGAAAGGGCCCATTCACACACCTTATTACTACTAAAATCCAATGTTTTTTTAGATATGATTATAGAAGGCATACCAAATCTAGTTATAAGACTATAATTAAAGTCCAAAATAGAAACTTCATTGGCTTCCTTAAGGGAAATTGATTCAACCCATCTTGTAATGTAGTTTGTAGCTATAATGATCAACTTGTGACCTTTGCTTAAAGGGGGTGTATCATCGCTATGAAATCTAAGCCCCATTGCATGAAAGGTTCCTCTAATTATATTAGCTGCAAGGGGAAGGAAAATAATCTTTACTTGCTAATAAACATTGCACCTTGTTTGCATTTCTTTACACAAGAGTATACATATCCAAATATAGTGGTCCAAAATTACCCATCTCTAATGATATTAGAGGCTATGGTCTTGGAAACAAAGTGCCCACCAACTAGACCATTATGGAACTACTAGAGAAGCTTATCAAATTTGTTAGTTTCAACACATCTTAGGAGCATACCTCCAATGTCCTTTTTAAACATCACTACATTAATTATAATGTATGGCATTAATTTATGCCTGAAGTGTCTTCTTTGTGATGCATTCAAACCCATTAAACACTCTCTTATTTGAATAAATTTAGTAATATCCCATGTCCAACTTGTAGGAGTATTTTTAGGTCCAAGTTGAGTGTCATGAATTATCAAAATTTTCTCCTTTTCTTCCCTTACATATTCTATAATAAGTTCAAATAATACTTTACCTAGGAATAGCTTTGTTACCTTGAATTTAATGTCATACTCCATGCACTTAGTGACCCATCCAACTCTCTTTTTATTTAAGTCTCTATTGAGGATAAAATCCCTCACACTTAGATGAGCTACCATTAGTATAATCTTATTATTTGAAACCAGATGTCTGAATTTATTTAAATTTCTTATAATATCTAGTACATGTTTTTCAACAAATCTATATATTTCCTTGTAACCTTCCAAATATTGACTGAATAAAGCAATAGGTTGTTCCAGACCTTCATCATTCTACTGCATAATCATAGCTAAAATTGCATCTAATGTAGAGAAGGAATACAAATATAATTCCTTATTGAAATATAGATTTAGAAGTGTGTGGGCATGAGATATGGCCTCCTTGATGGCCTCAAAGCTCTCCTTACCTTATCTTTTCCATGTAAACTCTTTATCTTTTCTCAATATATGAATGAGAGGCTTGACCATCTTTGCAAAGCCTAGAATGAACCTCTTGATGAAGTTGATATTGCCTAATAAGATCTATAATCCTTTCTTATGTTTTGGTAATGATAGAGCAAGGATTACTTCTATCCTCTCTAGATCAATGGAAAGACTATTTTTGGACACCACATGCCCAAGAACCCTTCCTTCATGCACTAAAAAAATGCATTTCTTTAGATTCAAAGAAACTCCAAATTGTTTACATCTATAAAAAATAGTTCTCAAGTGCATTTGATGATCATTAGGGTTCTTTAAAAAAACCATTATATCATCAAGATAAACTAAAATCATATCATTCAAAAGACCATGAAAAGAAACATCCATTGCTCTTTGGAAGGTGGTTCCAACATTAGAGAATCCAAAGGGCATTTTAACATATGCATAGGTGCCCTATTTTTTAGTGAAGGTAGTATTGTGTCTATATTAGTATTTTACCATGATTTGATTACAACCATAATAACCATCAAGTAATGAGAACATTTGAGAACCTGCCACCTTTTGTATAATTTGATCCATTGAAGGTAGTAGGTAATGGTCCTTTAGGGACACCTTATTGAGGTCCTTGAAGTCAACACATAAATGAATCTCTCCATTCTTTTTCCTCACTGGCACAATTTTTGACATCCATGAGGAATGCTTAATTAGAAATATTATTTTTTATTTAATCAATTTATATAGTTCTCTTCTCATGAGGTCCTCCACTCTTGGATTGGTAAGCCTTTGTTTTTACCTAATTTGCTTGACATTTCTTTGTAATTTAATGGTGTATTATGCAATATTGGGGTCAAACCCTTTCAATTATTTGTACTCTAAATCAAATATATCAAAAAATTCTTAGCACAAAGTAACAATTGCAGCTCTTTCCTCTATTGTATTGACCTTCCCTAGATTTAGCAATTTGTCCTTAAAGATCTCTATCTTTTCATAGTGTTCTTCCTTAGTTGATATGTATGCTTTCCATTTTATTACTTGGTCATCTTCATTGAAGATGATTTATAATGTCATAAGACCTTTGGGAAGCTTATTAGACCTTAGTTGTACTATCTAATCATCATATTGATTTTGGAACCTATCTCAATTCCTATGGTAGAATTCTACCTCTTGCTTTAGAAAACATATGATTTGATCATCATTGTCAAAGACTTCCCAACTCACCTCATTTTCAAGTATAGATGGTCTACATATAACCTTGATCTTATATTGGCTTTGGTTTCCTTTGAATCCTTTTACTATCTCATATTGGGCACCAATGGCTAAAAGTGTATCTATATGGTGGTTTGCTTCTCTTGGTATGTACTAAATATTAAATTCCAAGAAATACTCCATAAGGTCCCATACCTGGTGCTTATATGATTTAAAATGGTGATTATTAACTACACTTAGGTCTCTCAATTATTGCACTAGAAGCTCACTATCACCCTTGACTTTAAGGATCTTGACACCTCTCTTTCTTGCTTCCTACAAACCATACAAAAGAGCTTCATATTCAGCTTTATTTTGAGACGTAACTGAATTAGATTCTTTGAGTAGAATGGTGTTTTAACTTATTTGGAAATAATGGAATTTTATTCCAATTTTATTTAAGTGTCTAGATTAATAAATTAGTAAAAAATATAGAAATAAATATAGTTTTGATTTGTGCAACTATTTATCTTTTTCACCTTTCTAAAAATAACAATAAATAAGAAGAAATATAGCTTAGTTGGAAAACATACTAAGACAACTGATGCAGAGGTTGAAAATGGTTGTGTAAGACTAGGAATGTGTCATAAACCTAAATGTGGCTTTCAATGGGTGAAAGCATAGGAGCACAAAAAATTGGATGCTTTGGTGTTTGATGATATTATCCATTCTTGGTACTATTATCCAAACTAATCATAGAGACCTAAAACTTTTTGGGTAGTTGAATTGTGCCTATATGAGTGTGTCTATGAAAAATTGAGCATTGGTCATCAATGAAACTTGTTATGGAGATGATTTTGTATTCAAACCTTAACCCTCCATCATGATTGATAAAATGACATTTGAGTCACTTGATAAAGAGGGGGTTAGTGTGAAATATGTACTAAACATGAAATCCACACCCATTATGTGGTAATGCTTCCTACATAGTAATACTCTGAAGAGGGATCAATCCATATGTATTTCTCCCACCTAGTGTGTTTTGTGTAATAGTATGATGCAAATGTAAATGTCAAATTGATAGTGTTTGAGGTGGCTAAGGACTGGTATGAGTATTTGAGTAGATTTGCATCTATGTTGGGTGATTGTGTGCCAAGAATAGGGAAGTTTACCTTAGTAATTTATTTGTATTCTTAATTTATTTATAAGTTTTGTCACCTCCATTTGTAAATGAGCTTTGAGTGGGATTTTATAGGGAATAATTAGTCATGGCTCAAATGTATTCATGCTAGGCCAACCTAATTAAGGATAAAGATTAGATGAAAATGACCATTGGGGCTCAAATTGCAAATAGATAGGACTGTAAAAAATGGGATACTTCTCTATGGGGTACTATAGTCCAAATGGGGCAATCCCATCCTATAGGATTGAGACTTGGGGGAATATGATTGGCATGAGGAATACTATCTAGTTGAGGTGGAATGATCATTCAGAAGGTTTTTGGAATACTAAAAATGAGCAAAAAGGTATCTAGAAGGGCCACAAGAGCATGTAAAAGGACCTATGGATGGGGTATTGCAAGCCACACTCAAAATACCAATTGAGACATTTTATATGACTATATTTACCCCTCTTTATTCTAGTGATGTAGTAAAGTGAAATACTAGGATACAGGAAAAATAGAAAGCATACCTAAACTTACCTACAAAGGTGAAGCCCATGAAGATGTGTGATGTTGAGTGTGCATAGAGAGAGCACACCATGAATCATAAATATATAAGATAAAATAAGAAGTAGATTAGTTCTTACTAGACATGTTATGTCTAAAATAAGAACATACAAAAGTTGGGAAAAAGAGAGAGGAAGAGAAAGGATGAATACACCTCACCAGGTATGCAAACCAATATAAAAATTATTGTGATGTTGAGTGATGTTGAATGTTGCTTAATGATGTTGGGTATATGTTGTACCAAAAGTAATATCATGAACATAGCTGAGTGATTAATTCCTTGAGGGTGGCTCAAGAATATAAAGGCTAGTCCTTTGGCTCTATCATTACCCACTATGTAGTGAAGATATGTGATCATGCATGTGTTAATCAATTTTTGGACTATGTGTTGAATCCCTCTGAGTAGGTGGGTCAAGAATATAAAAGCTAGCTAGTCCTTTGGATCCATCATTGACCACTAAATGTGAACTATGAATTGATATCGGTATGAATGTGTGTCTTATGAGATGGCTCATGAAACCTATGAATGATTTGTAATCTGAAAATGTAGCATGGATATCCATATGTGTATTAAGAACTAGCCAAATCTTGGCCACTCTAAAAGGTAGAGATTAGGCTTGTAGGAAAGCCAATTCTAAATTGAGAACTAGGTTTATATGAAAGCTACTCCAAATGATTCCAACCACCTATAGATGGAATAAGGCATGAAACTGCTAAGAATACCTAGGTAATATAATGAACTAGAAAGAAAAGAAGGAAAATGTGATACACACATTACCCCTAATCACTAGTGTTTGCAATATGGATTTTGATTTGGAAGTTATACAAAATACCTAATTTAAAATTGGAAGCAAGAGCCATCATGCCACACATGATGCCCCTTATGTATGGATAATATGAGTAAAATTATACTGAAACTACCCAATTTGAACTAGACTATAGCTAACAAAACTATAATTGACCTTACCTTTCTATCTATTTCTAAAAAAAATGAGTTTTTGGTTGTTTGGATAGGAGCAATAAAAAGTGGATGCTTTATTATAGGGCACTATAGTTTGAATGGGGCACTCTTGTCCTTTACTAATTTTGATGACTATTTTATGTTCATCCTTTTTTTTCTAGTCTATTCTATGTGTTTTGAATTTTGATTATTGTTTTGAGTGTTTTAAAAACTAATTTTGACCAGTAGAGGGCTCTAATCTCTATGATAAAACCCTTATTTATTGCCCCCTCTTTTGAGGGTAGCAATGAAGACCCTACAATGACTACCCTCAGAAGAAAGAGCCCTACAAGTTTGGTATGTTGTGAAATACATGATATAGCAATGATGATCAAAAATATATCTCAAGATATATCATAATTTATGTTGGATATTGTTAGATCAATAGGGGTATGCTTAGATAGATGTAATAATGTAGTAATATGTGCAATATACTAAATTTAAACTAGAAATATAGTTAGTTTTCAAGGAGGGATGGCACATGATGTCCATCATGGCATCCAAGAAGGTAAGATAATGTATGATGTGGATCATAGCATTGCAAATAATTGAGAAGAAAATAAGCAAACAAACATGCAAGGCAAGAAAAAAGAAGTATACAAAAGAGGCCAAACAAACAAGGGACATGGGCACATGTCACTAAAATTATGAAATCAATAATATAAGGCATGTTCAAATGCCCACATATATATACAATTACAAACAAAAAAGATTGGCATGAGGGCCACAAGCACATACAAGAGTACACACAAAGGAATTTGGAAAATAGCCTAAGGAACATACAAGTAAAAAAATAGAAACTAAGAAATGCAATCACATCTAGATACTCATAGAAATAAAGGAAGGCATGTAAATACTATAAATACTATCACATCTAACTAATCAAAGCAAGAAGTGAAAGTATGGAAAACATGTAGTACAAGACTAGGTAGATGTTAAGAAATACATAGTGCTATATACTAGTGAGTATCAATAGATTAACCTATGTAAACTAGTAAGTAATGTACATCAACATAATAACTAGAGTGTGTGGTGTAAGAATGACATAACCTGGATGCTTTAGTCATGTAGAATATGCCCCCAATGGGTAGATATGTCAATGTATGTCTCGAATGTAAAATTAAGATGCCCCCTCAATAGGTAGAGTGAAGCAATCAAGGATCTAAGTGTCTATGCACACACTCAAATAAGATCAAGTGAATCATGATAATGTAGATAAATTGACAAATGCTAGCATATAATAATAAAATGTAAGTCTAACATGGTAGTAGAAATGTAAATCATGGATAATGTGTATAATTGAAATTTTTTTGGTGTTTTGAGTTATTTGAATGTTTTTGTATTTTGACACATTATATTATTTTTGGTATTTTGAAATATTGAATTGTTTTTGGTATTTTGAAATAAGCTATGTAAAATTAATCATAAGGAAACTATGTATAAAAAATTAAAAAGAAACTATGTACAAGTAAGCTGAGAAATTATGTACAAGAAAGATTGAGAAGAAATGATACTAATCAATGAGTCTCATAAGAGACTCCCTATCATGGTGTCTTATATCAAGGAGAGGGATCATGCATGATTATGAATCATGATGGAAGGGCTGATACTATGACTCTAAAATTTGTGTATGTTGTAAGTGCTCTAAAATCTCTATAGTGGAAATCAACTGTGGGGTCCCCCAATAACTCTAAGAAGTGGATGAAACTATGGGGCTCTTAGGGACCCATCTAGTAGTAGAAGAATCTCTCTAAAAATGTGTTCTATGTGTAAAGGCATGAGACCTCAATGATACTAACCTAAGTGTGAATACTATAGCTAAAAATTATCTAGAGTCCTAAAACTATTGTTGATGTAGTGATCTCTCTAAGAGAGGCCTCTGTGGAAGTGTATGAATTCTTTGTGATGGTGAGAGATGAATCAACTATGTTTGAATCTTAATTAGAAGAAGAACTATAACTAGTGAAGGAGCTAAAACTAGTGATTATAGAGTAGGATATAGATTTGAAGTGGGGAGTGGTAACTCATATGAAACTCCACCAACTGAAACAACCTGATTAACATGAATGTATTTCATGCATCTATAAATTGTAGAAGGTATTGCACAAAGTTAATAGATCCATGGTCGACCAAGCAACATGTTGAAGATTCCTACACTGGGAACAATCGTAAATGGTGTGGCTACGTGTGATAGACCAAATTTTAGAGGTAGTACAATCTCACCAAATGAGCTCTATATGTGACTATTAAATCCACTAATAATTATGTCCATTGGGGTGATATCCTATTCTAAATATCCCAAATGATGAAATAATATCATAGTGCACATATTCATAATAGATCCATTACTTACGAGAACATTATGAATGGGATGGTGATCAATGTAGGTAATGATAAAGAGTGCATAGTAATCTGAATCATCCTCAATTATCTTCTACTATGAGAAGGAGACTAAAGGTCTAGCTAGAACTCTAGAATTATAGACACCAATCATGTTGTTCAAAGGATGTGACTCAACTGAAGGTGCTTGGTATGTAGTTAGTGGAGGGTGTGCATGATATACATGGTGAACACCTAATGTGCCCCTATCTCATATTTAAAATGTTGTGGGAAAATATCTAAGAAAATTTTTAGAGCCTTGTCCTATGTTTGTTTTACCTAAGGAGGCTTAATTAAAGTGCCAAGATCAATAAAGTTGCCATTTATCAAGTCCTATATCTTGTGTCACAAACTGATGCATCTATCTATTGTGTGGCCTAGTTCCCTATGAAAATCATAGAATGTATTATGATAATATCCACATGGAAGAGGCTTTGTCATATCTACTTCTTGAATAGGAGGGAAAGATAGGACATTACATTTCAATAGTTGTTATAAGACTTTGGCTGGAGATACTAGTAGATTGGTAAAGGCTCATCGAGAAGGTGATGATAAAACCACTCATTGAGGGGACTCTGAAGCTACATTAATTGTAGGTTGATTTTGACTTTTGATATCATTAACCTTTAATTTGTATGGGACTTTACTATTACTCTTGTTTGTTGTTTTGGATATGCTTGTGTATTTGAGTTTGCCCATTGAAAGTAATTTGACTTCCCTTCTATTCAGTGTATGACATAACTCAGTGAAGGAAGAAAATGTTTTGAACATTATTGACTCATGTAAAGCTAGTAAAAGACTTTATTTGAAGAGATCTTGTAATTATTGATTGACCATGGGGCTAGTCATTTTAGTCAAGAGAGTTTTATATCTAATAACATAATCTATGAGATGTTAATTTGACTTTTATTTCTAATGTGCAACTTGGGAATAAGAAACCTTATCACATATGTTAATACTAAAATGAGCTAGGAACATGTTAGCTAAAATATTAAATGCTTTGATCGATTGAATTGATAGACTATAGAACCACTATAGAGCATAATCCTTTAAAATCCATAGAAATAGCTTGGTTAATAACTAGTCATTTAACACATAGTCCAAGCATGTTATGTGAAAATATCTTGAGTGTGTCTCTGGATCACCCTTGCCATCATATAGAGTGAGCTTAAGTTGAACAAAACCTGGTGACAAGGGTATAAAACTAATATGGCATGTCAATGGTGTATGAAGTAGAGCAAAAGAGTCTAAATCTCATGTTGGTCTAGAGGCACCTTGATAGAGATGTAACACCTTGGATTGAAAAGATTTAAACTCTTGCACAAGGGTAGCCACATCAGGAGGCAAAGATGTAATATTCATAACTGGTGGTGTCACATAGGAAGGTTGGGCTACTATAGGGGGTTATTGAGATATACTTACCCCTGTAGTATCATTTTCAATTGGTTGTTCTGTGGTATGAGAGGATTGACCATTATTTGATTTTTGTTCTTCTTCTTATAATATTTTAAGCATAACATCCTTTATATCAAGTTTTTTAGTTAAAAGGTCTTGAAGTTCCCTCGTATCAGTTTCATCAAAGATGGTATATTGGGCCATTATTAAAGTCAGAAAATAAAGTAAAAGTGGATTGATTTTTTTTGCAATAAGTTGTAATAAGAAAAATGTGATGGACAAAAAGTACTAAATAAATGAAATTTAAAGTCTGAAAAATAGCAAACTAGAATGTGCATAAAAAGGATACGAATCTCACTAACATGTAAGGTGATACCTCAAAGCATAGGGACCTAATATATTCTATGAGGCTTTGAAAGAAATTATTTTAATATTATTATGGTGAATTTTAAAAATTAAATGTGAAATTCTAATTTATATATGCAAGAAAAATTAGAAGAATATTGATAAAATAACAAGGAATTTTCCCTAGGGTTTCTAGGGTTTTTGTGTGAAAATAAAGTAAGTCAAGTTCACTAAATGTTTTAACTTATTTTAGAATAATGTAGTTTTATTCCAATTTTAGTTAAGGGTCTATATTAATAAATTAGTACAAAATATATCAATAAATATAGTCCTAATTTATGCAACTATTTATATTTTTGACCTTTCTAAAAATAGGAATAAATAAGAAAAAATATAACTTAGCTAGAAATAGACTGATATGACTGATGTAGAGGTTGAAAATAGCTATGTAGGATTGGGAAGTTGTCATAAAATTGAATCTAGCATTCATTGGGTGAAAGGATAAAAGCACCAAAAAGTGGATGCTTTGGTGTCTGATGTTGTCCATTTCTGTTGCTGTTATCCAAATTCATCACAAAGACCTAAAACTTTTTGGGTAGTTATGTTGTGCTTTTGTGAGTGTGTCTATAAAAAATTGAGTACTGGTCATCAATAAAACTCATTGTGGAGCTTATTTTGTCTTCAAACCCTAACCCTACATCATACTTGATAAAAAAACATTTGATTCATTTTAGAAAGAGGGGGTTAGTGTGAAATATGTATTGAATGTGAAATCTACACTCCTTATGTGGTAATGTTTCCTACATACTAATACTCTAAAGAGGGATCAAGCCATATGTAGTTCTCTCACCTAGTGTGTTTTGTGTAATAGTGTGATGCAGATGCAAATGGCAAATTGATAGTGTTTGAGGTGGTTAGGGATGATATGAGGATTTGAGTAGGTTTGTAGCTATTTTGGGTGACTGTGTGCCAAGAATAGGGAAGTTTTCCTTAGTTATTTGTTTGTATTCTTGATTTCTTTGTAATTTTGGTCACCTCCTTTTATCAATGAGCTTTGAGTGGGATTTTATAGGGAATAATTGGTCATGGTTCAGATGTATTTACACTAGGCTGACCTAATTAAGGATAAGGACCAAATTAAAATGACTATTGGGGCTTAAAGTACAAATGGATAGGACCACCAAAAATGGAACACTTCTCTCTAGGGTGCTATAGTCTAAATGGTATGCTCTTGTCCTATAAGATTAGGACCCAAGGGAATAAGATTGGCATGGGGAATACTATCTATTTGAGGTGGAATGATCATTTATAAGGTTTTATATGACTAAAAATGAGCAAAATAGTGTCTAGAAGGGTCGCAAGATCATGCAAAAAGGACCTATGGATGGGGTGTCACAAGCCACACTCAAACTACTAATTTGGAAATTTTATATGACTATAAATGGTAATTTTGACTTGAGGGTAAAATAAGCATGGATTCTACTCCAATTCAATTCTTTGACCTTGATCCATCAAAGAAAAAAATCCATATACCATCCTCTTCTTGAGCAGTGTTAGTTAAGTAAGGTATAACGACACCTTCCTCATGCATGTAGTACACTCTTAAGCTTGCTTCTTCAATATTATTATATGGATCAAAATCATGACTATCAGCTACTAATTTATCCAAGTATAGATCTTAGATTCCTTCAAGATGATCATGGGGTTCTTGTTCATTAACCTTTTCAACCTCTTCAAATATGACACAATTGGCATTTACAAGATTAGGCATATAGGGTTCTAGGTGGAACCTAGAAATAGGCTCAGATCTTATAGTAATATTAGTTCCATATCTAGTTTTAAAACCATATATGACCAATCAGATGAAAAATATCCTCCAATATTTGTAGTAAATTCCCTAGACAATCATAGGGAAAAATATGGAGGTAGGTCTACCATCATTACATCTTGATTAATGACATAATTTGGACAAGCTGCTAATGTGATCTAAAGATATTTCAAGATGCCTACTATCTTAGTGTGGGATCCATGCAATTGGAGAAAACCTTTTTCATTAGGAATATATTTGAGCCTAAGCTTATCTATTATGGCTTTAGGCATCATTGAGGTTGAAGCACCTGAATCTATCATGCAATTGTGTACTAAATAGTCCCCTATGATGACTGATAGATAAAATGAGGGGGGCTTGACAAACTTAGAAGGATGAAAAACATTTTTAAATTGACTTTTGCTTCAAATTTGATTGGGAACTTGGATAGGGGCTTGGTTAAGCTAACTATTATTGATGAAAATAGTGTTCACTTTATCAGTGATCTTTTCCTTATGAGAAAGTATGGAGAGCTCTTGTTGGAGAATCTCCTTTTTCCTAGGATAGACAGAGCATCATACATGGACATAGTTACATTAGTCTTAGTAAAACGATCCATAATATTAAAGGGAATATTAGTACCTTTGGATTCCAATTTAGAATTAGGAGCATCACTTGGAATTTGAGTAACATGAGGAATAAAGGGGGACTTCTGCTATTGTCCATGAGGTTGGGGCACTTGTTGATTTGTAGGAGCTTTAGTAGCTACATTTGATGACGTAGGTTGATGAATAGTCTATGGAGATGATGAATAAATCTTAGATTGTCCTAATTTATCCTCCAACATCCTTTTTTTAACCCTTGTTTGAACAATAATTGGTTCATTTGTGCTTTGTGAAGCTTATCCCATATTAGCTACTACATGCTCAAACACATGTTCCCCTTCTTGAAAATTCATGCAAGTGGTATCAGTAGGTGCTTTACCCATGATCCCTTATTATTAGCTTTAATATTTTGATAATGATATGGTAGGCATGTTATATTTACTCATTTGGGGGGCTTGTGGTGGAGGAGGCATCATATCATGACCTTCGAATGAAGAAGCATGTTGCCAACCAAGGTCTTGATACATGTCTCCAATTGTAGACATTACCATCTCATTGGACTATCTTGCTAACTTCTATTGACCCTCTTGTGCTAGAGTGTTATGTGTGGGGACCAAGGCTTTTGATATATTGGAAATTATGGGGTTGTATTTATTATAAGATATCCCTTGAGTAATTTAGCCTTCAGCTGGTTGATTTGGTGGAAAAGGGGGTATATTGTATCATTGATTAAGATATTTGGTTTGGAAGGGGATTTGGTATGGCTTATATGAAGTATGTTGTTGTCTCTCAAGGGCCAATATCATGTTGTTTTGAGCCTTCAACAAGATTTTAATCCTTGCAAACTTATCTCATTGACCATCATTAGGTTAGGATTAGTTTTTTGGGGTGGGTAATGGAGCAATGGTAGGTGGGGTTGGCTAAAGTTCAGGGAAAAGTGGCATTAGATGTCTTGGCATAAGTTTCCCTACTTGTATCAAATAATTTTATACCCTTATAAATATTTCATAAGCTCTTGGTATGGTCATTTCACCCATAGATTGGATCATGACTAAAATATCTAAATTCAATGCTCTCAAATAGTAAAGGAAGGCACAATTGGGTGTGGCCTTAATGATGATGTAGATCTTATCCCAAGACTTCTAGAATCTATAGTTGAAATCAACCATGGATTATTAAGGTTCCCTCTTGATTGAGGTGAGTTACTCAACATGTGACACATGTTCACTTCTATCTTAAAAAAATTTACATAGGCATTCACCAAACTCATCCAAATTATTGATTAAGGTAGGAGCTAGACCTCATACCATTACAGGGATTTGACTTTCAAGGATGTGGCCAATAGATTCAAGGCTACATTTTCTTACATAATATGGTGCATTGAATAAATATTTACAATATCAATAATGTGCTCTATAGGGGTGGTGGAGTTTTCTCCTATAAAGTATGGTAAACTCTTCAAAGAGGTAGTAGGGAAATCATCATATTACTGAAGGTTAAGAGGGATACCACCACTGAAGGGTCAAAAAGGCTGTAATCTACTCTATGCCATCTACGTGGTGGGTATTATCCTACTTAAAATAATAGGGTGGTTGGGAGATGAATACTACTTTTGGGGATAAGGGCCTATCCTATTGGATCTTGCTATTTTATATGAATAAGGAGGTAGCTCAAAAAATTCAAAGGGAATTCCCTTACTAACTGAACTTTTAGTGACCTTTGGAATAAGAGGTGTTGTTTGGAATATGCTATGAGATCTACAAATTGGATAATATTTATCCTCTAATGATGATGGGTATCTTTGTCTATTATAAATACTTCTCCTCAGGTCTTAATTTTGGCTATGCCAAAGAGAAAGAGTCCCATCAAGTGTGCCAAAACTGTTGACAAATCAATTTTCACCCTAGCTTAAAGTAAAAATGTTCAAATCCTACTCATAAACCTGGTCCAACATGGGAATGACCCTAGGTTGTGGGTTACTTGTATTTGGGTTAAACCTCTAGGGTTTTTAACAAGGATAGCTCCTCAAATAGGTTAATTTGGATCTCACTTTCTAAAACCTAAGAAAGTTAGGATGAAAAGAGTAAAGAAGTTGCATAAAATGAGACCTATTCTAACATGTGGTGATGCAACATGAATTTTTCATATCCACTCATAATCTTGAACCCTTAACACACTAATGGAGCATGAACAAAAATGTTACAATGTTTGTTATGGTTTATAAGCAATAATATTTCACATAGAGGTCAGTTTGATGTATTAATACTAGAGGACAATGAAGATAAGGTCTATTTGAAGATGTTTATAGATAACATTCCATCTTATCCTTGAGATATCAATGCTATGACACACTATATGACCTGAAAATAAGATTATTAACATTTAGGGTGAGTTCAGACCTACAAAGGGAAGATTAGACCACTTTACATATCAAGCAAACACAACATACTAATCATATATTGAAAAACACTATAAAATATCTTTCTCATTACTCCAAGAGGTACAAATACAATTTTGGTAGAGTCTAGTCATACCAACCTAAGGGATGAAAATCAAGGCTTTAAAGCCTAAATATATAGAAGAATGGAATGAGAGAGAGGAAGCTTTTTAACACTAAAATGGGTCATAATTGAGCATAAATCCACTCTCCATAGAAGTTACAACCACCTTACTTAATTGGTCATGGCTGACTCAATAAATGGTTACAATAGTCACTCATTCCTTTCCCCCCTTCTTTCTGTAATGATGCTCTTTTTAGTTATAATGGTGGGATCAGGTCATTTGCAAGTTGAGTGCTAATATTGATACAATTACAATAGTTGGATCCATGTGTTATGCTCTAATTCTAGTATTGATTGCTCCTTATTGGTTCATTTGTCATGGTAGAGTGGAGGAAAGGGTCATAATCATGCTATCAGCTTTGGTGGTGGAGTCATTGTAGTCCACCTATATGCCTTCATGGTATCCTTTGAGATGTTGGCTCTAGTTCATCTTGGGTTATGCTCAAACTTAGATCTATTCTTTTTTTTTGGTCTAAAAAGGCTCCTAGGTTTAACTTTGGATGTCAAAAACTAACTCAGACCAATCAAATTATTCCATCTTGTCTTCATTCTCATTGGTTCCATGGATCCTAGTTGTCAGATCCTTAAATTGTTGACCTATCTCACTCCATTGATCCTTCTCTATATGATTGAGTGAGAGCCATGGATCTTTTGCTAGTTTAATGTGGTTGAGACACTTATCATCCACATGTTTTCTCCTTAGATTTGCTTGGTCCCACTTACATCATCCATGCCATCACTCCATTATATTTTTATGTATGGGTCAACACCAACCATTAGATATGCTTAGATTTGAAACCCAATAGCTACTTACTAGGTCTTAAACTTAGAATTTACATGAATGCCATTTTATGTCTGTGCAAATGTATTTGATTTTTGTGTGGACGTATTTGACATCCCACAGACCATAAAATTTAATCTCAATGGATATTTTTAGTGGTTGAAAATTGATGTTTGCATGAATGTATCCCATTATTTGACCAAATTTGAATATTTATTTCTTGAAGTGCAATAATCATGGAGGAACCAAATTTACTAGAGATGTTCCTGAACCCAAAATCATTATGCCCACTTAATCCACTAGCTCTAGGAGATTTCTAGGTTCATTTAAAAAATGTTCAAGTGAGCTCACTTGTGTAATTATACATGACACTTTGATGATGGTCTGGTTTAAAATGGCTAAGTATGGAAATTTAGCAAACTTTGTTTGAGGAGCCAACTTTATTTATGCATAACTTTTGTCTCACTTCATTGCATGACCTAATATTTAGTGCATATTTTCATAGTAATAAAATAAAGATACCCATGTGACCATTTCCTCTTTAGACTACCACACATATAGGATATAGCATCATTAAACTTTCTACTCAACTCTATTTTAGCTCCTTTGAAAATTAGCTAAGTATGGAAACTTAACAGATTTTATCTAAGAGGCCAAATTTTAACCTTCATATCTTTTGATGTGATTTGGAAGATGACCTAAAACTTGGAATTTATCAACTTGGGACTAAAATAAACAAACCCATATGATCATTTCTCCCTAGCTCATCCACACATCATAATGATAATGTTAGCAAAGTGCCTACTCAGAATTTATACCACTAGACCCAAGTGTCTCGATGAACATAATAAAGACCCAAACTGATCCCATGCATTTACATACTCATTCCAAGCACTTTTTACACCCCATGGGGTATCTATAACTCTAGTCTATCCTCAAAAATTGATAAATTACACTTCAAGTGAACTTAAAGTGTTTCAAAAGTTTTGCAAGCTGCATGATCCCTTAGGTCCACTCATTCCATCCAAAACTTGTTCATCTCTTGATCTATTCTTTTATCTTGAGGATACTATACTACATCTAGGTAGAATCCTGGTATGTGGGACAAAATGGCCAACACCAAGATCATAGAATCAATGAATGCATATGATGGAGTGATCTCATGAGTTGAGAAAGTACATCATAATGAAGCTACTAGTAAATGAAATCATGCATAGAATATTGCAAAGGAATGAGAAAATAATGAAATACTCTATATCATATTGAATGAATAATATAAAGGGAGAGAGGTGTATTTATTAGTTGAAGAGGGAAAGATACCACATATTTAAGTAAATATGAGACTAATCTTCTCAAGTAACCCAAATGACCTCTAGAGCCCTAAGCAAGCTAATACAACCATGTAGGCAAAACCTAGTGAGACAAAGGCCTACACCAACACCCCCCATGAGCATAAATTAGGTGGGTGATGATAAAAAAATGGGTCCTAACAATAAGTTCAAATGAGGTACCCATGTATAATGTAATCTCACAAAGTAGAGAAAAAGAGAAAATCCATAGGAAAAAATCCCCCTAAAAAGAGAGACATAGAATAAGTGAAGAGGATAGAAGGTCCCCCTAAAGATGATAATTTTTTTGAAGTGAACCAAACCCCAAGAGTAGCTCATATATGAATGAACTTGCTCTTAGTGAAGGGTTTGGTAAATATATCAACAACCTACTCTAAAGATTAACAAAATACTAAGTCAATGACTTGATTATGAATCAACTTATGAATGAAGTGTATGTGAATATTGATGTATTTGGTCTTATGATGAAGGACCAGATTATTTATAATCTAAATGGTTCTCTAATTTTCAAAAAAATGATTTTAATTCACCTAATATAGACACCAAACTCATAAATAATCCCTTGAAGCCAAATAGCCTTAGTAGCCACATTAAAAGTTCCCATGTACTCTGCCTCTATGGAAGATAGAGTAATATCATTATAATTATTGATCAACAAATTGATGGGGCCAAAACCTAAGGAAAAACTATAACCTAAAGTGGACTTTTGAGTCTCAATGTCACCAACTCAATCTAAGTCTGTGTAGTTGACCAAGCCAAAATCTGAACCAACCTTATAGTGTATCCCATATTTATGTAAACCCTAAATGTAGTATAAGATCCTCTTAGCTACTTTCCAATGTATCTCATGGGGTTCTTACATTAATCTCAAAACAATGGCAATAGCATAAGAGTTTTTAGATCTAGTGTGAGTTAAGTAAATAAAGCTGACAACAAGTTATCGATACAAGGTAACATCGACCAATGAAGCAAGAAAATATACCTCAAGGTTGATTCCTAATAGGAATGGAGTTAGAGATGGATTAAAGTTAACCATATGAAACCATGCCAAAATATCAAGATAGTACTTGGGTGCAAAAGTGAAATCCCTGAATCTATTTGAGTGATATCAATGCTAAGAAAGTAGTATAGTAGGCCCAAGTTAGTCATTGCAAATCTATCCTAAAGAATTTTCTTCACTAGTGAGATAGTCAAAGAACTCCTTGTGATCAAAAGGTCATCAACATATAAAAATAGTATCAATAATGAATCATCCTACCATAAGAATTATACATTGGGGTTTGAGTGGCATCTTGTGAAACCTGAATTAAGAAGGAAGGAATCCCTTTTAACATACTAGGTTCAAGGGGCCTATTTGAGTCCATAAATGGATTTCCTAAGTCTACACACTAAAGAAGAATCTTAAAAAAAATACGTGGTTACTCCATGTATATCTCCTCCTTAAGGTCTTTGTGAATAAATGCACTCTTCATATTTGTTTGATGTACACTACATCCATGTGTTATGGCTACAACAAGTGTGAGTTTGATCAAAGTCATCTTAGCCATGGGTTCAAAGGTCTTTGAGTAGTCGATGTTGGATACCTATGAAAATCTCTTGGCTACCAATATAGCCTTATACTTTTTAATAGACCCATTTGTAACATACTTGGCCTAATATATCCAGTGACATCAAAGCATGTTCCTCCCCTTAAGAAGAGAAGTCAAATCCCAAGTGTGATTGCTAATTAAGGAATCATATTCCTCATCCATGGATATATCCCACTCAAGTATGCCTGAAGCCTCTATGAAAGTCTGTGGATCTATTATAGATGCAAAAAATGCATGTGGTCCACTTTGAAAGTCTACTTGAGTACATTTGTTATTATCTGGATCCCCTACCCAAGTGCCTGTACCCTCAAGTTTCTACCTAGCCTAAAGAGGGCATGAAATGGGTGAGTAAAGTGCCAAATACTCATCCTCTGATGCATGCCTAGAAGTGGATGAGTATAACTCCCTATCACTCTACTTGCTATCAAAACTAGAAGAAGAAGAAGTGACCTATGCCTTAGGAATCTACTATGAAAGATTTGAATCCTCAAACTGCTCATCCAAACTAAGTGAAACCAATGTAGAGGGAGAAGTGTCAAGTAAAGAGTTAGTGGGACTCTCTTGAAACCTAAAATGCCCTATAGTGTATCCAACACCTATGTGAACCTTGAATGTAGTATAATATTCTCTTATCTCCTTTCTAATGTAGCTCATGGGGTTCCTACATGAATCTCAAAATAATGCCAATAGCATAAGAGATGTTGAATCTAGTGTGAGTCAAGTAAATAAAGCTACCAACAAGTTATTGATACCAATGCAGCAAAAAAATCTACCTCAAGCTTGACTCCTGATAGGAATAGAGTTAGAGATGGCTTATAGTCAACTATATAAAATCATGTCAAAAGATCAAGATAGTACTTAGGTTGCAAAAGTGAAATCCTTAAATCTATCTAAGTGATATCAATGCTAAGGAAGTAGTGTAGTAGGCCCAAGTCAGTCATGGAAAATCTATC
This sequence comes from Torreya grandis, assembly GCA_037957365.1. Taxonomy (NCBI): domain Eukaryota; kingdom Viridiplantae; phylum Streptophyta; class Pinopsida; order Cupressales; family Taxaceae; genus Torreya; species Torreya grandis. Next base: position 963,011 of record JARHVA010002025.1, read on the forward strand.
TTGAAGAGTTTTCTTCACTAGTGAGATAGTTAAAGAAGAACTCCTTGTGATCAAAAGATCATCAACATATAAAACCAGTATCAACAATGAATCATCCTACCATAAGAAGTACACATTGGGGTTTGAGTGGCATCTTGTGAAAATTGAAGTAAGAAGGAAGGAATAAATTTTGTCATACTAGGCTCGAGGGGCATATTTGAGGCCATAAATGGATTTTCTAAGTCTGCACACTAAATAAAAATCTCAAACAAAACTAGGTGGATACTCCATGTATATTTCCTCCTCAAGGTCTCCATGGAGAAATGCACTCTTCATATCTATTTGATGTACACTATATCCATGTGCTATAGCTACAACAAGTATGAGTTTGATAAAAGTCATCTTGGGCATGGGTGCAAAGGTCTTTGACTAGTTGATGTTGGATACCTATAAAAATATCTTGGCTACCAATCTAGCCTTATACTTTTTAATATACCCATCTATAACATACTTGGCCTAATATATCCAATGACATCAAACCATCTTCCTTCCCTTAAGAAGAGAAGTCAAATCCCAAGTGTGATTTCTAATTAATAAATCATGTTCCTCATCCATGGCTCTATCCCACTCAGGGATGCCTGAAGCCTCTATGAAAGACCATGAATCTATCATAAATGTAAAAAAGGCATGTGGTCCAGTTTGAAAGTTTTCTCAAGTACATTTATCTTCCTCTAGATACCTTACCTAAGTGCCTACAATCTCAAGTTTCTACCTAGCCCAAAGAGAGCCTGAAATGGGCGAGTCAAGTGTCAAATCCTCATACTCTGATGCATGCTTAGAAGTTGATGAGGATAACTCCCCATCACTCTACTCACTATCAAAACTAAAATAAGAAGAAGTGACCTCTACCTTAAGAATCTACTGTGAATGATTTTAATCCTCAAACTTCTCATATAAAATGAGTGAAACTAATGTAGAGGGAGAAGTGTTAAGTAAAGAGTTGGTGGGACTCTTTTGAAACCTAACACTCCTCTCGATGAACAAATAATGAGTCATAGGATGAATAATTCCATAACCCTTGACTCCATCTAGATACCCAACAAATATACAAGGTTTATATTGAACCTCCATAGCCTTGCATTTATTTTTATAAATATGTGCCATCATTGGTAATCTAAAGGCTCTAAAATGTTACACTCTAGTTTCCTATTATGCCAAGCTTCATAAGGAGTGATGCCCTTTAAATCTTTATGAGGAACCTAGTTCTGAATGTAACATGCATAATTGATGGCTTCTTCCTAGAACTAAGGAACCAATGATCTAGAGTGAATCATATATTTGGCACTCTCCTTTAAGGACTAATTCTTGCATTCCAATACACCATTTTTCTAAGGAATGTATGGTATTGTCTGTTGAAGATCAATCCCCTCAATGATATAAAAATACTCAAATCTATGGTTGATGTACTCCCCCTCCCATTATTTGTTTGAAGTATTTTGATGTAATTTCTAGATTAATTCTCAACTAGAGCCTTAAAGTCTCAAAAATTATCAAAAAATTTAGACTTTTATCTAATAATGTAGACCCATGTGTATCTGGAAAATCCATCAATGAAGGTGAGGACCTATCTAGCCCTGGTAAAAAAAGGATGGAAAACTTCCCCATGACATCATTATGAATTAACTCAAGAGGTACTGAAGCTTTCCTAGCTTTGCCTTTGTCAAATTTCTATTTAGGATGTTTTCCAAGAGCACAACCCTCACAAAGTCCCTTAGAGAATTTAACTCTAGACAAGCTTATAACCATATCCTACTAACTCAACTACTCAAGATAGTGGTAGTTAAGATGGCTAAAACACTCATGCCATAATATACTAAATCTATTTGATGGGTAAGCAATGTAGTAGGAAGAATATCTGAAGCAAAATGGGAGAAGGTATATAGCCTAGAATGGTGATTATCCCTCCCTAATGTAACTGTAGATTCACTATGTATCTCTATGATCTCAATTGAGTTTGGTGTGAACTTGACTCTCATGCCCTACTCTATGTGGGTAATATTATACATTAAAATAAGATTATTTCATAATGAATGCTCCACGTTTGACTTCAATAGTCCCTCTTCCTATAACTTTTGCTAGAGTGTCATCACCCAAAGTGATAAAGGACATGCTACAGGAATCTAAGTCAAGAAACTCAACTTCTAACAAACCCATATGGTGTGAAACACTAGAGTGAATAACCCAAGATAAGTAGATGTAGAAGTCACTATAACTAAAGTATTTCCCTTATGTTTTTCCTTCCCTTTTTCCTTTGCCTTAGAATATTATTTAGTTGATGATGACTATTTGATAGACTCAGGGACCCCTATATTGATTTTATCTAAGAGATGTGTAAGGTGGTCTATCTATTTCTTCATACACTTATGCTCATCATGCCCATTCTTTTTGCAATAGGAACACTTAACTTTTATCTCTTAGGTTTTCCTTCAGAGGAGGAGGTTTTAGTTCTATTTTTTGTAGTGTTTTTTTTTTCTTTCTTCTTCTCAAGATCCTTACTATTTTGTTTCTTATCCTTGTTGCTAGAGGCTTTTTGTTTTCCATTCTTGATAATGAGAGATGAAGGTTTGGAAGACTTGAGGGTTCCCATATAGATCAATTTATCATGTTCCTTAGTTAAATTTTTAATGAATTCATCTAAGGATGGCATTTTTTAGTTGGCTCCTATGGCTCTATTGATACCATAAAAGGTAGAGACAAATACAAAGTAATTAGGTCCTAATTTTGTAAGCACAAAAAGAACTAACTGCTCATCTTTATTCTTGGTTCCACACTCTTTTAATTAAAATATAAGTGAATTAAGATTAGTGAATAATTCCTCCAATGTTTCAAAGTTTATATGGCTTATAATAATTAGCTCAATCTCAAGTTCATGACCCCTCATGGTGTCGATTTTCCCAAACAATTTTTGTAGGGTGTCCTATACTTCTTTGGGAGATTTGGTCGACTTTATGTGAAATAAGAGTTTTGATGACACTAAAAGATATAATACTCTAAAATATTCATCACATATATTAAACTATTTTATCTTATTTTCTTTAGCTATGGTCTTAATGTCTACCTACATAGCTATGCAAAACAACCCTTTACATCTAAGAACCATTTTAATCTTACTTTTCCATTCCTAGTAGTTGAAGGGTGTGAGTGCATTAAAAATGATAAGATCTATTGTATAATTAATATTAATATGTTTGTTTTTTTTTTTTTAGAAATCAAATGTGTGGAAAAGGAGAGAATTGCATAATAGAATCACAACCATAATATAACCCCCTTCAAACTATGTCAAGTAGCCCCCTCAAATTTTGGCACTTTATAAATTAGTTTGTTTTATAATTAAAATTGGCATAATTCATGGGAAATAATAAAATAAACACTTTTGTAAAAGACAGTACTCAATTTTGAGTTACCATTTGCAAGATATTAACAAAACAATTTTTTTTAAATAGGCCTATGACTAAAAACTTGCACTTGAAACTTAAAAAAAATACCCTTGGCCAAGCTAAAATATTCCTTCCAACCACTCATTGGAACTATAATTTCACCATGGACTTAAAAAAGTCAATGGAAGTGAAAAATAGTTTTCCCAGTTGCCACAGTATACATGGAAGCAAGTTTGACTTCCTTTTTTAAGAAAAATGCAACTTAATAACACAAATAATGAATATACAACTATTTTAAAGAGAAAATTAGGTGAATTACTATTGTTTTCACTATGAAAGTGGCTAAGTAAGTGAGATATGCTGCTTGGAGCCACTCAAATCCAACCCAAACCTGGAAAATGATATTTTACAACTCAAAAGTTAAGGTAATGTGCTTCCAATGCCCCAACAAATGACACCAATTTAAAGGTAAAAAAGGAGGAAGATATTTCTAGTTGTAGTATTGTCTTCTTTTCAAGCACCTTAGATATCTTTACTTTCAATGTAGAACTTCCAATAGAAAGCATGTTTCTCTCTCCTTCCACATAAGTTTGAAAACACAAAGTAGATGATGTGAAGGATAGAATACACCAAATGGAAATAGTAGAATATGCTAACCTCAGAGATATCCACATAGATTTCAATGTATCCAAGAATGTTTCAAAGTAGATCTAGCAAAGGAAGAGATTAGATAAAGGAAATCCTAGATCTAAATGATGATGCCAAGGATAGAATACACCAAACTTCCAGTGCAGGTTTGCAAAGAAAAGCATTGTAGATTTCCAACTCCTCTTACTACTTCTACCTCCAAAATAGAGGTATATCTAGATCTCTCCAACACCAAACAATGAAAAGGATGAGATCATAAGTCACTCATTTGAGAGATTCACATAGATCTAAGAGTTGTCAAACCACAAAGGGATGGACTCTGATAGATCTACAAAATATTATGTGTCTAATACAAAGCATATACAAGTTTGTTTTATTTGAAATGGGCCAAAAAAACACATAAATGAATGAATATGTCATACGGTGGTTAGTATGATGATTTACAACCACAAAATCAAGGTTTAAACAACCAAGCAAATGTTGTTTTGACTGTTAGAAGAGAATAAACCATAGATTTGTATACCATGAAAGAACCTCTAAAACCATTGTTTTGTAAGAAAAACTAGGTTTCTTAAACATTCAAACCCATGTATCCAACTCACAAATCAAAATATTCCTCTCAATAATACAATATCAAATCTTAGGATTTTATAAAAATTAATAACAAATAACCAACTGACTAGACAATCATGAACATGGATTAGCACTTTGATACCATAAAAGAGTTACATCCAAGATCACTAGTTTAATGAATGCATATGATGGAGTGATATTATAAGTCGAGCAAGTGCACATCATAATGAAGCTGTTAGTAAATGAAATCATGCATAGAATATTTCAAATAAATAAGAGCAAATAATAAAATACTCTATATCATCTTGAATGAAGAATACAAAGGAAGAGAGGCGTATATATAGTTTGGAGAGGGAAAGATACCACACATTCTGGTGAATGTGGGACTAATCTTCCCAAGTAACCCAAATAACCTATAGATCCCTAAGCAAGCTAATACAACCATGTAGGCAAAACCCAATGGGAGAAAGGCCTACACCAACATACCTATGGGTTTATTAGTTCATGATGTTACATTTTATGATGGTAAATGTGATCCAAATCAACACTTAATATCCTTTCATGTAACATGTTTGGACTATGTATCCAATGACATTTTTTTGAATAATTTATTTTCATGAAGTATTAAAAAATTTACTTTGTAATGGTTCTATGATATTAAATTTCAATTAGTGAAGGGATTTAATCCTTTTGTAGATCAATTTACAACACATTTTTAAATTAATATCAAAGAGAAAATGTCTTATACCTAGATTATAAAACTTAAGCAAGGATCCAATGAGATAATTGGTGACTATGTGATTTGGCATAAGAACAACTTTATATGATGACAAATCTTATGGGAAATAAAGAGTTACAAGCTATCTTCAATAAAATTAATATTTATACTCTCCATGAATCCATTGTATTTGATAAATTAAAATAATTTTATGAGTTATGCTATAGAGTTAGAGATTAATAAGTTAAGCTTATTGCCTTGTATAAGATAAAATGTGTGCCTAATGATACAATTCCTTCAAGTCCAAAGTTTCAAATAAAACCAACTTATGAGTTTAAATAAAATTTTAATAATAATTAACAAAAGACAATAGTTAATACAATATCACAACCTACTAAATGAATTATCCTATCCACTCCACAAAGGATGTAGTTTGCATGATTACCTCAACCTCCTCCTATCTTATTAATAGAGTTACTAGAGGGCAACCTTATATCTCTCCCTTTGAAATGAGTAGGACTACCCCTAGAGGATATTATAGTAATGCATATTGTGATTATAGTTGATGTGCCAAACATTTTATGAATAAACTCTCAAAACAAAGGCATAACATACAATATCTCATTGATGACAACATTATTGATTTTAGCACACCTATAAATGATTCAAAACCATAACATGAAAATATGATAATATTTTCCAATCTCCTTCCAAATCATGTAGAAACATAATCTAAGGATACTATTAAGGTTTATATGTCATACAATGCACATCCTCCTCTTTTGACATATGAACACCCATCAGATAGTATTATTGGTACATTTAAAATAATATAAATATAATGACCTACAATTAAATTTGATGACAGTGATATTTTAGAAGACAACTTTGATTTCAATTCATTATTTTTATGAACCTGCATTGATTCATAGCCTATTCATAGTTTCATGGTAGACAATGTTTTGAGCAAAAACATTTATACAATGACACTTATTCATACTATGGAATAAACATATGAGGATTTTTTTGATACAAACAAGATATTATAAGGATTAAATGGGTGGATACAAAACCATTTTGATGAACTGTGTTACTTCTTTAGGGAGAGCTTGTAATAGTGGTTACTTTATTCTTAGTTTTATCGAGCATAAGGGTATTAGACATGTTGTTAGGACGTCCTAGGATACACAAGATTCATGCAATGTCATCTTGAGTGCATTTACATGTCAATTATATTTATTTTAATAGATTGGTGATGGTTTTAGGTATTTTATATGAGTATCCTATTTAACTAAAGGAATTTATTCTTCTAGCCCTACCAACACATGATTGGTTCCCATACCTATTTGATATCATTATACATATTAATTTATTCCATATATTCAAGATTATTATACACATTTATTTATATATCCTATTAAGGTTCATTCTATATAGGTAGTTTAAAATAGGGTAGTTGACTTTCCTATGCGACTAGTACTTCAACACCCATTACATTAGAGAGTCATTCGTGACTCACAACAACTAGTATTTACTCCACATCTTAAAATAGTGTTAGAAAGAGTTAAACATGTTCTATAGTGAACACATTCACATGTTTATATTACTATAAAATGTATTCCATAGGACACTATGTTTCCTATATTTACTTATTATACACAAGATCCTATGAGTCATGATGATGATGGTTACATTAGAGAACAAGATCACTTTTAAAATTTAGATAAAATTACATATGCTATTAGTCACTTGTGAAATGTGACCATTCCCATGTTTTATACAAGACCTCCACATGACATTCCTATAGATTTGATAATCATATAACATATCATTAAATAAAAATATTAAAAAAATACAAAAAAAACCAAAATATTTCAAAAATAAAATATCGAGAGCTAATCATGATATTTTTCCTAGTTTTCATTATTCATTTATGTTATTTATCACATGTTTGGTATATTACATATCATATTTCATATGCACATGAATTTTATAGTATATAAGAGTGAGATTTAGGACATACAGGTTACACATGATACATGGATGTGTAGATGAAGGACATTCCTATACCTAGGGGCAATGCAAATGTTGGCCACATATTATTCTATAGGTCACATTGATAAAGGTTATATAGTTATATGACCCTTAAATTTACCTTATTAGGATAAATTTATTAATTAAAAATATTTCTCTTTCTTATATACTTTATAGTTCCACATTTCATGAATATATTGCTTTGATATTTCGTGACATTTAAATACATTGATGGTGTAGACTAGTTTGACTTGTTCTATTATTAATTACTAATTTCTTTCATAATAGGCAACTCATTTGTTATTATTGTGTGTGACCCTTGGCATTGTGTGTGTGAAATTTTAGTTTCCATTGTGTGTAACTCTTTGTTTTATGTGTAAAATTCTATTGTTCATTGTATGCAATCCTTGGCCTTGTGTGTGACATTTCATTTTCTATTGTATGCAACCCTTGTCCTTATGTGTGACATGTTATTTTTAATTATGTTTTGCCCTTGTAATTATGATTTATTTAGTTATATTTCATGTGATTTATTGTGTGTGTTATGGACATGACATTTGTGTGTATGATTGGATAAATAAAGGATTACCTACTAATATTGCTGAGTTTTTTAAGTTTACAAGTTTTGTGATCTATATCACACACCTTAACATTGTGGTGTCTTATTCAATGCTTATATAAATGATGGTTACTAATATGTTTATAAGTTATATAAAATCTTAACATGCCACTTTTATTCCTTGAATTACATGTTTCATATATGCTTTGACAATTTATACACAACTATGACATCATATTCTTCACATATTAGTATATTATTCTATATGATTACATTTTTTAACGTTAAAAGATGTGATTCATTATTAATTTTGAGATTATAAATTCATAAGATACATCCCTCACCTCAAAATGGGGTTATATTAGTGGTCTTATCATAGATATTTAAGGCTCCATTAATAAAAAATTTAGATTTTGGGATAGGCTACATGATTCAAGAAGTTCAAATTGGTTCAAAGTATCAGTGTGGTTTAGATATGTGAAAAACATTTACATATTGAGATAGATTTAGAGTGCATATTACATGTATATTTACACGTTTTATAAGAACAAAAGTTACAATTTTTTACATATTCATATATTCAAACACATATGGGGGACTACGCCATGCATATGCACTCATTTTACAAGAACATGGGTTACATTTTTTAAAGTTTGGGACATGATAGCATAAATATGCATAAAATTTTATATCATGTTGGATGATTGAATCAAATCATGGGGAATGAACATTGTTGATGCACATACACACTATTATAGTTTTTTTTCTAGAAATAAGGTACCTAGAAGTGAGAACCTTTGAATCTATCATTTGTTCTATAGTGGTTGATATAATTAATATATAAATGTAGTTGAGGTTTAGTGAAAAGGCTTAATAATTAATAAAAGTGAGCTCAATATATGGTTCCCACCTTTCATCATGGGGTTTAATATTAGTTACATAAGTAGTATGATTGAGGTTAAATGATGCTTAGTGGCCTAAGAACTAAGCCATTTTCATGAGGGTTACGTAATTTATGTTCCCAAAATATGGCTTTGACTTAGCATATAACTTAGGGTGTGATCACCTCTAAATTCTCCAAGTTTTTAAAAAATGAAACCTCTCTCCAATGCTTCAACAAAGAAGCATCATCTATAATGGCATGACACAAGGAAATATGACTCACCCATTTATAGGTGCATTCATTCCTTTCTATTTAAGTTTTAAATTTTTAATTTCATTTCATATTTCAAATTTAATATATGGAAATTTATTGATATATATTAATTATAGGTTGCATGGAGCAAGCTACATGTTTTGATCCTTCTCCCAAAGATAAAGTGTTTTATACACACTCAATTAAATCTATTTTTTCATTTAATCTATAATTGTATTTCATTTCAATACTAGAAAAAAAAATGGAAATTTTTAGACACTAAAATTTGGTATTATATAATTAGAAGTATTAGTTTTGACCTACCTCCACCTTACATGACTTGTACGTATGCATATGGATCTTATTATCCCTTTTCTAATAACTACATGCATTCCATGGGTCTAACCTTCCTAATTTAATATCATTTAGCTATAATAATTCTATATTTTGTTTCTACTCTATTTAAAATCATATTTAGACTATCTTCACATAATTAAATTAATTTTCTTACCTTTTATATAAAACTATCAAAATTGAACTGTTTCAATTTTTTTTACTTGTCCAAACCTAAAAAACTCATTCCATAGTAAGAAACAAGTAATTTCAAAATTAAAATCCTTCTTATGCATCATAAAAAATGTTTCACTTATCAATGGTGTCATAAAGTACCCAAAGAATCCCATATAAATACATAATAGATTTAATTATGTTCCTATCTAACTGGCTCCTATCAATCATATGTCAATCACTTACACATTAAAAGGGGCTACCCTATTATTTCTAATCTAGCCATAAATCATAATGGTTAGGTGTATCCAAATCTGAATCACCTAAAATCCAAGCCAAAGTTGTTATTTTCTAAGTATAAATCTTGATCACAAGTTTCATTTATTAAAGGAGCACTATTGCACACAAACACCTAATGGGGAGAACTACATGAAATTTGACTTCCCACTTTGGAGTATTAGACGTGAAGTAAAAATTTATCCATTTATTGGGGAGTGGTTTAGTTTAGCTCAACCCACCTTCTTTCCCCTTTTTTAGACCAAAACCTAGCAGTAAAAGTGGACCTAGGGTTCCAAAGAGAAAGAGATAAATTTTTGAAATTACAAGCAAAAATAGTTCCTAAAGATCAAACATAGAGATGACTTATAAGTAGGTACAATGGTATGTGTATAAAAAAATAATAAAAATAGCTTAGATGAAACCATTAGGTTTATAATGCTAACATTATTAGGTATCATCCAAAGTAATTTTTTTAATCTAGGTGAATCCATAGACTCATTTCTTTATTCAAGCAACTCATATTACAATTTATAGCCATTCATGTCATTTACATTTAGTCTCAAACCTACACAATATGGTAACTTACTAAATATCTTATTCATTTAAGTCTTTTATACTTATATCAAGTGTAATTATCAAATCATATTCGACCTTTTACATTCATATTTTAAATTTAATTTTTATATAGTATATAATATGAATTAGTTCTTTAGTTTTATCTTGTTTAATTTCACATAATTAAAATAAGGTAAAACACGAAAAAGACAAAAAACGTATTCATTACAAGTCTTACTTAATATTTAGCTGCTGAAATATGAGACTTTTTGAAAAAGTATGAAAATGATAAACATAGAATAAAACAAATAAAATCAAAATAATTTGAGTCTAAGAGCTGAAGAAATTATCAAAAAACTCTTTGAAATCCACTAGATCCAAGCTAGTTTCATTGAAATGTGCATAGTAACCCCTTTTGTTCTCAAATTAAAACCATATATAAAATTAATCATCTCTATTTAATGATTTTTTACATTTAAAATTAGAAAATGGGAACTGAAAGAAAGGAAATCAAAACCTAAGTCCAATACAATAATATCCATTCTTATACATGGATATTATATATATGTTAATTCTTTATCTAGCCTTTCTCAATATATGTGGAGAATAAGGATTAATAATTATCAAGGGATTTTTGAGGTCCTCCCATATGAAATAGGATTTTATATAAGTCTATGGACTAAATTCAATAGTTAATGTTTCTCCAATAACAATAAGCTCCATCTCGATATTAAATTATTTTTGATTTATTTGGTCAATTTTTACCATTAACATAATATTTCAAAGTTTCTAAGGGCTTGGGTATTTCAACCCTTAGATAGAGGGGAAAATAATATTCCATAAACATTTAATCTACCCATTCCTTCACCTAATTTCATTTTCCAAATAAGATAGAAAATCTCTCAAAAAACATCACCAACAAAGGGGTTTTAAGTCTAATTTATCTCATAACAAAAGACATGATTATGCACATATACCTCTCATATTAAATTTTCATCTTGTTCTAAACAATACAATAAGAATTTAATTTGTTTTGTGTCTACTCACCTCAAATTTTAAAAAGAGGTAGTCTTCCCAATTGCATCTTAAGCCAATTTATTGACAAAATCAATTAGTATACTTTATGAGGAAGTCAAAATGAAGAAATATGTGTTTCCATTTCACATGCATTGGATACAATTTTTTTAAAGTTATCAATAATAGCATCATTTCCCATAAACATATTATTTAGCTTCCTCTTTTCTTTCTTTCTATTATTCTTTTAAAACTTCAAATTTTCACAAGGCACAACTTAATTTATTCTTGAGAGTTCTGATAAGTTTATCCACTTAATTTTGTAGCATGTACATTTCATTGAGATGATCTTCCATAGAGATAAAATCCAAAGGACAAATCCTGATCACCACATTTATTAGTTGGGTGGGACTAGAGATAGAGGTCAGAGAGTGAAGCTATAAGGAATATATATTTAGAGCATTATCTGTAACATTTAAAAGAAAAATAATTTTATCTTTAGTATATTCTGATATGTATTCAATTATTATATGAAGGATCTAAAGTTATTCTTCTTGACATTAAATTTTTTTCAAAGAAAAAACTTTTTTATAATCATTATATGCATTCCCTTGAGTTTGGACACTATAATTTCCCTCTTCAGAAATAGACATAAAACCCTTTGTGGAATTATCATCAAGAATTATAAGATGACTGTCAATAGTAGTATCCATCTAGCCTTTGATTAGTTGATCCATATAACTCTTTTCCACTATTTTTGTCCCTGATTCTCACATATATTTGGTAGCCCATATTAGTATAAACCTTTTATTAGGGAGATGCATTTTGAAAAAAATCTAGAGAAGAGGTTAGAATGATCCTTCTTCACTTCATAATTGGAAGGGATAAACCTTCCATATCAAGGTTTTTTGACATAAAATATCATCCCAATAAATCATCAATATTTTATAATAAAAACCATGTACAAAGAGTTTCATCAAACCATAGTGAGAAAGGGCCTTTTTGTTTCCTTTTTTAACTCCTATATAATTTATTTAAAAAAATTTAAAGAAGAGAAAGGGGATGTAGATGAATTTATTATTCCTAAGATGAGAGAAAAATTTAAAGTGATAGGACCTTCCCTCACATATTATATATTTTTGGATATAAATATATAAAAGAGGTTAGAAATATGGTAAATAAGAATGAGTAATTCCCTTTCTTATATCTATCTCTTTATCACAAGGAAGCAAGAAATCCTCCTTGAAAGAAGACCCTCTTTTTCAATTGGTACCACCTTTCTCTCTATAATGGTAGGGTAATTATGGATATTACCTCCTCAAAAATAGTAAAAACCACCCATATTATTGTAATCACACCATGATTATAGGATAAGGAAAATTCTTTGGCAATGATTTCATCATGACCTTGGAATTTTTCAAACAATGACATCCACTTTGCTTCCTTGAAAACCTTGAGACAATTGGGGTTTTCCTTTAAAGGTGTATGATACTTAAACTCTAATTATATAACATGTCTTACCATGATTTATATGAAAATGTAACATTCTTAAAAAAAAATTAGGTATGGAAGAAATGGAAATTCAAAAACTATAAAAAAATTGAAACTCATCCATAGTGAAAGGAAATAATTATGAAGGAATTAATGTAATAGAAAGAGAGAAGCACATGTGGACTGAAGAGAGTTCATGTCATGAAAAGCATTTTATTTTTATTATCACCTTTTTTAAGTGTTTAAACTAAAAAATAATATTTAATGGATTAAAGAGAACCTTAAATGCAAAGCACACAAAATAGAATGATTAAATTAGAGATATAATTAAATTCTAATAAACATTAAAGGTTTTCCCATAAGTAAAAGTGGTTGTCAAAAAAGGGTTATTGAATCTAAGGGTGAAATAATTCCTCCATTCCCTTTACATTCTCATGATAATTTAATTTATCTATAAAATCATGATTAGAAACCACCTCTATACCTTGTTGATTAGAATCTATAATTTTATCAACATCATGGTTTGCATTAGCGAATTGATGAAATTAATTTATTTATATTCACTTGTATATTAAAAAATATAGACATTTAAAATGGTGCATTTTATTTATAATATATAATATCTAATCATAGACTTTGGAAAACTCTTATTGAATTTGTTTTGTAAAACCTTCTTTCCTTAAGGAAATAATAAATAAAAATAATGATGTGCAAATGACACTTTATTCCTCTAGGATTTTTACTTGTATTCTTACACCATCTACACTTTGTAATGCATTTTTGACTATCATATAACATAATGAACTTATGAAAATTAATGTACCTAACCCTAATATCAATGATAAACTCTACATTTGAATAATCTTATTGAGATTATCACCCTTCCTAAACCCACGTTAGACACTATGAAACATTATATAAGAGACACAAAGGAAAATAATTATTTTAATATTAGAATGAGAAATATTTAAGACTTACATTAAATTCAATATAGAGAAGATACATCTTATACCAAAAAAATATTGAGATTTCTTTTTTCCCATGTTTTTTTCATTCTAACATTCCAATTTTTTTTATGGTGAAGGAGGTCTTAAAGATAACCTTTACAAAACATTGACTTCTATAGGTGATTTTGAGTACCATTATTTTTATGATGCTTAAGTTTTTTCCTATAAGTTTGGTTTTGAGGCCTTAAATTAATTATTTTATTTTCTTAATGGATCCATAGATTTATTGGGACATTTACAAAAAGTATTTCTAATAAGTATAATACTAATAATGTACCAAGATATACAAATGTAAGATTTCAACATCTAAATCAAGGTAAAAATGAAATCATATGCCATTTCATCTCTAGATTTTGTTTTCATATGCACTCATTAATGTACCAACCATGTGATCTATAAAGAAACATATCTTTATCAATGGTCTCACAAAACCTATCAAGATTAAATTAATAAAAATAATAAACAAATCATTTATTCATCTTATACATAGGGAAATTGATCTAGAGGAAGAATAACTCCAAACTAGCATCAAAATATCACATTTTAAGATAACAACCCGCATTCATACTAATATACCAAAGAGAAAAAAGCCTAATACACTAGTTAAAAAGCACTAAATAATGCTAAAACTCAAGATTTGGTTGAGACATCATCTTGTTGTGGCCAAAATTCCCCCATTTCCTTGAAATGGGGGACCCCTTTGAGAAAATCCCATGAGCCAGAGCTCCCAAGTCCTTTCTTTTGTTCTTATCAGCTTTGCCTGAACTAAAACCCTTAGAATCTTATGTCGCCCTCATTTCTCCAAGAAGTAAAAGGCCTTATTTACTTTTATGAATAAGGTAAACTTATTATTTTATGGATTAGGGTGTTAATATTTTAGGTCCAATTTCAAAGGAAGTTTCTAGATTCTCATTCCTTTCTCAAAGAAAAAAATCCATTGACCTTCAAGGAAAATCAAAATCTTAATGATAGGTGAGTAAGTATTAAATGTATTGCATGTGTTTTTAATTCTTACTTAGTGTTTTTATGGATTTTACAATTAAAAATGACCTAATTATAAGGTGCCACATTGTTTATTTGTTAGAGTGGCCTATCCCCAAACCTATCAAAATTTTTAAAGCCTAGGAGATCCCAACCTAATTAGAAGGCATCACATCACTAAGTTTTAGAGCAGCTAGTACTTAGACTTGTTAGAGATGTCATATAATGGGAGATCCTAGCCTAATAAGAATACACCATGTCACCAAGTTATCAGAGTGGCCAGTCCTTGGACTTATCAAATATGTCAAAGCCTGAGAGAGCCTAGCCTAATTATAAGGTACCATATTACCAAGTTTTTAGAGTGGATAATCCCTAGAACTATCAAATATGATAAATCCTAAGAGATCTTGACCT
This sequence comes from Torreya grandis, assembly GCA_037957365.1. Classification (NCBI taxonomy): domain Eukaryota; kingdom Viridiplantae; phylum Streptophyta; class Pinopsida; order Cupressales; family Taxaceae; genus Torreya; species Torreya grandis. Next base: position 978,342 of record JARHVA010002025.1, read on the forward strand.
AATTGGAAGGTGCTATGTCATTGAATTGTTAGATCAGATAGTCTTAAAACATATCAAAGATGCTAGAGCCTAGGAGAGCCCAACCTAGTTAGAAGGTACCACATCATCAATCTGTCAAAGTGTCCAATCCCTAGACTTGTTAGAGATGCCAGATCTTGAGAGAGCCTAACATAATTATAAGGTGCCACATCATAAATTTGTTAGAGGGGCCAATCCTTAGACTTATTAGATAGGTCATAGCCCAAGAAAGTATATCCTACTCAAAAGGTACAACATCACACTATAAGGAAGATGAATGGGAGATTACTTAAGGCCCCAGAAGGGTCAAAATGGGGTATTAATGAGGCATAAGGACTAATCATAGTGCACCACACATCCCTAAAGGATACATTACCCTTATAAAGGGTATGACATGGAGTATGAGGCCATGCCTAGGTGTTGACCATGAACATGAGGGTCAATGAGCATATGACATGTGGCATAAAGTGGGATTTAACTAAGAAACCTCTAAGATATGTGACCATGTGCTTACCATGTCTTAGGTATTAAAAAAGATAGAAATATAAGATTGATTAGATAGTTTAAAAATATCCCATCACCATTACTAAATTTGACTAGTAACAGATGATCATGGGTTCTAAATTTAACTATGGATTTAGAAATAAAGAGGGGAGATCCAATTACCAAATCCAATTCAAACTCATAGTAAGTGAGCCAACAAAATCCATTAATATAAGAGGCTATATAAATGAATTTATAAAATCTTAAGGAAAGCCTAGTAATGGTTACCACTACATATCTTCAAAATCAATCCAACTCTTAGCTTTCTAATTCTCTCAAAGTACCCTTGTGTTATTACCTCCTATAATCAAAGCCTTCCTATATCCCCTCCATCTTGCTACCATGGTTGCTTAAAATGCAAAGGCTATGTTTGAATACTAGGATACCATATTCTCAGTTGGCTTCACCAAGTTCAATCACTAAAATGACATGTTTAAATTAGTCGACCAAGTGCCCAGAGGCTTAGGCTCTGATGATGACCAATAATTATAATTTGAAGATGCCATTCAATCCTACAAGAAATGTGAACTTCATAGGGTTGTGGCCAAAGTAGGCATTTACCTACACTAACTTATTTGTAAACCTCCTTCTCACTATCATTTGAGTGTAGGATGGGGTCCATGACTAGGTATGCTTGCCTAAATCTCAATAACAAATTAGCAATATATCTAAGAATTATTATAAGGCATATTAATCCCTCCCAAATTTCATTTTATCTTATGAAATTGTATCAGTGAAGGCTTGGATAGAGAGTTTCTAAATATATGATGTTCTATAAGACTGAGCTGAGAACCTAAATGCTAAATGGGTTAGTAAGGACATAAATGCATACATAATACACACCTTCTAGGAAGAAGTTTGGGTAGGCATGATTCTACTTAACCAATATTTTGGGGCCTAAGACTACTTGTACATTAATTAACTATGAGTGTTCCTCCTCCATATGATCCTCACATGCTCATAAATTATAGACATGGGAGTATTGATCAAGTTTAAGTTGGTCAATATCATCATGGATGCCTAAGATGGAGGCAATTTATATATGATGAGATACATTATGGATGTGGTCTACAGGATGCTCTCCTTCAAACCTTCAACTTTTCCTACACGGGTTCCTAAGGGCTTGTTGGTCCATGTAGTCTTCTACAAACTATATGGCCACCATTACTAGAACCACATTTTATACATCTATGAACACTTCTATCTAGTGGTTTACAATGTGATTAATGAGGCCTTAAGGCCCCATTTATCATAAGAAATCCAAGACTCCATCACCACCATTGGTGACTACATATACTATTGAGAAGACACCATAATCTAAATTGAGGGTGTCCTTAACTAGCCCCTCTACTTTCCATATTTTGTCTCAGATTATATGGTAGAATAGGATATTGCCTACTAGCTAGTGGAGGGTATCTTTGTCTTTTGTATAGATTGCTATTAGAAGGCATGCCCACTCACTCCATATCATTATAAATCACCACATGTACATAGACTTCCCTCCCCTTCATAAGATGGTAGTCAATTGGGACTCCTTCACCCTAGGGAGAGCTAAGCTCTAGTATTGGGACCCCAAGGGGATGATCTGAGCTCACGTGACATAGTGTTTAAGGTGCCTTAATATAAACTATAGTCATCAAATGGAGGATGATGATGAGCTATACTTAGATGATGCTAATGACTAATAGTTATTGTATTAGATCATGATGAAGAAGAAGAATAAAAAAGTAAAGAAGATTAAGGTGGTCCCATTTTCTTCCATTCCATCTCCTACTCAATCCATTGAAGTCTAACAATAACTCTTCCCACTATGTCTAAGAGGATTTTATAGGGCATTCTGCCACCTTATCCTTCATGTGCTCTAGATCTAGCTTTACCTCCTCAAGTAGATCTTTCTCCTCATGTTCTAGCTTTGCCTCCTCCTTTGGTAGCTTCAATATTATAATTAAAACTAAGTTAGACCCACATTAATTGATGAAAAGTAGCTCAAGTGCAGTCAACTTGACCACTAATAACTCTAAGCCATATAGACCCTAAGGTTTGACTTAACCAATAATCTAGGGGTGAACCTAGAATGAGACTCCCAATAGGCATTGGTATATGTTCTACCTTTTAAATCTCTCATTTCTTCCATCTCCTTTTCACCCCTCACTCCCACCACTTTTTGACTCTTAGTCCTGACACACATAAGTTATGCTCCACTCCCATAAGCCCCCCAAGTGGTACCTCCTCTTTTCCCCATTGCAGCCCCTCCATCATTTACCCAATTACATTTAGTCTTGGTCCTCCCTAGTATCCTTACCTTTTTATTCCCCTCTACCTCACCCATTTCACAGCCTATAAACCTCTTGGTGCCTTATTTAAGCTTACCTTCAATCTAGGTACCATTGGGGGCATCTTTATCGATAAACATGGCTACAACCATCAGGATTATACCACCAATGGTAAGGACTATCATATTCCCCCCTTAAATCATCTCAGTGCCTCCCTTGACATTTTGAGTTCCTCCACTATTAACCCCCATGGCTCCTATTATTCTAACCAATCTTTCAATCGTAGCATCCAAATTTGACCTATGTAAGAGGTCCAAGAAGAAGCATAAGGTAGCTCACACTCCATCTTTAGTTTAAAGGCCTTCTATTACAATCCAACCTTCTCCACTAGCCTCAATGGTTCCCTTAACCCTAACCAAAACACCTCAATGCATTTTCCCCACTCCCCTCTTTCTATTACCCTGGGTGACTAAAGATTTAACTTCAAATAACCAATCTCTTCCCTTCTATTTAATGCCCCTCTCCTGAGATTAGTTTCCCCTCAAATGGCTGACCCAAGAGTAGTGGTGGCAACATATGTTCTCATGGGCCTCATCTATATAAGGAAAGGTCATATTGTAATATAGAGGTCAAACAAAACCTATTTGAAAGTATTGTAATATTATAGCTAGGATTTCACCTAATTTTTTCTTCATAGCTTTAGACTATAGAGTTGGCCAAGATCGATTATTGTAAATGTCACTCACTTTTAATGAATGCAATTCCTATTTTATGTAAAGGGTTTATTATGTGTCTTATTTATCTTAAATCTCCTTTTTTTAATGTTTATCAATGCTAGATTAATTTAATTAATACTTTGCTACTTTATGTGTGTTATGGTTATGATGTGCTTGGCTATTATAGTCACTGTGTGAGTTCTTGTGTTTCTATTCTATAGTAATATTAATTTTTATGTTGATCTAAAAATTAGCATAGGGTGTTTAAGTGTAGTTTAATATAAACTCCTAGTACTCATGTTTAGTGAGGACTCATATTTGAGGCATACTCCCTATTTCCTCATACTCTTCCCATGTTATGTTCTTGGAAGTAAAACTTTAATGAAACTTAGTCTATAGTGGTATAATTGTGGCAAGGTCACTTGGTTCAATGATCAATGCACTGAGTTCATTATAGACCTAGAAGCCCCCTTTTTTTCCTTAGTCTCCATTCCATTTTGTGTTTTTTTTCTAAGATTTAACTACCCTCTCCCCTTGTGTTTAGAAATAGAAAATCATAATACTCAAACTCCCATAATAACCTTTGATAATTAGATTTGTGTGCAAGAACTCCATATTAAACTTTTAGTGGTTATATTACATCTTTGGGGGACTATTCATGTAGACTCAATTTGTGAATTCAAATACCCACAATTGCCCCCTAGGTTGATTCCAAATCAGTCCTAAAATGGAGGATGAAAGTCCATAATTTTCCCCATCTTCCCTTTTATGGAATACCCAATCTCATGGTTATTTCATGAACACAAATAACAAGTGGAGAGAAAAACTTATCTATTGATAAAATAAAATAAATTAGCCATGACCAACACATAACTCATTTCAATTAAATTTACATAATTATTCAAGAATCAATACAAAATATTGAAATACATATTGAAAAAAAACATGATAAAATTGAAACCTATGTGAAATATATTTTTAAAAGACAAAATTAAAGACCTAATTTATAAATAAAAAATTAAAATTTATTAAAAATATTTTTAAAATTCCACTAATCATAAATAAAATCAATTTCCCAAAGACATTTAAAATTTATCAAACTTTAAAATCAATGATCGTTTCCAATGTGACCAAAAATTTGATGAAAATGGCCACTTATTCTATAATGAGAAATATTTGGTGGGGGGGAAGTGGGATTAATTACACCCATATAAAATTTTAATGTCTAACATGGGATATCATGTGCCCAATTGATACATATTTATGATACCATAATATTGTGCATAGATTCTTATTGATTTTTTGCTTGATCACCCTCTCCTGCATTGAACAATTATTTTATCCATACTTATATTTTAACATGGACATGTACTTATGTTGTTTTATTGATCATTATTATATCCCTTGGATTAAATTTGATTATTATGTTTTAGTGGCCCTTCCATTTTGATTATTTTCCACATTATATACATTTAGGATAGTTATCCTATGATGGCACATGCATACATACCCTTTTACTTCAGTATGATCTTATTACATATTTTTAAAGACATGTTACACCTTGATGCAGCATACCACATTCCCAAATCTCCATATTAACTATTTATGATTTCTTTTTTGTTGGCCCACATTGATCTTACATGATCTCATATATGTTATGCCTACACATCTTGTGATATTTGCATGCATGTTGACTCTTTCTCATTGGGGGTAAGTGATTATTATGATTTATTTAACATAATATTTTAAGACATTACTTTAGCATACATTGGAGGAATAACACTTTTATTAAACATATTAAAACTTCTTTGCTACTACACTTGATGCACACTATGTGTTAATATATGTTATTCATTGTATGGATTCCTCCTATTCATTTATTTCTAGACTTTCCCTTGTCCTTGATTAAATAAATTGTTTGATTATGGAATTATTTAAAAAAAGTACAAAAAAATTCAAATATTTAAAAAAAATTAGAAGCATTAAAATATTCAAAAATACAAAACCATGGCCTATGCATAACTTTATTTTATGGAGAACATATTTGTTTGATGCCATTTATCATATACATGGTAATTTAAATATAAATTTTTTAAGTACATTATTTTCATGGTGTACATGAGTTTAATGTATTACATATAGGTCATATAGTAGGAATGGACATAAAAACATGTGGCATTGATCAAACCCATGAATGACCTTTCCATATTAGGGGGAACGCCCATAATAGGGGAAATATAACACATTTTTAAATATATATATATATATATATATATATATTTCTATGCTAGTCCATTGATCATATAGAACTAATTATATTATTTAAACATGAATAAATCTTGTTCATAATTTTTATAGTGCTATTTTTATGGATATTTTTATTTTCTATACTAGATGCTAACATTGATTGATTACATGGACTAACATTTATTACTTGATTTTTATTTTTCTAATGATTGTGATATTATTTGATCATTGATGTGTTCTATAATAATTGTTCTATGTTTTTTAGGTACATTAACTATGCATTACAACATTGTGTGCTAGTTATTTCAGAGGATCCTGTAGTCATGTCATTGCTATATCATGTTTGTGTCATCTTAGAGTCGTGTCATGAATTATATGCTTGTCTGATTATTAATGATGATGTGAGTGTCTATGGATTATTCCATATGATATTGTTTTTGAACATGTATACACACCGTCTTATGGATCTATTTTATTTTTAATATGTGCTTTAAGTTTTGATTTATATCACACACATATCTATTGTGTGTTATATATTGATATTAGATTTTCCATGATTTATATCATAAATTTACTTAATTAATTATTATTTTGTGCTTCATTGGTATATATAGTTGACATTGACATGTGTTTATAAATACATTATCATTATTATATCTTATGTGATATTAATAAAAAATACCCTTTAATTGGATTACATGTTTTGTATGTGTTTACAATGATCACAAATTTTATATGAGGACATTTATTATCATGTTTGTATATGAAATTTACATGATTTTTTTATAACAGATGATGTGCAAAAACTATATATTTTTAGATGAATGATTTGTAATATTTATCCCTCACATAAAAAAATGGAGCATATAATGAGCTTGTTTCATAGATTCAAGCCTTGTTAGAGAGAGCATTTGACATTTTGAGACATATTATATGATTAAAATAGGTTAAATAAATCATATTGTGACATATTAACATGATTTTAAGGAGCAATTGAGACATTTTATGACATTTCAAAGCATATGTTGACATTCCATATCAAATTGAGGAAACATTGAGACATTCTATGACATTTCAAGATAGATATTGATATTCTATATCATTTTTAACCATATATATATATCACTTTGAGGAATAAATGGGTCATATAGGGCATGTAATTTGTTCATGAAAACACTTTTTTAATTCCTAAACTGAGCATTAGTGGGGAACAATGGAACTACATTATCACTTGGGTCTATATACATATGGATAAATTGATGCTTTTTAATAGGAACTTAGTTTTAGTCTTCTAAAATTAGTGGTTATTATCATGCTACCCTTATTTGAGTATTTGGCTAAGAAAATTATAAAGGTAGATAAAATTTTATCCATTTCAAGAAGGGTTATTTATTTACTTAGGGAAATTTGGTGGATGTTACTATGTATCTCAAGTTTTAGCACTACCTTCTCCAATGGAAATTGAGGAATTTACTCTCCCCAACTAACCATTTCAATAATTGTATTTTTTTGGGCATGCTCAACCCAAAGTTTTCTCCAATAAAATTTAAGAAATGGTAGATTAATTTTCATACCATTAGATATATTTATTTGTTATATTTTTAACTTCAAACTTTTTTTTTTATGAAATAAAGCTTATAATTTTATTATAAATAAAACATGTATAAGTGATGCAGGAGCATCTACAATAGCTTCATGGAGGACTAGTTGCAAATCCAAATGATATTCTAGCATGAAAATTCAAATTCTAGTTTTCCCTCCAAATTGTGTTAGATTTCAAAATTTCACCTTGAAAGTAAATGTAATGGTCAAAAGTTAAAAGTGAAAAGGTAAAAAGTGATGGTTAGGCTATTGAGGAAATTAGAGGGAAATGGTTGAAACTATTTTCAACCTTAGTATATTGTTAAAACCTACAAACAGTATTTTGTTTTGCCTTAAGCCCAAAATTGGGCATAGAAGTTAGAGGGGAGATTCTTGAAAAAAGAGAGAGAAAAAAAGAGAATTCAGTAATGAGAGAGGATGAGAGGGGTGTAGAAAAGAATGAAGGTGTGGTGAGAGAAGTAGACCTATAGGTCTGTATGAAAAAGAGAGGAGAGCCTCGAAAGAAATCAGGCTAAGGAAAATAAAAACACAGGGTCATGTCAAGCAAACATTAAAAGAAGCATGAGCTTACAACTACTTTTGCTACAAAAGAGTTAGTTTAGTTTTTGGCATCTACTTTGCTGGCTTTGCTTGTGTTGGGCATGTTCATGGTGTATTCCTCCATTTTCAGTAGCTGCAAAAAGATTTGTAAACTTGTTCAAAGCGGTCATGCTGGCAATGTAAATAGGAAACAGAAGCATAGGCATGTTGACAAGTAAGTTGGTAAAAAATGGACAATCTTTTGCTGCAACTATGTTTTGTTGTATTGAATTACAATTTTCTATTTAGGATGGATTCTGTGATATAGCAGACTATATTGAAGATCACTGTGTGAATCATGTTTTAGCAACTAGTAAGGATTCATATCAAAGTTATTGAAACTAATGGAAAAGACCTAAAGCGAGGATGAGTTGTAGTTCGCATGCAAGATCTCATTCACGTGTTTAAAAGTTATATTAGTGTCTCCAGATAACTAAGGAATGTGGTGATAAATTGTGATTATAAGAAATCTATTTGAGTCTGAAGGTCTAATAAAGAACTTTTGCCGATTCTAAATGATGTAATTACATGCAACATGAGGTAGAGTTTCTAACGGATAGTGCCAATCAGGACTTAAACAATAAGCATCAGTATCCATGCATATGATACATTTTAACTCCTCGTCAACTCTAAATTCTCTTGTTGAAGTCTTGTCAAATAAGCCTGAATCTGTTTGGACTTTTCATTGATTTGTAAACCATTCATCCAGCGCTTTAGTACAACTCCACTTGAAATGATGCAAAATATAGCAAAGGGATGAAACAGAATCCATCGCCTTCTAATGTCATTCGTTGATTTCTTCAAAACTTAAAATGCTATAGCAATTCATGTCACAATGAAGCACAAAGGAAGGAATGCGACCATAGTACATACATACATACATATATATGTCCTGTCTGGACGCAGAGATTAACGCATATTTGTAGTGTGTTGAAAGTGCAGAGAGGCTTTATGGGTCCATTAAAGTTTTGACTGAAAATGGGAATTGGTCTGAACACAAGCATGAGTGTGGAGGGATGAGCTGAGCTGCAATACTACCAACATAAGTTATTTTGGCTGCTCGAATGTTTGTGAAATCTATAGAAAAGCAATCTGATGGGTATTGCCACAATCGTTCAAATAGCATGAACCTTTACCATCACTATGAGAAGATACATCCACAAGATAAATTAGAGCTACACATGTTTGCCATTGTTCTTGATGGTATCTTCAGTCTTGAATTCCAGGGATGTTTCAGATAATGGGGACTTCTATTTCAGAACAACATTTTTTTTATAAAATATCCCTGTGTGCAGTCTAAGGATAGTTTCATCATTTGATATCAGAGCTTGAAGCTCTTGGGAATTAGTAATTTTTTGATGGTTATATTGAATCAAGATTTATAATGAGTTGTTATAAGATTTAGCAAGAGGATCAGCAGGACAAAGTGCTGGAAGACCCTGGGGAGAAAAGGTATGAGTAATCTTTGCTATTTGAGTTAAGTTTATTGTGTTAAGAAGTAAATAGGTGAAGAGGAAGGCAGTCAAGCCATTGAGGCTTAAGAGAAGAAGAAGCCAAGGAAGGCTTAGTGAAGAGCCAAGAGAAGCTCAAAAGTAAAGAGAGCAAGTAAATGCTCAGGAGAAAGATCCAAAGCAAGGTAAGCTTGGATTTGTGATTTGTATTTGATGAAGTGTTGTATAAGAGTTGCTGCAAGATTGAGAAAAGGATCAAAAGACTAGGATGCAAAAGGCCTAGGTGAGATCAAGGAGATTGTCAAAAGACCAGTCAAGGAGAAAAGGCTTGGGTGAGACAAGGGATCAAGAGACCAAGGTGGAAAAGACTTGGGTGAAGATCTCAGAGATGGAAGTATTGTTGAAGGCACTGTAGAATAGCAAGGTATATGAGGACACCAAGAAGAAAGCAAGCATCTAAGGTATGAATAGTTTTGTAATTGATAAAGAGATTGCTAATTTGAAGAGAGAGTTAGTTAAGATTAAAGATGAATATGAGTCTTGGATGCATTTGAATAGGAAAACAAGGATATGGCCAATGAGGAGGAGGTTGAAGTGGCCAATAGATCTCCTAAGGAAGAGGAGAAGAAGGCAAAAGAAGATTGCCATGAAGAGAGAAGCCCGTAGAGGCTTGAAGAAGATAAGAAGGTTGCCAAATGAGCAGCAAGAGGAAGAAGTTGTGAAGAAGGTTCTCATTGTGGAGAACAAGAGAAGAGAAGAAAGAAAAGATGAAGTGCCAGGAAGAGCACTTGAAAAGATGAGAGTGTTGATGAAGAGAGCACTCATAGGGACCTTGTGGTCTCTTGTTTTTATATCTAATGTTGTCTTTGCATGGATAATTGCAGGTATGAGTAGCCTTATGAAGGTCAAGAGAAGGGCCTTGGAGAGTGAAGAGATTGGTGCAAGAGAAGACACCAAGTGCAGAAGTGAATGTGTAAGAGAAAAGAAAAAGTTTGCTGTTGTTGATAATGAAGAAGAAGAGATGCATTGGTTAACGCATGAGGGAGGTGTTGAAGAACCCATACAAGTAAGAGAAGAGGTAGAAGATGAAGCTAAATTTCATGATGCCATTGAATGCCAAGAGGAAGAAAGAGAGCAGCCAAGCACAAAGGAAGAGAAAGATTGCTCCATGGATCAAGCTATCCAAGAGGTAAATGAAGTGTTAAGACCTGATTTTGATTATTATTATGAGCATGAAGCTACTAATGTACTGGTGCAATAGTTAAGGAAGATGATAGAGCCCTTAAATAGAGAATTTAACCATGGATATGTAATGTCTAAATGGATGGTGAAGCACACAAGCAAGTAACAAGTAAGCAAGAAGGCAAGTTTACCTTGTAAGATTGATTTTTCTCATATTCCTAATATGAATGTAGATGTGCAAGAAAATAAAAGAACAAACAAGGTTAGTTTTTCAGAGCATGATTACAAGATGCCTACATGGCTTGAGAAGACAAATGATAAGAAGGAGAAACAAGTATGGGTGCCTAAGAAGGCAAAGAGAAAAGATGTGAGTGTTGAGGCAGCAGCACCAAGAAGTCAATGGAAGAGGATTGAAGGTGATTCCAGCAGCAAAGAGAATGAAGGTAAGAAAGAAAACTTCCCAAAGAATAATGAGGTAGAGCATGAGGATGCAAAGATGAAAGGTAAACAAATTGTTTATGATGAAGTTTTTGAATCATTTAATGATCTTTTTAAGGAAGATGAGGAATGGAAATTGTCTATGAAGACTAATATGCAGCAAGGAGAGAGTTCCAAGAGGATGGATGATGAAAGTGGAGAAATCAATTCACATGATTGAAGAGAGCAAGGAGACACAAGGTAATAGTGTTCCTATTGTTTTTGATAAGTATATTGATGTTGATGAAGAAGTTGGTTTGCATGAAGACAACTCAAGAAAAGATGAGATAAGAGGTAAAGGGCAAGTAATCTTTGTGAGTGATGAGCCCAAGTTTGATGAAGTGAATGGAGAGATAGATGAAAGCTTACTAAAGGAAGAGTTGAGAATGTTGGAGGAGTTGTTTGGTCATTCAAGAGAGATGAATGAAGGTACAAGCCATGGTGAAGACACCATTGGGAAAAGTGAAACAAGACAAGAGCAAAGCAAAGAGGCAAGGACAATTTTAATCAAAGAGCAGAAATGTGAAGGCAGCCAAGAGGCTTCATGGCCTAAAGATTTTGATTCTAAGGTGGCTTTTGATGTTTTGAATGTAGGTATAGAAGATCTAGAAGACATGTATGAAGATGAAGAAACATGGAAGTGGGAGATGGCAACTGAGAAAGAGATGAGGAGAAGAACATACCAGAAAAGGAAGAAAAGCAAGATGAAAGACAAAGACTATCAAAGACAAGCATTGGTATTGACAACAAGACCTTGGGATCTAGGCATATAATGAAGACTAAAGTGAGGAGGAAGCATGACATTTGAACTAAGGTTCAAATATTTTCTAGAGGGAGAGTATGATGCAGGAGCATCTACAATAGCTTCATGGAGGACTAGTTGCAAATCCAAATGATATTCTAGCATGAAAATTCAAATTATGGTTTTCCCTCCAAATTGTGTTAGATTTCAAATTTTCACCTTGAAATTAAATGTAATGGTCAAAAGTTAAAAGTGAAAAGGTAAAAAGTGATGGTTAGGTTGTTGAGGAAATCAGGGGGAAATGGTTGAAACTATTTTCAACCTTAGTATATTGTTAAAACCTATAAACAGTATTTTTTTTTGCCTTAAGCCCAAAATTGGGTGTAGAAGTTAGAGGGGAGATTCTTGAAAAAAGAGAGAGAGAAAAAAAGAGAATTCAGTAATGAGAGAGGATGAGAGGGGCATAGAAAAGAAGGAAGGTGTGGTGAGAGCAACAGACCTATAAGTCTGTATGAAAAAGAGAGGATAGCCTCGGAAGAAATTAGGCTAAGGAAAATAAAAACATAGGGTCATGTCAAGTGATCATTAAAAGAAGCATGAGCTTATAACTACTTTTGCTACAAAAGAGTTAGTTTGGTTTTTGGCATCTACTTTGCTAGCTTTGCTTGTGTTGGGCATGTTCATGGTGTATTCCTCCATTTTTAGTAGCTACAAAAAGATTCATAAACCTATTCAAAGTGGTCATGCTGGCAATGCAAACAAGAAACAGAAGAGTAGGCATGTTGACAAATAAGTTCGTAAAAAATGGACAATCTTTTGCTACAACTATGTTTTGTTGTATTGAATTACAATCTTCTATTTAGGACAGATTCTGTGATAAAAGATATAGTAGACTGTATTAAAGATCACTATGTGAATCATGTTTTAGCAACTAGTAAGGATTCTTATCGAAGTTATTGAAACTAATGGAAAAGACCTAAAGCGAGGATGAGTTGTAGTTCACATGCAAGATCTCATTCACGTGTTTAAAAGTTATATTAGTGTCTCCAGATAACTGAGGAATGTGGTGATAAATTGTGACTGTAAGAAATCTATTTGAGTCTGAAGGTCTAATAAAGAACTTTTGCCGATTTTAAATGATGTAATTGCATGCAACATGAGGTAGAGTTTCTAACAGATAGTGCCAATCAAGACTTAAATAATAAGCATCAGTATCCATGCATATGACACATTTTAACTCCTCGTCAACTCCAAATTCTCTTATTGAAGTCTTGTCAAATAAGCCTGAATCTATTCAAACTTTTCATTAATTTTCAAACCATTCATCCAGCGCTTTGGTACAGCTCCACTTGAAATGACACAAAATACAGCAAAGGGATGAAACAAAATCCATCGCCTTCTGCTATCATTCGTTGATTTCTTCAAAACTTAAAATGCTATAGCAATTCATGCCACAACGAAGCACAAAGGAAGGAATGCGACCACAATACATACATACATATATATGTCTTGTCTGGATGTGGAGATTAATGCATATTTATAGTGTTTTGAAAGCACAGAGAGGCTTTATGGGTCCGTTGAAGTCTTGACTGAAAATGGGAATTGGTTTGAACACATTATTAGTGTGGAGGGACGAGTTGAGCTATATTACTACCAACGAAAGTTATTTTGGCTACTCAGATGTTTGTGAAATCTATAGAAAAGCAATCTGATGGGTATTGCCACAATCGTTCAACTAGCATGAACCTTTGCCATCACTATGAGAAGATACATCCACAAGATAAATTGGAGCTACACATGTTTACCATTGTTCTTGCATGTTGTCTTCAGTCTTCAATTCTAGGGATGTTTCAGATAATGGGGACTTCTATTTCAGAACAACATTTTTTTTAATAAAATATCCCTGTGTGCAGTCTAAGGATAGTTTCATCAATAAGACTATTAAAAAAAGGTGATAGAGGGCACATCACCAAAGTAAAACTTTCCAAATTATTTTGTATTACATATCATAAGATGAATTTAAAATACACATGTTTTCTTATAGGGTTTAGATGAAAAAATGACACATTCTGACTATACCTATCAACACCAAGCACAATTATCATAAGTACCAGAATTATTTATTTTAGATTTTTTAATTTAAAATTTTGAATACTCAATTTAAAAGGGGGAATATTTGGACAACTAAATTTTTTCTTTGACACTTTGGAAACATAAATCTGTACATACTTTAACAAACTTGGATAATGTACATATATTTCACTCTTGAGCACACCTTCATGTTGTATGCAAGGCTAGGATGACCAATAACAATCCTCTTTCTCTCCATATAATATGATACAAACAAGTTAATAACAATAGAGTGCGCAATACTTGGATTATTAGGTAATTAATTATAATAGCCACAAACCTAACATAGGGTAATCCACACTCAATTTCAATAGGTTAAGGTTCTAAATTCTACACCTATGATATAAAGTATGGCTCTCATTAGGCTTCAATATGGATCAATGGTTGTAAAAATTGTATTAAATGGGTGTATTAAGGATATAATTAAGATACTACATTCAAAGAACTAACAAAAAAGGGTAACATAGATCCAAGATAGTTGTAACATACTAAACAAATAATAAAATAAGTGGTACCATAGACAACTAATGGGTGTTATATGTAACCTAAGGTGATAAAGGAAATCATAGAAACATTATAGATATATCATATTATTTAGTATGAGGAGGAACATAAGCAAGGATAAAAAACATACACCCACTATAACAATACAAATAAAAACTTTGTCTACTAAATAAAAAAAATGAAGGAAAATAGGGATACAGATACTTACCTTTGGGTTGGCTCGTCAACACATAAATATATATATTAGCTCAAGTGACAATTTTTAAGATATGTTGTGGTTGAAAACCACAAATGAAAATAATAATACCTAGATGTCCTTATTTTTTGACTCTAAATATTGGGACACATCCTTGGCACAATTCCTCCTATTGTGCTTCAAAGACCTTAAAGCAAGACTAGATCTCTAAGATAATACTTTAACCTATAACTCCTTATTTCACTACTTAAGAGTAGAAATGTGAGTGAAAACATAGAAAATGAATGTTTTATATGTTTAGGAATGATAATATGGCCCCTATATATACAAATAAAATACCCAAAACTAACCCTAAACTCCAAGCTAATGGTATAGGCTAGGATGATACAGTTAAAAAGGATGTCAATTAACAAAAAACTATATCAACTAGGTTGATAAAATAAAAATAATATGTTCAAGACTCAAAAATCTATCAGTCACATTGTTATAGTATAAGGAAAGACAAACATTAAATAGATTATATCAACCTAGTTAATAGGTAGAAATATAAGATTGATATAAAAACTAGACAGAAAGTAGATAGAGAGGTAAGATGAAAAAAGACTCAAAGGAGGTTAGAATAATAGTACTGAAGGTATGGAAAAATGGTATTAAATTATTTATTTTAAGATACCATTGACTATTCCCACCCCATTCTCGATGCACTACTTAGGACTTACACTTAGGGAGATTGATGCATCAACAAGCATATACAATATAAATCATTAATAAAGTGATGAAGTTAAAAATATAAGCTATATACATATGTCCCAACCAAATCTAATCACATGTCACAATAGTGTAAAATGGGATGATGATTTGGGAAAGATACATTGGAAAAAAGAAGAGCATAATTCAAATTAAATTATAAAATAACTAAAAAGTAAATGAATTTAAGTAAATAAAGATAACTGAATATCTTTGCTTACCTTTTTTACTATAGATATTATGTTGCATGTATTTTAGTTGGTGGAAGTTGAAAATATATAAGTTAGATAGGCAAATCTAAAAATGAGAGAAAATTACAAAGTTTGAGAAAAAATGTTAGTATGTAATAATTCCTTATTTTTTAAGGATCCAAATACTTATTTTGGTTTGTCAAAAAGACCTAAAGTAATAAATATATGACCAAAATACAAATTCTATAGGTAAATTATTGGAAAAAAAATTGCTAAGGGTGGGGGGGGGAGCTACAGTGATTCAAAAAAATCAACTTTAATTCTAATTATTCAAATTCTTAACCATTCAACATAAGCATTCATGAAGCATATAAACCATTATATGCAATGAACAAAGAAAATAATGCAAGATCAAATCACATAACACATGAATTATGTAAGAAACCCTCATGGGAGATAAAACCCACTCTCAATATTGAAAAAAAGTGGACTATAGTCCTATAAGAGATTATAAATAAGATAATTTATTGAAGTACCCACTCCACAAGGAACACCAACCCCTTAAATTCATAAATTACCCACTTGGATTTAGTAATCACTAACTTGTTAGGAGGTTACAACCCCATTTTTTTATCAAACACCCACTCAATAAATAATACAAATCTCCATCTTGCTTTATTTTCCTCACACAATTGATGATGGTCTTTTATAGTTCACACAAACTCAAATCTTCATATTACATAGGCATACAATAACTCTTTCTCTTCTTTACTCAAACAACCCTCATACACATGCTCATTACCTTGAAGCCATTCATCCTTCACACTCTAATATTATTAGATGAACATAAATCATGAATCAACATGAATATCATCCTCACATAACCTCTACCTTTTTCTTCTAATTTATTTCCAATCAAAACCTTTGCACTAGGTCACTTAAGCAAAATAGGCCTAATAGCCTTGAAACAAATTAGCTTACTTTCTCATGACATATAATAAATATTGTTAGACCCTTACCACATCTTCAATTTTTTTTTTTATAGTTTCTTTGGCCTCTTACCCTTCTACACACTCTCATACCATTCGCTTCATTCTTACTGCATTTGATTTCCCAAATAAGTCTAATTAGCCTTCTCTTTATACATGACATCAACCCTCATACTACCTCTGTCACCCAAAACACCTTACTCACTCTTGTAAAATTATAAAATATAAATTAGGATACGTTTCATACAAGGTACATCAACTCATTAGGTCATCCATGCTTTAAATGACACATACCACCTTATTATGCCTAATTCATTATCCCTCCATTAAGCCACATATTACCTGTAGACCCTTTATAATGCAATAGCTCTTAATAAACAAAATAAAACCTTTAAAATAATGAACCAATAGGTACACCAAACCTCATCCATGCTTTTGAACCTTTAAACCACTCTCTTGTCTCTTTAATACTCCATTAGCCCTCATGCCTTCATTAAGTCTCATTGAGACTTAATTCCAATTACCCCTATTTACTCAACAAATAAATAATGAACCAAGATAGTCCTCATATCACTTTCATATACTATTAAGTCACCATTAGACCTTATCTCTCCATTGGGTCTTATGGAGACCCAATACAAAAGTCTATTCCTTTATTTAAAAAAATATAGACTACTTGAGCCTTCTATCAATATGAAAAAAAAAAAAAGATTATAAAAACTTTTTATGCCTTCATGTATATTTCTATCCAATTTCGTTAAGCCATCAAGGCTCTAAACACCACAAAGCAACCTCTTGGTTAACACAGTCTTACACTAGGTCTGAGAAACCTCATGCACTATGATAGACCTCTAATCAAACTTTTGTCTCCTTCATGAGATGACAAAATGTACCATACATATGTGAATTGATCCACTATGACCTAAAGGTCATTTCTAATCTCAAATAACACCAAAATATTCATGACATGCTTCAAAGATCACTAAAAGACCAAATTAGTGCATATACATTCCATCCCCTATTTTATACACTCAGACTTACTTGACATATTCAGATTACTATATAAAAATTCATTATAAATTCTTAGATCAATACAAGACCTTGGAACATATGATAAATAACACTACTTATACTAGCATTGGTCTTTAAGATCAATCAACAACTCTTCATACCCCTGCTCTATCTTTGTCTTCTATGGAACCATTTAAGAACACATAAATGCATCTTAATCATGTAGAAAACTAAATAAAACTTTTCACAAACCTCATCTAGTATTTATTGATCATCACAAGTAATTACAAGTCTATTCACATCAATAACAACCACCTTAGGGTTTGTAAACATCAAACCCTCAATATACTATCTATCCTTCATTAGTTGATCTTATTTAACATATCAAGGACCAAACTAACCCTACACAAAACACCTATAGGTATTTTATGACCTTGAGGTCATCTCCAAACTCTTATACCAAATACCTTAAGTGACCAAAGTCACTAAAAAACTCACCTAACGACCTCTATCTACCAAAAATAAGATTCTTCAAGAAAAATTTAATTTCAAGATGAATTTTTTGCACAAAAACATACTATCAAATATCTTTCATTATATAAGAAAGAACAAAAATTATCTAATAATAGGATCCAACACTTATAACACCAATACAGGATCACTTTACTAGTTCTAATCCACATATACTCCTCTCGAGTTTACAAGACAAAACTTAGTCAACAGAAATTCAACTTCTATGTGAAATGAATACACTTGTATGGACTTTCAAGACTCTAAACTTTTTGAGGATATTCATAATGGATTTTACTTCATATTTATTTTTTAAACCATCTTTTTTTGACCAAAACCCTACCTTTTATAGCCCAATATTTGCTCTTAAGTCTCTAAAACACTACACAGTTAGTTCAAATTTGAAATACAATGGTTATATTTTTGAACCTACAATAATTATTTCCTAGAGCTTTAACTTGACATCTTCTAGCATGTCTATCTTCATAGACCCAACTTTAGAAGATTATAAATTGACAATGGAAACACTTCAAGACCCCAAAATTTTAGGAAGCCAAATTGAGACATTCAACAACACCTCCATGATTTTGTTGACCAAGGTTGACCTATGCAAGTACAAGAAATAAATGCTCAAACAAACTAACTTGTCCATACCTGAATAACATCATGTGATGGTTTGGATGCTTCTTAACTAGAAAGGCACTTTTTATTTCTTCAAATGACACTAGAACTTCACCAAAGGACCTAGAACACCCTCACATCATTCTCTATCAACCCAAATACCTACACATAGACAAACACAATCCAAGCAATAAAAATAACCACTTTGTCATTAATACACCATGACCACCTTAACATCAATTACAATCATAGACACCGAGAGACTATGTCCAACAATCTCCCCTTTTTCATTGATAGAAAATAACTCTCAAAATGCTTCTCAAACTGATATTTTTTATCATTCTAATCTTTCTCCCCCTTTAACATTAATGTCAAAGGGTATCTTTCCAACTATCCACTTGATCCTTAGACCTAATATGCATTTTTGAATCAATCCATAATCAAACTTGCTTTTTAAAGCTCTTGAAGCATCTCACATTCTCCCCTATCATAGGCAAACCTTAGACCACTTGTCCTTGACAAAATTTAATCATTCTCTTGATCCAATATCCAAACTCATGAATAAATTCTCAAATCACTTCAACATACTAAGCTCCAAAAACTTGAGTTATCTCCCCCTAACTCATTACTACATCTTCTTCTAGAGAATACCAACTGAAGTTAAAACCCAACTGATAGAAAATAAGAATAATCCCAAATTCACACAAGATTTACTTACCATGATTGAAGACACCTTCATTAGGCCTTAAAGACCTTTTAGGCCTAAATAGCCTAGAAATACTTTCTCCATACATCTGAGGAAAACACTCAAATATTTTATGTAGCCATATGATTAGATCACATGGGTGAAATCCTTATGACCTTAGCTTCATGTCCATGATATTTAAACACTCCAACATAGGGAATAAGACCTCTAACTCATCACTCTCAAATGCTCATTCAAACGTATTAGGAACCTCAAAACCCAATCTTTAAAGACAAAGATCAAACAACCTGAATATACTTACTATAATAATTATCGATATATGAATGGAAATATCAAGACTCAAGAACATCATATATATCATTAGGGTCTAAAACTCAACTTTTACAAATATTAAATCTTCTCTACAAGAAGCTCACTCAGAGCTACCAAATTTTGCCAACATCTAATCAATAAACTTTTACTCTCTACAATATCATGGTCACTTCTAGTATCTCTTAATTTACTCACAATAACTATATACCACTTAGGTACACCTTCAAGTAACTAGCCAACATGGTCTAATATCACAAATTGCTCTTTTAGACCAATCTCACTACCTTTCATCTCATTGTCATTACACATTTAGGGATTATAACTTTCTTAAGTAAATTTGACCACCACATAGGATAGGGACCAATTTAAATGCATGGTGATATGATATAATACTTCTAATCACATTCCATGTCCATTCATTCATCCTTAAATAGTGATTTTGTATCCCTAAACCTCTTCTCGCATGACTATTTTTTCTTCACTATTTTCATCATTAGCCCTTTTGGTGATAATATAATTTTCATGACCAAAAATATTAACATAGATAATGGAAAATAATATAATAAATCCATGGACCTCAAGAACAAGTCTTGACCTTCAACCCCCATCCATTCTCATGTGTTGACTCAATCAACCCTACCTACAACATCAAAATTCTTACAAATAAGGAATTTTTTGTACCTTCTACTCATTTCCTTAACACACCACTTCAACCTAGAGGTGCTTTGAGGAGTCATATATAACATCCAATCATCAAAATTGATAAAATAATACATTCTAGGCCAAAACCATTCACATCTTTTTAATCTCTTCACTATGAGGGTTTGTAATCACAAAAACCTTCTTAGCATTCATTCATAAAACTAAGGGGTTGGTTTATCTACAAAATTCTTCTATAAAATTCTTAGGACCCTTCCCAAACTAATCCAAATGGCTCAATTCACAATGCAAACTCTATACATGCCAATGAGCATCTCAACTTCCTTTTCAGGCTTGGAAGCCTTCATTTTACATACATAAGAGATCTTACAACATGATATATTACTTTATTATTCAATTGATGACTTGAAACTTTGTCAACATATTTGAAACAACCTATCACACCTCAATCCATGCTTATATGGACTCTATTACCTTGAAAACTCACCTTACATCAACCACAAACTGAGGAATAAATTGATCTTGTAATTCAAACTTGATTGAGATAGTCAAATACCTTGAACAAATAATTTAATGAGCATCCTTCATGTCATCACCACTAAATTCACATTCTTTCATAGACTAAAATAATGTATCCATGAATCCTAGAGAGATATCCTTAATTCACAAGGTCCTAAAATAATGTGAAGCTAGGAGATGCCCTCATCTCCTCTCTTACCTCCATGAGACTCATGCACTTGATAGAATCATTAGCTTCCTTTTAATACCTCTTATGCTTGTCAACAATCTTTAGCATAATAGCCTTAATAATGCTACTCTTTTCTTCATTTGATGCAACCAACTTACCTTCAACATCAATATAACTAGAAACTAATAATATATGATTTTGTCAAGGCTCGTGCTCAACTATAATAGGTGATACCTTCTTGTTTGAGTCTTCCTCTACCTCAAAAATTTAACATTCTTCATTCTTGGAGTCATCTTAGATAACATGTTTTGATTTTGATCTCCACACCCATATGTGACCTTTATTGTACACATTAGAAGCTCCATGTCCTTTAAGATACCTTAAGGATCTATCAACTCCATTTGGATAGAATATTATAATATGATCACTCTTATGAAAATATTATAAAATAACCTTACTAATACCTTTTTCTTGAGAATGACTAAGATATCATTTGTGCTGACTTCTCCTTCTCATGCAATCTCTAATTTTATGACCAAAAATATGACACATATAACAATGACCATGAAAGAAAGATGAGTATCTTGATGCACTAGGCTATCTTATTAATTTCTTCATGTTTCCCATGGTGTTGTCAAAATTATTTATGTGATATGATTTATCTTTATCCTTTTCTAACTAGCTCATATTGATAACTAACTACTCTTGTTCATTCTTCAACAAACCAAGCATAGTCTTGACCTGATCATACTCAATCTCTTTTGAACTCAAACTTTCTTTGGCATATCCTAATTGAACCTTGAGATATTTGATAAAATTATCATCCTCTTTTGAATATTTATTCAATGTACACACCTAATCTTCAAGTGCCTTTATCACAATTATCAACTCTTGATTCTCTTTCTTCAACTACTTAGTCATCTTGTGATTCTTAGGACGACCTTCAAGCTATCAAGCCTTCACCAAAAGACTTGATCTAATACCAATTATTGGAAGCACAATCACTGAGAGGGGTTTGAATTAGTGATTCAATCAAATCAAATTTAACTCCAATTATTCAAATTCTTAACCAATCAACATAAAGGATATAAAATATTCATTAAAAGGAACAAAGAAAACAATACAAGATTAAAGCACATAACACATGAATTATATGGGAAACCCTCATGGGGGATAAAACCCAATCTCAAGCCTACAAAAAAATTGACTATAGTCCTATAAGATATTATAAACATTAGAATTTAGTGAAGCACCCACTCTATAAGGAGTACCAGCCCCTCAAATTCACCAAGCGCCCACTTGGCTTTAGCAAGAACCAACTTGATAGGAGGTTACAACCCCCTTTATTGATCAAGAACCCACTAAATTAATAATATAAAACTCCATATTTATTTTTTACCCTCACACAACTGATGATGGTCTTCTAAAGTTCACACACAGTCAAATATGCCTCTTACATAGGCATACACCAACTCTTTTTATTCTTTACTCAAACACCCC
Organism: Torreya grandis; assembly: GCA_037957365.1. Classification (NCBI taxonomy): domain Eukaryota; kingdom Viridiplantae; phylum Streptophyta; class Pinopsida; order Cupressales; family Taxaceae; genus Torreya; species Torreya grandis. The sequence goes on from JARHVA010002025.1 coordinate 1,000,937, forward strand.
TCATACACATGCTCATGACCTTAAAGCCATTCCTCCTTCACACTCTAATATTATTAAATGAACATAAATTCATTAATAAAAATTAATATCATCCTCCCATAGCTTCTACCTCCTTCTTCTAATTTATTTCCAATCAAAACCTTTGCACTAGGTCACCTAAGCAAAATAGGCTTAATAGCCTTGAAACAAATCAGCTTACTTGCTCATGACCTACAACAAATAATATTAGACCCTTACCACATATTAAAAATTATTTTTTTCTAATTTACATGGAATATTACCCTTATTAAAACTCTCATAACATTTTCTTCATTCTTACTACATCGAACTTCCCAAATATGTCTAATTAGTCTTCTCTTTATACATGACAACAACCCTCATACTACCTTTATCGACCAACACACCTTACTCACTCTTGGAAGATTAAAAAACATAAATTATTATATGTTTCATATAATATACATCAAATCATTATTTCATCCATGCTTTAAATTACACATACCACCTCATTAGGCCTAATGCATTAGCATTCCATTAGGCCACACATTATATGTAGACCCTTTACAATGCAATAGCTCTCAATAAACAAATGAACACATTTTAAAAAATGAACCAGTAGTTCCACCACACCTTATCCATGATTTTCAACCTTTAAACCACTCTCTCCTCTCTTTAAGACTCCATTAGCCCTCGTGCCTTCATTAAGTCTCATGGAGACTTAATTCTAGTTACCCATGTTTACTCAACGAACAACTAATGAACCAAGATAGTCCATAAATACCTTAACAATGACTCACTCATATAAAATAAATTTATGATAACCTATAATATCTCTTACCATGGTTAATATTCCTTACATCACTCACATAAACTATCAAGGCACCATTAGACCTTATCTCTCCATTAGGTCTTATGGAGACCTAATACAAAAGTCTATTCCTTTCTTTGAATAGATACATAACATTTGAGACTTATATCAATATGAATAAACAAGAAAAAAATTATACAAAATTATTATGACTTCATTCATATTGCTCTCCAATTTATTTAAGCCATTAAGGCTCCAAACACCACAAATCAACCTCTCAGATAACACACAATCTTACACTAGTTCTAAGAGACCTTGTACATTATAACAGACCTTTGATAAATTTTTTTTATCCTTCATGAGATGCCAAAATGTATCATACATATGTGAATTTATTCACTATTCCCTAAAGGTCATTTCTAAGCTCAAGGAACACTAAACTCTTCATGACATGCTTCAAAGATCACTCAAAGGCCAACTCAATGCATATGCATTCAGTACCTTGTTTTATACACTCAAACCTAATTGACATCTTCATAGTATTGTGAAAAAATTCATGAAAAAATATTATATAAATACAATACATTGAAAAATATGAATAATAACACTACCTACACTATCATTTGTCTTCAAGACCAATCAACAACTCTTCATACCCCTACTCTATCTTTGTCTTCTAAGGCACCATTTGAGCACACATAAATGCATCATGAGCATGTAGTAAACTATATAAAATTTTTCACAAACCTCACCTAGTTATTAATGATCATCACAAGTAATTACAAGGAAATTAACATCAAGAATAACCACCTTAGGGTTTACAAACATCAAACCCTCAATACACCATCCTTCATTACTTGAGCTTGTTTAACATATCAAGGACCAAAATGACCCTACACAGAGAACCTAAATGTGTCTCATGACATTTAGGTCATCTAAAAACTCTTATACCAAACACCATGAGTGACCAAAGTCACTAAACAACTAACCTAGCAACCTTTGTCTACCAAAGACAAGATTATTAAAAAATAGTCTACTTTCAAGATGAATTTCTTGCATAAAACCATAATGTCAAATCTCTTTTATTAGATAAGAAAGAAAAAAAATTATCTAAGAATAATATCCAACACTTATAACATCATTATAGGATAAATTTTCAAGTTATAATCCACATATACTCTTCCTAGGTTCACAAGACAAAACTCAGTCAACCAAAAGTTACCTTCCATGTATAATAAATGTACTTATACAGACTTTCAAGACTCTAAACTTTTTGAAGATATTCATCATTGAATTTAATTCATATTTAATTTTTACACCATATTTTTTTTACCAAAACCTTGCCTTCTATAGTCCAATCTTTGTTCTTGGGTCTCTACAACACTACATAGTCAGTTCAAATTTGAAATACAACGGTTATATTTTTGAGCCTACAACGACTATTTCCTGGAGCTTTAACTTGGCATATTATAGCACATCTCTCTTCATAAAACCAACCTTAGAATATTTTAACTTGATAATGGAAACACTTCAAGACCCCAAAATTATAGGAAGCCAAATTGGGGCATTCAACAATACCTCCATGATTTTGTTGACCAAGGTTGACCTATGTAAGTATAAGCAATAAATGCTCAAATAAACTAAATTTTCCATACTTGAATGATGTCTTATGATGTTATAGATGATTATTAACTAGAAAGGCACTTTCTCTCTCTTCAAAGGACAATATAATGAAAGGACCTAGAGTACCCTCATATCATTCTCTATCAACCCAAAGACCTGCACATACGACAAACACACTCCAAGCAACAAAGCTAACCACTTTTTCATTAATGTACTATGAACCATGACCACTTTGACATCAATGAAAATCATGGAAACTAAGAGACTGTGTTCAAAATAAATAATGAGATTTGTGAATTTGAAAGTTTTCTTATAAATAGTTGAGAATAATTTCATTTGTCCATTTGCTATGTTGAGAACATTAAAGTTCTAGAATAGCATTTATGGCATGGAAAGAGACTATGGCTAGAGGATAATGAGGAAAATGCATGGGAGGTTTTTCAGGAGAGATAAAAGGATCCATGTATTAGGTGATGCACTTATTATTTCATTTGTTTAAATAGGTAGATATATAGTCTTTAAGAAGACTATGCATTAAGGTAAATTTGTGTACTGGAAATTTCCCCAAAAAGTGTCAAATTTTAGAGAAAATTATGATGGGTGACGAGTAATATGCCAAGTTTAAAATTTAAGGAGGGTGTTTATTGGGTCCAAGGGAACAAATCACTACTTCTAAGAAAGTGTATTAGCCAAGCTAATATAATTAAGTGGAGAAAAATTGCATTCTTGGTTGATACCATCTAGGAAGGATGATATAGTTAAGCATGAAAAATAATTATAGAGGCTAATACCATATATGGTGCCTAATACAATATAAAAATAAATAATAATGGACAATATGATATAATCATGGTTTTTACTAAAATGGGAAAAACATATGGCTGATATTATGATGTATGGCCAATATAATGGAAAATTGAATAACATGACTGATATAGTATGCATGTAGCCAATCTAATAGCAGGGAACTAAAAGGCCAATATAATACAAGTATGGATGATACATTTGATTTAAAAATACATATCTAGTAAAGTATTAAATATAAGTGGCTAATTCAATAGGAAAATAACAAAAAAATGTCAATACATTAGAAATAAAGATATTTTTTAATTATAATGTAATTTTTGTTATATTTTATTTTGATTTTAGCTTTTCAATCAAAATATAACCGAGTAATGTTATTTTATATTTTAAAGATACAAAGGCAAATTTGGAGGATATTAAACATGATATGATTACCATATATACTAGCTTAAATTACAAATGTGGATAAAGCATAATTAATCAATTTAGGCTTTGGAAGGATCATGGAGATGTGTTAGGGCCCTCTTAGTGAAAATATAATTGCTATGTTTATCAGGTGTTAGGAATAGATCCCTAGTACATTTAAGTGGGTAGAAAATGGGGACATAGTAAAGGTTATTATCACCCTATAGTATTTAAGCCATGCTTATGATCTATGATGCACCATTATCTATATTAGAGCATCAGGAGCTACATCGATGGGTCATAAGATCTTAAGTATATGATCAATGTAAATTTATCATTGTACTCTTAATTTTATATGTCTAAGTTATTTTTTCATTTGAATAACCATAATCAACTTGGTAACCATGCAAGTGTTATATCACAAGTTATATGGTGGGGTACCATTATATATTATAGCCTTGTGTTGATTTATATTATAGTAGGACACTATGTGATATGTGAGATGTGATCTAGGTGTAACTAGTACATGAATTCTACAAGATGTTGAGTAGATGATAATATATAATGGGTCTAATCACATTTTTCATTGACCACATTATTCACCTACAAGATATGTGAGAGACTTATAAATGTATCAGCTTGTAGGGTTCACACTAAATTGGGGACCACTTGTATACACATAATATGTTTCACTTTATCATTTATTGATGCTTTATTTTATAACTTTTTAAACTTCAATCTCTTTGAGTGAACACCTTAAAGGGTACACCAAGAAATGAGTGGGCAAGGCTCATGGTGATTTTTAAGAGATGTTGTTATTATATCATGATTAAACCATTAGTACTATTAGTTTGGCCTCATCAGAGTATCTTTCCATCTATATATTTTATATTTTACTTGTTCAATTATGTTACCTTCCCTATATCCTATGGCATCAACCTAGTCAATACCATTTTTTTATTGCCTTTTACCCTTCATGTTTTATATCAACCATCTTGATACAATTTTAAGCCTATCTTATGACATTTGTAATAGATTGTCCTAGCTAATACCATTCCATGTCAATGACTTCTTTCAACTATATCAATTTGAATGATACCATCAATTTAGTGTTTACGGTTGGTTTGGGTTTTGGTTCAATATATATAGGTGTCATATTTCATTTCAAACATATCATATACTCTCTATTTACTAAAATTTATCTCACACTTCTTCCCTAATTCATATTTGTATGAGAGTGTGATTTATAACCTTATCTTGAGTAATATTATCTTGAATTAGATTTGAATCTCATTAAGAAGAGTCATTGAGATTTCTTGGCTGAGGATATATTAAATTATTATCCAACTATTTGAAGTCTTCAATCCATAACATATATTTTAAATCTCTACTTGATCCAAGGGGCATATTGATGCTCGACGGGTCCACCCTAAGGTAAGTATTTCTAACTCTATGCTCTTTCCTTTATTTACTTAGTAGATTATATGTTTATATTTATTTAGTAAATGATTATGTGTGTATCACTATTTAGGATTTATATACATTGAATAAACTATTATGGTTATAGTATTTTTTCCATATTTCACTTTAGGTTGTATAGATCCACATTTTATAATCATTACACCATACCCAATTATAATCATTCTAAACATTTCCCTTAGTTTATTTTACTTTAATTACATACTTAAAATCATTTCTTACAATAAATTTTATTTCATAGAGGTATAGTGAGAGATAAACCCTTATGTCATAGGCTTAATATTTTGAAACCCTTTCCTCTTGATATATATGTCATAAGTAACCCTCTACTATATAAAATTCATAGGTCCTAATCCAACTATCCAATTATTATAGACTCTATTTGGTTGACCATATTAGAGTCCTAGTTTATTAAGAAAAAGAGGATAGTTGTAGGTTAATCCTAGCACATGCATACACCATATACCATAGGCGAGAAGATGGATCCATGATTAAATAGTGAGATATGCCCGTCTTGAACCATCACTATAGACCATTTATAGAGATAACATCATATGGGAATCACACCAAGGCATTATGGACTCATGAGCATCATGTCCCTCCATATAATAGGAAAAAGTGATGGCTTGGGTCATAGGCCATTACACCTAGTGTTATGATCCTCAATCATGTGACTGGGCCCCTGAATAGTTTGGACATACACAACCAATAAAACCACTAGTATTTTGAACCCATTAGGTGAGACATTCAAGGCATGCATGAGGAGTAGGCAAGATCTGGTCCTAATGCACTTATGGTGGAGGTGAATCCACCCAAATAGGATAGATGGGTCATTGAAGGATGGGTGAAGCTAGTTGGTCATCAAATCCTATTAGTCCAAAATGAGAGATGGGTAGGGGATTGATTAGGTTTAATTAAATATAATGCACCTATCATTATAATTAGGGTAGATATAAATAAAATTATTGAGAATATCCCATAAAAAATTAAAAAAAGCACTAAGTAATTAGTATCACTTTCTTTTTCTAGTCTTATAGATATAATTGTTAGGTACTAATGATAGATTTACTTATATATTTTATATATTGATGGATATATAATGTTTATTTGGTTTAATTTTCATATATGATGTACTAGAGATGACATGGTGGAGATCCATGATATAAATTTTCCATTACGAGATCCTAGATGAAGTGATACTAGAGAAAAATGCCAAACAGATGGTGGATCCTATTGTACCTTATGTCAAGGAATATGATTTAGTATTGGTTGGAGTAGTGGAATATGAAATATGGAAGTAGAAAAAAGATAATACTAGTAATCTAATGATAATCACACTAAGAGTAAAGGTTTTAACATGGTATCAAGTCATTGCAACATAGGTTACATATACTATAGATATTACTGCACATAAGGTGACTACAAACCCATTACATTAATTAGAT